>JADLZN010001532.1:0-451919 GCA_018155175.1 Sinocyclocheilus anophthalmus | reverse complement strand
TAACTATTTAATTATATATGATGATTATTATAATATAAGTAAAGACATTTAAATTAGGTTCCCTGTATTGTATTTTAACAAGCAAACTATTCTTGATGTTTAAAACTGCATTTACATTTTTATATTGAATCACTCATTTATCACTTACTTGTTTATTAATCACTTATTCTGATACTGAAGCTGGGACCTCTAGTCCTGTCAATCCAAAACACTTGTCAGAAGTGGGAATTGATTTGAACCCATCTCCAGAAATCTCAACATAAGATGTTAAGTCTGGCACCTTAACCACCTGGCCATTCTGACACCATAGTTGGACAGCGATACAAGTGATAATTTGCTTCCTTGATTGCATAATATGCCATACTAACTTTTTTGAGTTGACCCTTTTGACTCAAAATGCCCCAACATCAGCAAGTCTCTTAAAAAAACGTCCAATATTTCGGACGTTTTTGTTCCTATCCTTTAAAATCCTATCTGTATAACCAGAATTCACCCAGTGTTTACATCAGTGTGACGTTTAAGAATACCTTGTCCCATTCATCTATCATGATCTGTGTAGGGGGTGGAGACAGAAAATGCTTGGGGAGCCAGACATAGAAGAAAACGACCTAGTTCTTAACAGGAGACAACAATGAAATAACTACTAACACCTACAACTGAAATGGCTTAGTGGTGGTTCCGAAAAATTTATACTAGTGTTTAATCTGCCTCATCCACGCACAGCTACTGGGAGTTGGCGGAGAGAACTACTCTGCGCCCGCTGAACCGACACTGGCAGACGGATCACACGCGAAGAGACATGAATAAGCAGCTACAACAAAATACCAGTTTACATAAATCCTTTTTATTTGTTCATTGTGTACTCACTGTGGTTATTGCAAAAAATATACTGTGTAGTTGGAAATTTGTAAGTTCATGCAGATCTTACGTGTTGTGACCGGCAGGATCAAGTGAACATGTTCTTTCCAAACTCTGTATGGACCACCAGAAAATAGTGACGTCTCCTGTGCCATTATCTTGAAGTTGCACTTTTAAGTTCTGTTGAAAAAAAGATCTACAAATGAAATCTAAATCAGCTGTCTTTGCCAACACTGTTTGATTACTTTGTGATGTGTCGTCTGAGCAACTCTTCTAGTAAATCCTGATTTTCAGCTTTGGGAATGTGCACAGTGATATTTGGTTCCTCTTCCTCTTGGTTGACAGTAAAGAGAAAAGCATGCTTTTAACTTCTGTAAGGTCAATAAATTAGAACTGATATTAGTATATTTGAAAAGTACATTCGTTTGAAACTGAAAACATTAAGTGCATCAGATTCGGAACTTAAGTTTCTTACAATTTCCATGTTGACGCATATTTGTCTCAGTGTATTTAAAGATGCCTAGACATGAAGATGTAACCTGCTTTTTGCAGCAGTCAGCATCACCTTTTGACCAGCGTGCAGTGTCTAAATTCCTGAAGATCAGGCCAAAGATTCTGGGGGTAAAACAAACTGTTCCATTTAAATTTGAGGGGAAATGAAGAAACAGATACTGTCTTGTTTTATATCTTACAGGTTTTGGAAATATCAATAGGTATAGCGATGTTAATCTTAACAATCTGGACAGGATTTTTATATCTCCTCTGGTCATGTTTAATTGTAAGCATTTTATTTAAACACTATAACAACATTGTGCAATGAACGTATACTGAACATTATTCATTATTTTAACTGGATCTGTGACGGTGTCAGCTGCATGTACACGTAACACATGTTGGGTTAGTCTGAATATGTAATAAAAATTATTTAACATTTCATTAGACTACAATGCATTACATTTTTTCCATTTTCCCCATTTCAGGTCAGAATCTCACAATTTCTAAACTGTTTCAATGCCAGAGCAGCTGCTGTCTCCATCCCATTTCACTGTCTTGACAGTGATGTAAGTGTCTGAATACGTTCATTTGTCTATTCATCTTACAAAATTAAAACTCTTCCAATCCACCAGACTGTTTCATGTCCCCGGCGCCGCATCATCAATGCTGCCAACTGGCTCCGGGTGGTGTGTTCATGGTGTTGTGTTTCACTGCTTTGTGTATTTTGGATGGGTTAAATGCAGAGCACTAATCCAAGTATGGGTCACCATACTTGGCCACATGTCACCTCACTCACTTGTTTTTAACCCAGACGAAGAGCTATATCAAATTATCATGTTGTTTTAATTGTACCTATTTAAGCTCTACACACTACCGTATAACATTTATATCAATCATGTGCCATTTCTGACAGTTTCTTAAAGAGACATATTTATAAGTAATAATAAAATGCATTTTAGTTTGTAATCGTCCTGTCTGTATACTCACTCAGGGTGTGACTCTAATTCTCTTGGTTTTCTGTGATGTTCTGGTCTTCATCATCTCTGTTATTTTTGCCTCGTCTTCCTGTGACTGCTGCAGGATGAAGGTAAAAAGATGAAGTTCAAAAATCTTTTATCTTTAAACTGAAAAATGTACTTTTGAAATGTCAGCAATGTCAGCCTTGGGTCTTCTTTTGAAAGAGATCTGTTCAAGCTCACAAATACTCATAAAAACTCACAAAAAGCAGTCTGACATAAAAAGAGTTACATTTAATGATTGTTTTATACTGATTCAAACGACAATGATATAAAAGGTTTTTCTTTCAAAATGAATTACTGTATATATCAAGTTAACCACAATCATAATTTAGAATCATTTATTTCTAAATGTGGAAATGCAGAATATTTTTAAAAGAAATGTATATTAGATTTACATATTAGTACTTTCATGGACACAGAAAGATCCACTTATTCTTATGATTATTTAACTGCATTTTGACACAAACAACCTCATCTGCATATCCAGTCTGATTGGTTAATTAACTGGCACTAGGTGTCACTACATCCCCTTTAGATTTACATGCAATAATGAATGCAAAACAATAATGTATGTTCTATTTTTGTTGTGTTCTCAGTCTCTCTCTTTCTCTCTCTCAGTCAAAGCATGTTGCAGTCAGTTACATAAACAGAGATGTGCCTTACAGGACTGAAAACAATATTGTGCTTCAGGGCCAACAAGGCCCTTTTGCACCTCCGCCAAACTATGACCCAAGTCCTTTAGAACCTCCACCGAAATACGATCTGTATCGCTCTGCACCTCTAGCAAACTACAACCCAAGTCCTTTAGCAACACCTCCAAATGACGATCCAAGTTGTTCTGCACCTTCACCAAAATGCAATCAGTATCCTTCTGCACCTCCACCAAACTATGATCCAAGTTCTTCTGCACATCCACTAAGTTACGAACCAGGTCTTTCTGAACCTCCACCAAGCTACAATCCATGTCCTTCCGCACCTTCAGTGAACTATTTTAGAGGCAATTTCTAGCCCCTTAAAGAAATCAGTTGCATTTTTACAACAGAGCATTTTTGGAGCTCCTTATTTACTTTCTGAATATAATTTATAATATCCAAAGATACACTTTTAAAACAGTGTGACAATTTCATATTTCAGCATTTATTTGTGATAACTCATAAGCTTCCTTTATAAGTGCACAACTGTATTTTTTCATTGTTTTCACAAGAGTTAGAAATTCTGTTATAACCGACACGTCACAGATACTAACATTAGAGATTATATTTTATTTAATATTGTAATGTTAAACCAATTATTTTACTGTAATTACCAGGTGGATGTGTGTAAATATAAGCTGACATTATTCATCATAAAACATTATCAAAATTCTCTGCCAGCTCATTCATGTGTTTGCTATTTTATGACATTAATCAGAACATGTTGTTGGACACATTTTTTATATGGTCCTACTGCTTATCTGAATGGACACAAAATTAGAGGAAAATACTATATTGTGCATTTTGTGGAATAAAAATTACCAATTCAATCTTAGTTTAGACCTTTAGATCTTTGTGACTGGCAGATCAAACAAACAGGATCTTTCCAATCTTTGTATTAAGAAAATATTAGCGGACTATTTACAATTAATAAAATAGTATATATATAGATATATATAGAAGAGAGAGAGAGAGAGTGGGAGAGAGAGAAGAAGAGAGAGAGAGAGAGAGTTTTCCATGTAGGACCTGAGCAACTGTAGAAATCCAGATCTCAGCTCCAGTGTAAACAGTGACAGTTGGTTTCTTTTGTGATTGATATCTCTGTGGCTGACAACAGCCTGTACCAGACGGTAATTGAGCTAATTTGTTGTATGAAGAAATTATGGTTTGTTTATACTAAAACTGGTGATAAAATCACAGTCATTAGAGAATTATCTTTAAAATAAAATAATATTCTAAAACAAGAAAATTTGATACAATATTGATCTATTGTCATCTATACCTTTTGTTCCAGACCTGAGGACCGAAGAACAGAAGATCATCAAGAACCCAGCTAAAATATGAACATAAATTAGTTGCTCACGGTTGGTCTATATGTATCTTCCATCGTAGGTGCTTTTTTAGGAAAAACATAAAACATCAAAAATAGTCTCTGCCAGCTCATTCAAATATTTGGTATTTCATTGCATTTTATCAAGAGCAACTGCAACGAGCATTATAGTAAACATACATATTTCTGCATACTGTAGCATGTCCACGGCAGCCTACAGAAGGGGTAAATGAAAAAAAAAAAGGGGGGAAAAAAAAAAAAAAAAAAGGGGGGGAAAAAAAAAAAAAAAAAATAAAAAAGGAAAAAAACCGACTTCTGTAGTGTGCTGAACAACGACCTTAAATTACAACGGAAAAAGAAGAGAAAACAAAAACGGCAAGACCTAAGATGAGCAGCATCAAGGTGATTATTTTCCTCAGATTGCATATTTTCCTCAGATTGTAAAACAGATCTGCTGCTAATAGACTGGAAGTTGGAGGAAGATTACATATTGTACATTTGGTGGAATACAAAATATCAATACAAGCTTTATTTAAAAAGAGTTTAAAAATCTTTATTTGATCATTGTGTTGCTGGAACCACTATCTCTTTGGTGACTGTATATAAATAAGTTGGGTAAAAAGGTAAAAAAAAATTTAAAAAGTGAATATAGCAGCATCGCATGATAATGATTATTAATCTTTGCAAAACTATAAAGTAATGCCATTATTGTACCCAAACTATAGCCTGTACTGTGAATTCTTTCTTTTTTTATTACAACCAAATAAATCAACTATTTATTCACTCCACGCTGTTTGATTGCCTTCTCACGTGTCAGCTAAGAATGAAAGTAAACAGTGACACTTGGTTCCTGGCAAACCTTTGTCTGACAGGAATGAGAACGTAAAGAATGCATTGTATTAACATATTGTATCTTCACTTGTCTATTAGAGTGTTTAAAGATGGCAGGATGGCACCTAAAAGGGAAGTCTGAATTTCTGGAGATCAAGCCAAAGTGTTTGGGGGTAATAAAAAATTGTCATTTTTATTCATACTGCTGAACGCAAGGTCAGCGATTATATACTGTATATTTCATTCTTTAAAATGTGTAACATTTGTATTCATGTTGCATAACATCAATATGGTCAATTTGCAGTTGGTTTCACCTAATTATGCCATTCAAAACTAAACTGTCCATTATGTTTATATTAACCATGTGCATTTTCTGACAGTTTCTTCAGCCTCTTTGGGCTGCGATGGTCCTTGTGGCCTGTGATATTCTTATATCCATCCTCTCTGCAATTGTCTCTTCAACCACCAACTGTAGATGCTGTGATTGCTGCAGATCATCGGAAACGACTTATCCAGAGGTTAAAAACATTTTCATCTCAACATGATGAAAGGATGAAATGTGTTCACATGGATGTGAAACAAATGTGCCTATCCTCTTAAAAATAAAGGTGCTTCACGATGACATAGAAGAAACTTTTTGTCTAAATGGTTCCATAAAGAACCTTTACATCTGAAGAACCTTTCTGTTTCACAAAAAGTTATTTGTGGCGAAAGAAGGTTCTTCAGATTAAAAAAAAGGTAAGAAAGAGATGGTTCTTAAAAAACCTTTGACTGAATGCTTCTTTGTGAAACCAAAAATGGTTCTTCTATGGCACGGCTGTGGAAACCACCTGGAGAGCCGCAGACTGCAGAGTTCAGCTTTCTTTTAAAAACCCCTAATTTTTAAAAAAAAACTCACCTGCCTGTAGCTTCCTAGTTACCGTTCAGACCTTGATTAGCTTGTTCGGGTGTGTTTGATTAGGCTTGAAGCAAAACTCTGCAGGGCTGCGACTCTCCAGGACAGACGTTCGCCACCCCTGTTCTATGGCATCGCTGTGAAGAACCTTTGAAGCAACCTTTATTTTTAAGAGTGTAGGTTTCTAAAGTCTCTGTCGCGGTCCTTAGCAAAGAGTGGCTGCCGGCAAACGGACATTCAGTTTTATGACAGAACAGAATAGTGTGATTGCACAAATACTGTGATTTGTACCCGAATTGCTGCACTGCCAACAGTTTACAATCATCCGATATGTACTGTCATCAGTAACATGTCAAGCGCAGACTGTGAACAAAAGTCCTGTTATACATCAGGAAAACAAGGCTTTAACTCAATGATATTAAACAGGGGAAATTGTGTGTTATTGCAATATGAACAATATTCACAGGTTTCTATATCTTCTGTTCCAGACCTGAGGACTGAAGGAACAAAGATGTTTGAGATCTTAGCCAAAAGATGATGAAGAAGATTACAGCATACTTCAATCTACCATTAAGTTCTGAAGGGCACAATAGTGGTAGTTCATGAATCCGCACTTGGTGGCATTGAACCTACAGTCATTCAGATCTTTAACCACTGGACTACAGCACATTTTGACAGATGCTTTTTATCACAATTATATCTGAAGCCCTGGTTTTAGGAGTTTTTCTCAGAGGCTCAGTGATAATAGAGCAACTCTGTGATTTCCGTTACAGCCAGGCACCTTGGTCTTATAATACATCAATGATGATGTAGATCTTAATAAACGTTTTGATCTTTAGGACTTCTTGAAAGGGTATTTTAAAAAGGTAGAGTGTCTTTTGTTAATCTTGATGACAACTCAACATCTTGAACACTCAAATCTTCCTAGAACCTTGTCTTTGGTTCACAGTAATTGAGCTAACACTCTAAATGTAAATGAGAATAAAATGTTAAATACTGCTGCTCATGTCATGTTTAAAGGACAATATTTAAAAATAAGAAGAAGAAGAACGTACAGGTGGGTGCAGTATCTATGTTCTCTAGCATAGGGTGTACAGGGTGCAAATACATTACATCACTTTGTACACTACATTATAAACATTTGCACAGCCTTGTTTGTTCTTACAGTTTTTTTTACGATTGCTTACACACTAAAATAAAAAATAGCACACAGTTAGTGAAACCTTACACTCAAAGAGCAAAACCTCAGCCCAAATCTGCACAACTATAAGCACATTTTCAGCCTCCCACTTTTTGCAAAACGTTACACACAATTGCAAGATACTAAACACACTTCTCTACATTAGACACAGAAATCTAACATGATATCACTTCTTTGCCATTTTAAGGCACTGCTTTCCAAAATACTACACATATGAACTAATTGACCAAACACGGCCATCAGGTGTGCAGACACTTAGGTGCTTAGCTGTAAACTCGACAATCAAGGTGTAAGCACTATAAAAAGGCAACAGGTGAATTTTTGTATTCAACAGAAATGAAAGGTAGTGGTGCAGGAAGAGGAATAGGGAGAAACATCTTTGGCCACAGAGCTCTTTTGAATGTCCCGGGTCAATGTGGTGGTAACATCACAATATATGCTGCAATCATGCAGAATGGGGTTCTCCATGCCAAAATAGGTCCTTACAACATCGACCACATACTCACGTTTTTAAGTATTGTACAGACTAAGTATCTTGTGCCATTATTCCAGTACCTCCCACAACACACTCCCTTCCTTTCCTTTTCCCCTTCTGCATGGCAGTGGAAGGTTTATGACCTCCGACCCTATGTTCAAGCTATGGAGGAGGCCGAGTTCAAGCTATGGAGGAGGCAGAGTCTTTGTAAGGATGGATTCACCATTCGTGAAGATTCTTCCCTCGCTGTCCTGTGAGGGAGGACATTGACTGTGATATGGATGAATTGGCCATATCCAGCTAGACGAAGAGATCATGCAAAGGTGTTTTTTTCTCATCTCCACAAAAGTTTATGTACTACTGTATATTGTATTTGGAATATGTTCTGATTTTTAGTGCAAAATGCAGCCTAATTGCAATGATGTACTGAAGGATTTTACAATATGGTGAGAAATAAATATTTTCATCAATGTACAGTACTGGTCTTGTGTGTTGTGTTTAGTCAATTAAGCATTAGCGTTAGTCTGGAAGGTCATGTGAGTCAAGCTTGCATCAGCTGATCACATCTACCTATAGGAATACAACATCTATCGCGCCATTCCAATATAAGCTCTATTCAGTATTATTCTGCAGCTTTTCAGCTTGCTCAGGAGCAAATTACCCTCCTCCATCCCCAGCTTCTCCTTTCGCCACAGTCAGGACTTGGCTTTCTGATATTCCTTGCAAATCAGACTCCTTTATCTTGAATAAAGTGTTACACTTAAAAATCATTAAGTTTTGCCTATGCTTGAAAATATAGACACATGCTTAGACCAAAGTAACAAAACGTGAAGCTTTTGTTACTATACCTTAAACACAGTGTAACCATACCTTAAACAAAAGTGCTGCTTTGCACTTCAGTTGCAATTCTGCAACACACTTGCTCCTGCACACTACACACTATTTCATACATAAGACACTTCATTCATAAATAAAATCTCATGGGTAACATTGGGAAAACACATCTATTCAAAATACAAAACACATATTGTAACGTCGACCAGAGTGTTTTAGGATTTGCCCAGATGTCAGGAATAAAAGAAGGAAAATAATACTCATAGACGAGAGTTGGTGATCCCATACGTCTTTATACGTAGCTTCAAATTATCCTCGCACTCTCCGCATACATGGGGGAGAGTGGGGGGAAGATTACAAGACACACTTTGGCAGAATTACAAATAAAAATAATAAAAGAATCAGGATGCTTTCTGGAGCAGAGTATACTAGATACTGTCCGCTATATCACCAGCGCAAACGTTACCCAGGCACACCCACCTAGACAACGCATGACATCACAGGAGGTGCCTTAAAGGTACATAACAAATTAGGTGGCCGTTACAGATCCCCCCCAGGAAAACAAAGGCTGTCCTCAGCCGTGCACAACTGAGTAACAATAGTACCTTACAACCTCATACATGAACAGTTGTAAAGAGTGTCAGATCACATAGGGGCATGTATTGACATGGCAGCAACTGGCATACATGACAGTACAGTTGAACCAAAATACATATCCTGCAGCGACCCATTTCAATTAAAAGAAAACAGCACCTAACCCATCACAGATGCAAAATGGGATACTTTTTCTGGTTTTTACAACTTCCTTTGTTTTTAACCTCAAAACATGTAACATGTCAACAGACAAACTCTGCAGTGTTGAATAGAGAACAATGAGCTTTCACTGGCGTGCTTACTGCCTCATTTAAGGTCTAGTCTGTCAGTGTGGTATGTATTTGTCCACCTGTTAGTTGACCACCCAGAGGTGATTCTTGGCGCCAGCCTAGGTCTCAAGTTATAGCAGTGCCTGTTAAGGTCACAGTCACTGACAGAAAATTTTTCGGTCTTAGAGGTTATGTCAACCTCCTGGTGAGGTAAACAATCAACATTGTCCATATTGTCTGTCAGGCCAAAAGCATCGTCCACCACTGCCTGTCTACAGTCGTCCCAGGCACCTCATCCTGAAATGAACAGTCACCAGGAACTCCTTTAAAGCAACTCTCGGAAGTCACATGCTGCGGGCCATTACATGAATCCCAGGTACGGAATGGTTGCAGGTTCACAACATGAAAGACACATGCGTCTCCCCCCATACTCACGTTCGTGAGCCTATAGTTCACATCTGACAGTTTCTGTGTGACACGATACGGTCCTGTATACAAAGGTGCCAGCTTGGCTGTGAAGCTTGCCAGGGCATCAGATCGGGGATGTGTCCTTACTCTAACCAGGTCATTCACACAGTAAGAGACAGAACGACGTTTACGATCATAATAATGCTTTCTTTTAGCATGGCTACAATCCAGGACAGCCCTCGCATGATCGTGTGCTTCCTGAATTGATGACGTCAGGCTTTCAGGGTAAGGAATACCTGGCTCACCAAAACCATCAGAGTTTGGCTGTGTAATGAGATCGAGAGGCGTATCCAATTCCCGTCCATACAACAACATTGAAGGGCTTTGGCCTGTACTCTCATGTGGGGCGGTTCTCAGGGCAAAACAAATTTGCGGAAGATAACGGTCCCAAGCGGTGTGTTTGTTGCCGATGTAGGCACGAATGGCAGTCTTCAAGGTGCGATTCACCCTCTCGGTTTCATTCGTTTGGGGGTGGTACTCAGTCGTGAGTCTGTGTTCAGAGCCCAATGCAGAGAGTACATTTTTGAAAAGTTCACTAACAAAAGGGGACCCTCTGTCCGAAATCAGGTATGTAGGGGCACCATGTCGTGCAAAAACCTCGCTGAGCAGCTTGCTTGCGGCTACCTGTGCAGTTGCTTCTCTCACTGCACTGACTTCCACCCACTTTGAAAAATAATCCACAAAAACAAGAATATAAGCGTTTCCGCAAGATGTGCGAGGTAAAGGCCCTACAAAGTCAACTCCAGTGTACTCCCAGGGTCTTTGGGGACAAATCGGTATCATAAACCCAGCAGGCTTCCTTTGGCTAGGTTTAGTGAACTGACAAACAGTGCAAGAAATTACATACTTTTTGGCCTCCGACGACATTTTTGGCCAGAAAAATCTGTGTTTTAGTCTTGCCACAGTTTTTGTCGACCCCAAATGTCCAGCGGTTGGGTGATCATGGTAATATTCCAGCAAAGATCGTCTGATGGCAGTAGGAGCATAAAGCTTAAGCTGTTTCAGAGGGTGAAGGCTACAAGACACTTTGCCGTCTTTGAAGTACAGAAGATCATCATGCATTGTATATTGTAACAGCTCTCCTGTGTCACTCTCCTCTTGTCCTTCAAGCGTGCGTATAAGTTCCCCTGTAACCGGGTCATTGAGTTGCAGCTGTCTTATGTGCTCGCGATCTGAAAAGATCACAGGAGGCAAGGCACGCAGATCAAGGCCCCCTATAACAGCGTACTCAGGCAGAATGTCCATGGGTGCGTCACAAAAAGGCATGGGGTTTCGAGACAGGGCATCTGGAACTTTATTACTAACCCCTGGCTTATGGACAATGTTAAAATCAAAATCTTGTAAGCGGAGGGACCACCTAGCCAGCCTGCCTGTGAAATTTGTGCGGGACATTAACCATTTTAGACTGCTGTGGTCCGAGACAACGGTCACATGAAGACCCTCAACATACGGTCTGAAGTGTTCTAGGGCCCAGATGACAGCCAAACACTCCTTTTCTGGAGTAGCATAAGGCTTTTCAGATTTGTGCAGTGCACGGCTCGCATAGGCCACCACAACCTCTCTGCCATCCTTGCCCTTTTGCATGAGGGCGGCACCAAGTCCGACATCACACGCATCAGCGTGAACGAAAAAAGGAAGGGAAAAGTCCGGAAATCTCAAGACAGGTGCAGAAGTCAACTTGTCTTTAAGGTAGTCCATGGCTCCCTGACATGCATCTGTCCATACGAACAGAACATCTGCCCTGGTAAGTGCGAACAGTGGCTCTGCATGGCGAGCGTATTCGTGGATAAAACGTCTGTAATAACTTGTCAGTCCTAAAAACTGTCTGACTTGTTTGACGTTGACTGGTACTGCAAAATCTGTGACTGCTCTCACCTTGTCCTTGTTTGGCAGGATGCCCTCTGCGGTGATGTTATAACCAAGGAAGGTAAGTTCGCTTCGGCAGAACTGACACTTTGCTAGCTTTATAGATAGTCCTGCTGACTCCAGTCGGGTGAGAACATCCTTAAGGTCGACAAGGTGCTGTTCAAATGTAGGTGAGGCCACGACAATATCATCCAGATATACGGCACAAGACTTATATATGAGCCCTGCAAGGACGGTATTCATGAGTCTCTGGAAGGTGGCTGGCGCGTTGCACAGGCCAAAGGGTAGGACACGGAATTGAAATAGCCCACAGTGGGAAATGAAGGCAGTCTTGGGCCTTGAGTCCTCTGCGACATCCACCTGCCAGTAACCTTTGGCCAAGTCAATCGTGGAGATATAAGTCCCCCTGGCCAGGAAGTCAAGAGACTCATCAATTCTTGGGAGTGGATATGAGTCCTTCACCGTGAATTTGTTCAGGCCACGATAATCAATGCAAAATCTTGGCTCTCATAATGGTTTTTGCACAATCACCACAGGAGCAGCCCATGGGCCTGAAGCAGGTTCAATTATGCCATCCTTTAACATTTCTCGAATTTGCCCTTCTATCAACTCCTTTTTTGCCAGAGAAGAGCAGTAAGGAGCGAGATGGATAGGTTTTACAGTACCCGTTTCGATACTATGTTCGACCATAGATGTGTGGCCCAAATGTCCATCAAACAAAACATTGAAGGTCTCCAGTAATTCAGCCAGCTGCCTTTTTTGGTGATCATTTAGTCTAAAGCAGAAGATTCAACCCCCAAAAATGCCACACTGTGGTCAGGTACTGCCAGATCCACACCCTCTAGCCCCTCTATGAGCATAGGTTCCTCATTAAGCACCACTGTTCTGGATGGAACGTGAATTGTTACTGAAGCTCTCAGCATAAAGTCCATTCCCAAAACAAGGGGAGTAGAAAGCCCCGAAATAACAGCAAACCGATGATAGAACCGCTGGCCCATAAAACCTAGGGTCAACCACGTCATGCCAGATGGGAGACAAGCTGCTCCATCTGCCAGCTGAATATGAGGTGCGGACCATGGTTTTGTACGTTTGTCCCCCCCAGGAATAGCTTGGTTAACCTCTGCCCGTACCGCAGAAAGAGAAGCACCAGTGTCAAGAGTGGCATCAAGAACTTGCCCCTGAAGATTAACTTTGACTCTGAACGGAGTATTCCAGAAAGATGTAGATGTAACATCTTCCACGTGACCCAAAGTTGGCTGATTGGTCACAAATGAACAAGATAAGTGAGGCGTATCTATCTTCTGGAGGGAGGATTGCCTCCTCGAAACCTCCTCCCCCCCCTGAAGTTTCCCGCCTGGCCATTGTCAGAATTCAGTACGTCCTCACCGTCAATCCGGCCATGGCCACCCAACTGGCCCAAACTTAGTGCACTATTGCTGGTGTCGGCCTGTTGATTAGGTGCCTCCCCTGAATGCAAATCTTGCTCCACCCCAGAACTACAGTTAGGACAAGTGCGAGTGGTGTACCCTGGTAGTAAGCATTTGAAACATTGGACGGCCCTCACAGGCTTACCGATAGACTGTGCCGGGTGTAAACTCTGTCCACTTGGGCCAAGAACTGCATGAAGCTCATGGGCGCGCAAAAGAAGCTCCATGACTGATGGTATAGGCGTGCCATAAAGCGCAACCCTGTACTTCTCACGCGCATGCTTACATATCAAGTCTATTTGTTCCTGCTGTGGTGGAGTAGTTTTTAGTTTACAGAACTCACTCAGCATATGAGCAACAAAAGTTGGTAGTGGTTCATCAGGCATTTGCACGCGGTCCAGAATACCTCTCATTATCCGTTCTTGGTTATCTGAAGGCAGAAAAACCATTTTGAAAAATTCACAGAACTGAGCCCATGTGGTTACATGTGTACTAAGAACATTAAACCATTTCCTTGGTTCCTTTGACAAGAAACGCGAAAGTTCAAGGAGAATCTGAGCATCTGTAAGGTCCAAAGACATTCTGTATATATTTAGCGACTGAAGCCAATCCTCGGGATTCACAACTCCATCTCCTGCAAACACAGGTGGCTCAAGCCGCGATTGATGAAACACAGAAGCGAGGACCCTTAACGTAGCATTCATGTCAACAGAGGAAGGCAGTGTCAACACGGGTACATTTTCATAGGTCACATTGACAGGTACTGACCTTAAGTCTTGCAAAGGAGCCTGTGCCCGGTTGTATGGCGTGGAGCTAGCCAAGGGGGAAGGTTGTGTCACAACGGGTACAGAGCATTCATTTGTTCCCAAGCACTCCAGCATGTTCTTTTGCAGGTCAAGTGAGTCGCGGAGGCATTGTTGTAGCACCGCCACTTCTGCTTGTAAAAGTTGAACTTGAGCTCTTAAGCCCCCGACCGTATGCTGTGACTCTCTCTGTCTCTGCATATCGTCTGTGTCTGAAGCCAGGTCAGAAAGGTCAGTTTGAAAATCAGGGTGAGTAGCCATATCAAGTATAATAAACCAGCATAAACCATATATGGGAGACAAACAGCAAAATTCAGGAATTATTAATCAAAAAGTATCTATCAAAACACTTTTTTCCACTCACCAACTGAAGAGAAACCGAAGCAGTTCTGTAAAATATTCAGTAAAAAAACATTCACTGTACTTTTTTCCCTGTAACTAAAATTATCTCCCCTAATCACACACTCAGTAATTTAACCCATTCCAATCATCTAGGAACATTTCAATAAAGCACAAATTACTCAAACAAGTGTTCTTATTAGGGGGCGAGCTAGTACAAATTGTCAGTCAAAGGAGTCAAAGTTCCTGATATCAAAAAAACATGCTCAGTTCAGCAAAAAAAATTTTTTTTTTTTTTTTTTTTAAAGTCCATGCAGTCAAATAATTCTATCTCACCGATCAATATTCCAGTCAATCCTCGATCACCGCATTCGCGAACAGCCGAAAGTCTTTAATCTCAACGGAGAATCCAGAACGAGACGACCGCATGGTCCGCACGATTAGCAAGCTAGTCAGCCAATGTCCGTGCCTCGGGTGAATCACACAATACTCAGCTCCGATAAAAGTGCAACATGCGTGTGATCAGATTTACCGATGACAGGTGTAGATCCAGATGTTCGGGCGCCACTTTGTAACGTCGACCAGAGTGTTTTAGGATTTGCCCAGATGTCAGGAATAAAAGAAGGAAAATAATACTCATAGACGAGAGTTGGTGATCCCATACGTCTTTATACGTAGCTTCAAATTATCCTCGCACTCTCCGCATACATGGGGGAGAGTGGGGGGAAGATTACAAGACACACTTTGGCAGAATTACAAATAAAAATAATAAAAGAATCAGGATGCTTTCTGGAGCAGAGTATACTAGATACTGTCCGCTATATCACCAGCGCAAACGTTACCCAGGCACACCCACCTAGACAACGCATGACATCACAGGAGGTGCCTTAAAGGTACATAACAAATTAGGTGGCCGTTACAATATGGTGATTGAAAACACTTAGACACACACCTGAAAACACTAACTTACAAAACTGATCACCAATCAGCCAACCACAAATAGGCCTCATTTGAGCCATTTTGAGAACTTTGCAAGCATGGAGGCAGGGAGAGCAAGAGGTAGAGGCAGAGGAAGAGGAAGACAAAGAGAGAGAGGAGTAGGACATGGTCGAAGAGGCTATGCACGGAACAATATTTCAGATGATATTACAGCAACATGATGAGATCCTGTGGCCAGACCCAAACAGACGGCAGCATCTGTAATCTCACCCACGCACAATTGGCCTGTTTTTCTGTATTTACAGTAGTGTATTTTGTGTTTTATTTTTGCATTACTGCATTTACTGTACTGTACTGTACTGTAAAGTATAGTACTGGGATGTGCCGTATTGAGTTGATGTCATTTGTAACCTTTCAGTGCTTTAATTTTTGGTTGTTGTGAAAACCTTTGTTGGAAAAAAACTGAACAAAAACTGTAAGTGTTGCATTGAGCTTCACAGAATGCTAACTGATGAACTGAAAAAAAACAGTGAAAATTAAAGACTGCAGTGTTTTATATAAAGTACACTAGTGTGTTGCTGCTAATCTGAATGTGTATTCATATGATGCAAGTGTGTATCATTTCGTCATCAGAGTGACATTTTGACAAAGGATTGTTAGGTTTTGATAGCAGAGTTTCAATTCGACATAGATGTGAATGGTTTATTTCCCAGTGTTGTGTGCTTGTGTGTAAAGTTTTGACACAATGAGCTGAAGTTTTGCAAAAAGTGTTCAAGCAATAGGCAAAAACTGTAAGTACATTAATGATATCTGCCTTGTTCTGTTCTGTTAACCCTAGGGGGGTTAATATTGCTGCTCTACCTGCTCATTCATGACAGGCTGCATGGATGGGAAGGAAGGTTTTTGCCCAGAACAGAACCATACAGCCAAACCAAACTTTATGCTAAGTATCTATCATTTTGACGATAGTGGTCCTGACAGAATAACTACAGAGAAAACGGATGAACATCAGCATCAGAACATACAAGAAAAAAAAGGATATTGTATGAGGGGAAAACAATTTAGCAATTCTGTAAAAAAAAAATATAGTAATTGGAACTGAGTAAGGTGACTATATTATATAGGCCTACTGTATGTACTGCAAGAATAGTATTGTGCGGAATATAGTAGTGAATGTTTGTATATATCAGCACTTGGATACTGCAAGAAAATATGCAGTACAAAACTTTTAAAGGCCAAACAAAGGTCAAATAAAACTGAAACGAATAGAATGTTACAGTACACTCAAATACTGTACGTTGTAGACACAATTGTAAAATCAGGGGTCAAGAGAATTAATTCTTATCAGGCTCTGTTTTGTGTGAGTCCGCCTGAGGACTTTGTACACATCACAAGTAATGTTGTTTTTTTGCTGACAAAGAGAAAAAATAGCACTTGATAACACTCTCTAAACCCTTACTCTGTGCTGGGTACGCCTCTTTCTCCTCTCCTTCTCAGATTGTTTTCATCTATTGTTCGTATCATCATTTAGTCTCCTGTGCCACTTGTGCACTCTGAACCAACTCATATTTTGTACAGTTGGTTTGATCACAATATTAGAAACAAGTGTGAACAATTTTGAAATCGCTGCGTGTAAACGATAACAACTGTGCTTTAGTTGTGTTTAACATTTTGCAGCACAAATGCATCACAATGTGATAAGTGTTTAAGTGAAGGAGAATGTGTTTAGAGTTTTGCAAAAAAAAGTGCATGAGATTTGCAAATAGAGCCTAACTGCCTGTACGTGTTTAAGGTTTAGCGGACGATGCTTTATTGGCAAATTGTTTAAGCTAGTGAGGAATTTGGGTCAGAGGTTTGGGAGGGTGGTTAGTGTTTTTAGCAATACAGGGAAAAACTGTAACAAAAAAACTATGCTTTGCTTTTGAGCCTACTTAGCCCTCTGGGAAAATTGCATTTAAAATACAATATTAATGTTCAGCCAACAAAATTTTATTTTAGTTATGTCATATGACAATCCCTTCAACCAGTCAAATTAAAATGTATTTGCCATGTGCTTCACATTTTTGGCAACAAGAGGAGACATGGTTAGGTCACATGCTTTTAAGGCACCTTAGTGAGCTAATTTTAGACTCGAAAATACATATAAATTCAATTTAAAAATGGCATTGTACATCCAAATGTTTTTTCTAAAGTCTTTTGTCATTTTTAATGCATATTTTATTAATACAATAACTCAAATTAGTGTGTCATGCATAAATGACAAAGTCCTTTTATGGGATATATATTTTGTGGAGCTGGCACAATTGACGAGCACTGGAATACAGTATAAATGCCTTTATGCTTGTGTTTTAGGTTGATGTTTGTACATTTTTTAGAAGATGGAGAGATAAATCTGTACCTATTTCAAAAGGTATTGATGATAGTGATAGGAGAGCACCAGAATATGAGGCTGTATTAATAAAATACAGCTGGGAGTGTGTGTGTGTGTTTGTGTGTGTCAGACTGACAAGCAGACAGGACAAGTGCTCTCAGGCGTCGCTGACACTGCTGTGTGTCTAACAAACAGAGAAGAGATGAGACTACCAGAGGTTCTGAGATTGGATAAGAAGAGCAATTCCTCTGGGATGAAGGTCACTCCTTCTCCATCTGTTTATGGAAGATGCCCAGAGTCTGGAATGAATGCTTGGTTTCGTTGTGTACGCTAAAGCAGCACCACGCAGACATCCATCTACCTTTGAATAGGGTCTCTATTTCAATAACCATTCTTAAACTCGAAGCATTCATTAATTGTATAAAACTGTTTTTGTGTCATAATGCAACGCAACCCATCAAAAACATTCAAAATTACTCAACCTCAAATATGTGGTGGATTTTGATGTGAGACAACAAACACACTGTAAATCACAACCATTCAGACACTAAATTTTAGTGTAGGTGTACACCAAATATTCAGAAATGTTACATATTTTCACTTCACACAAAAACATGTCCCATATTAGCGTGACAATTTTTACAAATTTTAAATCAACAATTGTTGATTTTAGAGTTGCATTCAGTGTATTCAATGTTTTTATCTAATAAAATAAGATAGACAAAGTGATGAGATAAAATGGCAACAATGCCAAAATGTATTACTGTTAAGACCTGAGAAAAGATTTTTAGGAAAAAAAATAGTTTTTTTCATGTCTTTACATTGCTTATAGCATTAAAAAAAGTAAAACATTATATTTCATTCATAAGTTATGCTACATCCTTAGTAGAGGACATCAGGACTCAATTTGAAAAAAAAAAGACATGAATGAACATTGAAAGCAAAACAATAGGATTTGAAATCACAAGCATTTTAGTTTCGGATTTTTTTTTTTTTACCAACTTGTATAAAGTGATTCTCAACTATGTTATAACAGAATTATTTGATATACCATTTTTCTTTCTGCGAAATGTGTGTAAAATGGCCATAAACGTGTTTTCTCATTATATACAATGTATATATAAACTAAATCTAATTTGCATATGAATGTGTTTTGGGGCAACATGTAATGAAAAAACAAGTGTAATAATGGGAGTAATAATTGAAAAGATTTTCATAATAATATATAATATTTAATAGAATATTGAAACATAATTTCTTTCCCTATTCATTTGTTATGTCTCCCAAAATGCTAATAAACATGCTTTTAGTCCCGGTGTATGAAATCAACATCCTGTTTCGTAAAAAAAAAGTAATATTTTGATTTGAAACCCCATAACAATTTCCTGAGATGTTGATTTATGACAGACAGTTTAAAAATTAGACATATTTAAATGATAATTACAAAATATTATCTTATTTCCATAAGAGTGTCACTAAATTAATTTGACATTTTTGAAGACCAAGGAGAGGGGGTGGTGATGGTGAAACATCCAAACATTTAGTATCTCTGAAAAGCACTGAATGTGCTCTGGACAGGACATCCAGACTTAAAACTTTGGCATGTATAGTCTCAGAGAAATACACCCAAAATATAATGTCCTTCATATGAGGTCACATGGTCTAAGGAGTAAATAAACCGGTGAGTCAGTCAAAAAAATTTTTTTTTGAGAGGTAAAAAGAGAAGAGAGTGCTATGACAATTTAAAATCTTTAATTGAACCACAAGATTTGAAACTAAACTAATTAGGTTAATAATAATAATAAAATAATAATAAATAAAAAGAATTCATTTGACATAAAATTACATAAAAAACTAGTATTTATTATTATTTTGACATAATAGTAACATAGGGCTATAAAACAGGAACACGCACCAAGTTGTATAGTATTAGCTATGAATGTATTATTCAAGGTAACAGGTCAGCATTTCACTCATTCCAACTGTAACTTACATGAGCCCCCCGGTGACGTCACGAAACAATTAGCGCGTGTCACATGTTTAGTATTTAAAGCTTGGAACTCATTAGCTCAATTTGTTGGTTGAAGTTTCGGAGTATTCTGTTTTCAGAGTGAAAAACAACTGTTATCATGGGACTGTTTTCACGACTAAAGAGAGCCTGTAAAGTGGAGCGTGTACACGAATAAATACTGAAGAAACACTTGACATGTTAAAAACAACACATAAATGAATTCAAATGACAAAAACACTTAACATCAAAATTAAAAAAAAATATATCTATAGATTTTATTCATTTTAATAACAGTATCTCAATGATAATAAAATAACTTCTGATTCTTAAGATAGCTTAAGGTGTCATTACCAAAACAGTCAATATTTGTGAATGTTAATTCACAAATAAACAGATTTACATTGTCTAAAAAAAATTGAATTTATCAGTATTTTTTACTCATCTTTTTTATTAAACATTGCTATTGTAGAGCTCCATGATCATCAAGAACCTCCAGCCTCTGAAGTCCTCTCTGCTGTAGAAGAACAGCTGGAGCAGGACGTCCTCCAACTTCAGGACATCCACACTCCAGTTAGTTTGACTGAAGGGGACAAGGCAGAAGAGCTGGACAAGGGTAAGATTACTGCCATAATCTAAAACAATACACACATTCTCACATTCTCAGTTTTTCAAAATGAAGAACCACTCTAATTTGAGTATGCAATATTTCATTCATATTATTTATGTGATTTGATTCATATTATTGGTATTCTCCTCTTTAAATTTTAAATGTACTGCCTTAATCCAGTTCTCACTTTTCCAATTAAACAAATCGATTTACATTGTTTGGAGATGTTTATTTATTTATATTTTTGTCCGACTTCGGGTGCGGCACGCTCATGAAGGACTCCACCTACATGGCCTTCAATAGTATGTTTTATGATTTGCTAGCAGGTTATTTAGCTCACTGAACACATTCTGCTTGTAGAAATGCATTAAATATTAAAATCTCTTCCTTTAGGCACAGAAATGTTCTGTCCACCGGAGTTTGATGTCGACGTAAGGTACCACGCAAAGCCGGCGACAGTTTGGTCATTAGGGTCCCTGCTGTTCGTGATGTTGTACGGGTATTATCCAGATGACAAAGACATGCACAGGCTCAGTGAGAAGGACTGGTAAGAACCTGACCTGTCACAAGGTGAGATCTTCATCAAAGAACAAAGTTGGACAATTTGAATCCATCTAAATATGAAAGTATGCAATTTGAAATCTAAATATAAAAGGTGTAACATATAAGGAAATAATCAGACATCTCTCTCATCTGTTTGAACAGAATGCTGCCAGATGATCTGTGATTGTCTGCAGCCTGATCCGCAGCGGAGACTTATCCTGGAGGAGATGCAGCTCCATGACTGGTTTATGGTAAGATTAGAGTCTAAGATTTGTTAAATGTTTTTATTTTTATAATCAGTCAAATTAGCTCTAAACATAATGTATTTAGATAAATAACACTGATTTATGTTTTTGTTTCAGGTCGTGGAGTAAGACATGGAGAGCAACAAAAACAACTCCCTGTCACAGCCACTCTGTTGTTTTCTATCTTTGGTCAGCTTTGCGTCTGGCAGGCTGACATGAGTGGTCTTTCCATCTCTCCGCTTTGGCCTTGTGTCTTGCATCATAGCCTGGCACCTTGAAGCGGCATTATTTAGATATTTGTATTAAGTATTAAGATATTTGTGTTTGTGTTAAGATATTTATAAGGAATTTTATAAGAAAATGTGTACTTTTTGTAAGTATCTAAATAGCATATAGTAGAATAATATATTATAGAATTATAATCTAATATAATATTAAGTATTAAAGATATTGTATTAGAATATGGTACGCATATGTGTTATATTAGAAGAGAGTGACGTAAATGGACATTTCTTTCTCCTACCTGCTGTAATCAATCTCTGTATCTATATATTAAAAAATAAATAAAATAAAATCAACAAAACGTTTGGTGTGACAAAAAGACTTCCATTCACCACTACACACTCATCCATGACGTCCAGTGCACACAAATACTCTTAAACAATAAAATTGTTCACTTCACATAAAAACAAATCCCTTTAGCCAGAAGAATTTGTTGATTTAACTGGACCACGATTTATAAAACAATTCTAGCCTAATGGGTATATGTCAATTACAACACATAACATGTGCAAGGAGCATACGATTGCAGTCGATCTTGAACCATTGTGTTTTTAGTAGTCATTTCTGAATCAACTAAAATTCTTTGTTCATTGTATATAGAGAAACAAACATAGACCAACGAACATCATTCCCAAGACAAAAATTCACCCTCATAAGTGAGCATTGAGCGCCAAACTTATTCTGATTCTGGTACTTATTCTCATTTAGCACAATTTAGCATAATTTTTCTTTCCTGTCCGCAACCCTATTAGAACAAACCTTAAACATACCACTTGAGAACCACAGATTTAAGATAAATTGGTGATTCAGTCTTGCATTTATTCAAAGCAGATAAAAGCTCTTGAAGAAAATGATCGCCTCAGAGAAGTAGCACAACAGGGATTTTTTTAGTTTTAAATAATTTAATACTTTTTAAAATGATTTGGTTTACTACATTTGACCTGTGTATCACACTAAACATACCAAATAACAAGAAATAGTTCATCCATAATCCATTAAATGATGCATTGATAGTGTAACTGTAACCCTTCTATGTGAATGGAGAGCAGAACAGAGAAGTTAGTGTAGGCTCAAACTACCCAACGACAGAATAGCACAGACGGAGGTCCATTGTGTACAGCACCTAAAACACCCTTTACACTATTAACATCTTTTCAGGTACACTTGAACACAATTCCAACTCATTTAAATGGATGTTTTTGTACAGCAGGTCAGAAATAATGGAGATATTTAGATACAAACATTTAGAAACAAATCAAACTCCCGGTTATCTCGCTTGTGTGTTAAATGAAAAAAGGAGAATCGCTGAAATCAATGAATACACAGCAAAGTGCCAAGATTCTCCTAATCGCATCAGGATGACAAAGGGCTAGGTAATCAGAGATCTGGATTTCAGTCCGTCGGTTTAACAGGCGACGGTTGGCTTTTATCGCAATCGTTTTCAGGAACATTGCTATAGCCATTGAGCTCCGGCTGCTCATATATTATTTACTACAAACATCCTGGAACACAAAAGCTACGTCAAAGTGAAACTGCACCACCAACAATTCGGTATTAAACATTCAAATTTGTTTCAATAAAAATAAAAAACAACAAGAATAAAACCCTACAGGCATAAAAAAATATTCCTCTTTTTGTTTTCATGATACATTTCAAGTACACCAAGTTTAATTCACATCAAGTGTAGAACATCTCAAAGCAGAAGCACTAAATTCACTCACATCATAAGCTTGAGTTGAACTATTTGTTTGACACGGATACACTGTGCACTGCAGCTCTTTAGGGAAATTGATTCTCATGTATTTTGTGCAGAGATTCCTCCTCTGAATGTAAACTGAGCTCCTAGCTCGTCTTGAACTATTTACCGCAGCATGTTACCACAGACACACGTCCAAGTGATTGATCACATTCACGATAATAATATGAAATCAGTGCTGAGGCAGCACAAAATATTGCACGTTCAAACGTGAGACACAATTGTACTCTGTACAGTATGTACACAATATCTGTGCTCTGTGTCTCCAGAGGGAGTGTGCGTTATGCGAGGGGTTTCTCTCTCCCCTCCACTGAGTCGGGTCAGGGTGGATCTATGTGGTTTTGGATGGGCTTTGTAGAGTTTCTTTGGGATTTTGAGTTTCAAGAATTGCACTTCACTTATTTTGTATCACTTAGAAGACTTTAAGAAAGATAAAAGACCCATCCAAAAGCCCTGAAACATGCAGTATGTTTAACTGGTACAATTATTTTTTTTAGTCATATAGCTTTTTAAATGGTTTTTATGTTAATTGATTCCTGTAGTATTTTATTGCACTTTCATAATGCAATAAAATGTTCTTCAGAAATTGTTCATCATCTAACGCTATCATTTGTTACAGGAATATTTAGCAGTCAGACATCTCCGATAATCTATAGTGTACATCCCGTGGGAAAAAATCAGGAAGCTTGTCACTGCATAAAAGTCCTTCAAGGACTACAATTCCGAACCTTCAGTCCAAAACAACCACGCAGAAATAAATATCGCATTAAAAAGAGTTGAGCACTATTATTTACAAGTACGTAAATGATCAACTTTAAATTCAATTCACATTTGAATGAAAATATTGAATCAATTTAGCTGTACTGTAATGGCTGAAGAAATTAATTTTAGAGTTTTGAACTACACTTGATGTTGTTACCAAAGGAATATTAAGAGTATTAACCCAATTATTCCACAGGATCATCACAAAAAAAAACATGCAAAAATTGTGCCTTTAGGTATGCAACAGCTTGTACCCTTATTGGGTCATCTTTGTACCTTATTTACCCCCAAAAGATGCATAGTAGTATCTTAAGTGTATATATTACTATTCTAAGGTACAAATACACACCTTTTAGGGGTAGATAAAGTATAAATTGGTATTAAATATAATAAGTATTAAATCCTTTTAAGGGTACTGCCCCATCAACAAGCAGCTGTACACCCTAAAGGTACAATTTTTGCTTTTTTTTTCTGACAGTGCACAACAATAAGAAGGCTGATAGCCATAACAGCGCTAATACTTAAGAGAAACCTGTAGAGCACAAAATCTGTGAGGTTTTATCAGGGTTGCAGCAATTTCAAACACCAACAGCACTTCCACTGACACTAATGGGTCCATCTTCAAGCATTCTCGATGATCAAGGAATAATCCTAAATAACATTAGAAGGGTCTCCAAATTTGGAATAACTGATCCCTTTTATGATCTTGAATGACTGTTTTCTCTTTAATTGTCTGGAGTTGAAGATGGTTTTGTCTCCACAATGCATATTTTTGATGTATGTATTAAGTTCTAAAGGAGCTGAACTGGACCAGAGAAGGTTTGCCTCAAAGAAGATGTAGATGAACCCAGTGATGAAAACTCTCGGCCGGCTCTGACTCTCTCTCGTTCTCCTTCTCTCTTGCCCTCAATCTCCATTCATCTCCATCACCTTTTCTGTGAGGATTTCCCGGAAAGTCGAAAGCTGCTTCATCTGCTCTGTCTGCATCGAGTGTCGTCTCATCAGTTTCTTCTTCATCTTGAAATCTGGTCCACGTTTTGGGGACGATGGCGCAACCGGCAGCAGGATCTTACTACCTGAGTGAACGGGAGAAGTGGGCTTTCCGTTGGCTCGGATATCAGGAATGGGTCGCTGAGGGTTGATGTTGAGAGGAGGAAGGAACCCAGGTCTTGTGTGGGAGATGTGGTCCAAAAGGAGAGTACCTGATCCCCGCCGTTCCAACAGTCCTGTTGGACGCCGCCGCATTGTGATAGGAGACACCGAGTTGGGAATGCTCTCCAGAGACTCTCGAGAAGAGCTGGTGAGCAGCGACAAGGGAGAGGCATTGTACTTGCGGCGCTCCACTGAGACACGTCCAGAATCTGGAGATCCAGGAATGGAGGCAGGGCACAGGTGGGTGTCCGACTCGTAGTGTTCCATGCGGGTGAGTTTGGGGTGTGGCAAGCCACGGATTCCTGTTGGTGCCTGAGCCACACTGTCCTGAGTCTCAGGGGCCGTGTTTCGACGATACAATGACTGGTGCTGATGGACTTTATCCGCCCAGGAAGAGCCACACAGTGCTCCACAGTCTTCCGAACAGGTCCGGTCCATCAGCTTTGGAGAAGATGGGTCATGGGTCTCAATACTGTGCCTTCGGGACAGGAGAGGTCTGCCTGGACCAGAAATTGTCACCCCATTCATCTCCGAAACCAACTTGTCCTCCTCTGCTAAATCGCCCTCTATCCGCTCCGCTCTCTCAGCAAGTACAGAAGGAGCCACCAGGCCCCATGGTTCAGAGTTTAGTCTTTTCAGAAGCTTACGGGGCGGTGGTCTCCTCTCCCCTTGTGGTCTGCTGGAGGGTAGTGGGAGTGCTGAAGTCACGGCGAAGCTGAAGATACCTTCCTCCTCCTCCCCAGGTGCAGAGCCAGAGGTATGGATCTCCACCTCAGACGGAGACATGCAAGCAGGGGAGAGCTTGTCCACTATAGCCGGAGAAGGTGGGGAGTTCAGGTATTGTTTGGTCTTTTTAGTGCCAGAGGGGGATGTATCGGTAGTAATTATGATTACCTCTTTACCTTTGGCTTTGCAGGCATCCAGCAGGACCTGGAGAGTGTCCCTGTCACCCCTATTGATGGCGTGTACGAGTGATGAGGCCCCGGAGTAATCTTTCAAGCTGGGATCGGCGCCGTTTTCCAGCAGCAGTGACACCACCTCTTTGCCTGCCTGTTCTGCACACGCATGCATCAGGGCGGTCCGACCCGATTTGTCAGGGATGTTTGGGTCTGCTCCCTTCTCAAGCAGGTACCGCACCATTCTCTGCCGGGTCTGCGGATCATCGTACCCCGCCAGACAGGCAGCTATGACGGGCGTCTCCCCTCGCTCGTTCCCTTCATTGATATAGGCTCCGCCCTCCAGGAGGAGGCGAGCGAGGCGGAGTTTGCCTTGGAACACTGCCTTCAGAAGGGCATTCCCCTCCGTGTGCAAGAGCCCTCCATCCCCCATGATGTCTCGCTCTCCACCGCTAAAATCCCAGAACCCCTCTCCTCCTCCGGCCTCAGCACTGTTGGGACATCCTGGCTCAGACTCTGGCAAACCTGGAATGAAAACAAATAAAAGTGGTTTATCATGGGGGTTGTTTGACATTTGACTATTGCTAAAGAGCACTTCCAACTCCAAAATCACAGACACTGATCTGACACCAAGTTTCCACAAATTCAGTCAATCAGTCAGTCAGTCAGTCAGTCTGTTCTGTCGTTTATCTATCTATCCTTTCAAATGAGGCTTTGTCAAGCCAACATTTAAATATTGACAAACTTTGCTTTACTAGTTAACACTAAAAAAAATATTACATTCAAGGGCAATTATGCATCCTGTTTGCTACCTCAAAGTAAATTTAGTGGAAAGCAGGAAATTTAACTGGAATTACAGTTTTTCTCAGTTTGTCTTTTGGTGCACTTTATCGAACTTCATCCCTTAATATTTGCAGACGTAGTACATGTTCTCAGAACAATTTGTACAATCAGACACCACCACAACGGATTAACCTGTAAAAGACGTACTTAAACTTCCAAATTCTGTTAGGTTCATCTACAGCAAAAAGTAAGTATTTGTCAATGAACATATCAGTGCCATCAGAATGAAAAGTCCTTGCGTCATTGTTCACAAACAAGATAACTGCACTCTGTTTGTATTACCTGATGTAAACTATGGCAACAGTTTGGATGGCAGTTACTGTATTGAAATGCAGAAGGCTGCACTTCTTCTGCATGCCATATATCCATTTCAAAAGTACAAATATCCACATTACTGTCTGTCGGATATTGATTGAAAGAGACTGGATAGGATTCACAGTACACTCTCATTGCGATATAGAAAAAAAATAAATATGGGTACAAAGGTGAAAATACAAAATTAGAAAGGCAAACACAGGAAACCCACCTCAGCCATTGTAAGCCATGACTGACAACATGGTCCACAATAGTGGCCCTTATTTCATCTGATATGCACCTACGTCCTTGGCCTCTTCTGCCTCTTCCTGTTTTGCCTCTGAGTCTGTACCCTTCCAGGGAAATGCAATCTTACCTATCTCCATCTCCAGGCGTTGATCCTGATTAATTCCTAGATCGTTCATCAATGGTCAGAATTTGTAATCTGTGTGTCCTCTTGTCTATATGCTTTCAATTGGCAGAGTCATGAGTCAAGGAGGGTAAAGTCAAGTCACCTTTGTTTATATAGCGCTTATAACAATACAGATTGTGTCAAAGCAAACGAATCCCTGAAAAGCATCATAATTAGGAAAATAGTGTCAAGGTGAGACGCATCTTTGAGCTATTTCAGAGAACTGATTTATAATTGGTTGATCTACATCTCTTCATTAGTTGAAAGTCAAGATTCACCTCGATCCAAATTCATGGCAAATTTACAAAAAATTCTAATATGAAATGTTGTAGAAATATGCTGGACAGGTATGACAAAGAGAGAGAGGCAAACCATTTTTGCATTGTAATGCTAACGGCAAGGAAGAATAAAGCTAAAATGACTAGAGTTTTGATTGTAAGGACTTGAAAAAAGACAAACTATATAGAACATTTGCTAGTAACATGACCATTACGATGCATGATAATGTAGGGACCGAACAAGACAAAGAGGTAAAAATCAAATCACAAATAAAAGGAAGGCTAGAAATATGAATGTACCAAAGCAACTGAATTGTTCAAAAGAATGAGAAACTGCCATTTATGATGTGGCAACAAGTGGACTAGATGATGTTGAAGGTTGAACAAAGTAGTTTTGCGAATTTAATTTTGATCTGAGAAATGACCCAAAGAGACGGAGAAACACTGTACACAGAATTCTCAATTCAGTTCTAATGCGCACAACTCAAATCAATCAAAACAAAGTCTGAAATCCTAAAAGACTTTTTTGATCAGATTCAAAACTTACTACTCCACAGCACACAAAACTCTCGAATTTCTCGATACTGTGTCACTAGGAACACTTAACTTGTACCCAAGCATTAACTAAAGTAATGTATACAGCCGTATTGAAGGTGTTGCCGTCTTAATCGGTTGTGTTCTGAACACAGTGTCTTGTGGATTGACACTCTGTACTACCCTCTACTCTTTAACACAGTCTTCTCTCCATCTTTTCAGTAATGAAGGCAGGAGAGAGATGATAATGGCAGTGCAGTAAAGAAAAGAAAATTGAATTCCTGAGTGGTGGAAAGAGCATCAAGACATGTGACAAGCTCAGTCAGCTCTGCAAACCTACAAATGATTTATGGCATGCATTCATCACACAGATACCAGGCATTTACTAACACAAAAATTATGTTGTTCGAAATTATTTTTCATTTGTTATCTGATGTATTGCAATAGCACGGTATGGCAAATAAACCATATTTCCAATGTTTAACAATTTTTCTTGACAGTACAGGATGTTTTTTGGACTGAAAAAAAAAAATGTTGTGCAAGCTAGTGATAGTGTGAAACATCATAATTTTAAGACCAATAAAAACTCCATACCTAAAATATACCATGCACATTCACCCTCAACCAGAAACCTTCCCATTGTGCAATGCATGAGCTATATGGAACGTAGGGCCATTAGATCTTACACTAACTATCTTGGTAAGATGATTAGAGCAAACGACAGGGGGTGTGGCAGGAGGGCATCCAGTCCAATAATAGCATTATTAACATGGCGCAGCCTTCGAAATCAGCTTGAACCTATTTGAAATTCAATGAGCCCAAAGTCACATAGCATACTGATATAGGCACTGTGAGGACAAAGCCCCACCTCTTCTCAAACAGAAACTGTTCAATGAGCTACATGAACAGGGAGGAAAGGAGGATGAAATTGGTTTGGATATAAGTTGGCGGTCGATCATGTATCGTCACGGAGGGTTGTCAGGGAGGTTCAGCTATGGATGCTGGTGACGTTAAGAGAGTTATTATCTGCACAAGGTCAAAACTAAGATGTTATACTGTATTTTCTTGCTATTTATGTTCTTAATCCTTCAGAGTCTGATTAACTGAAGGCAGTGAGACCTTTATTCTTTCATATATAATTTGTATAATTTATTCCAAATGGTCTTCCTCTCGCTGTGCTCCTGAGCACTGGTGATATAAAGCAGAGACCTATGCTGGCCCAGAACAACACATATAACAGCCCACTACAATGTATGTACACTACCATTCAAATGTTTGGGGTCAGTAAATTTTTAAAAAAGAAATTCATAATTTTATTTAGCAAGGATGCACTAAATTGATTTTAAAAAATACGGTATAGACAATTATAATGTTTAACAAACTTTCTATTTATCAAAGAACCCTGAAAAAAATGCATCACAGTTTTTACAGAAATATAAAGCAGCAACTGTTTTCAACATTGGTAATAATAGGTGTTTCTTGGCAGCAAATCAGCATATTAGATTGATCTCTGAAGGATCATGTGACACTGAAGACTGGAGTAATGGCTACTGAAGATTCATCTTTGCATCAATACAATACTATTTCTGATCAAATAGATAAACTAAACCTTACCAACTCCAAACCTTTGAACAGTAGTGTATATGCAGTATATAATAAAATGTATTGCCTAATAAATTAACATTCTTTACACTGAATTTTAACTGTACTTTGATAGGCTTTAAATAACTGATATATAAAAACAGCACAATTATTTAAAAATACTTTTTTTAATAATAACTATAATTCATTTGACTTGTATAGTATGGATTCCTAACCATATGTTCAGTCTCTAGGAAGTGATGTTTCCTGTGCTGCACCCAGTGCTGTTTTACTAAACGTTGCCTATATCATCTGCATATGCCAGGATCTGTGGTATAAAAGAGACGGCCTGAGGAAGGAAAAATACATTTTTCCTTTAAACCTTTTTATATTTACATTATATTTTAACTTGGCTTCAACAACCATCCCCAAAATCGACCAGTCCCCAAGAAGAAGTGTCTCAGTGCTCTCGGTAGCAATGTGAAGAACATTGGAAACGTCAAGAGTGTGTACAAGCTGTGTAGAATTCATATCCTCCTGAATCACACCAACACACCCCGAGCTGCTCCTCCTGCCTGCCTTCTTAAGGAATTCTCTGTGATTTCTGAGCCAGCTCAGCCCAGAATAGCAATAGGAATGCTGTTTTTGCATACTGATTATGGGGGGTGGAGAGGAACAGGAAGAAAAGAACTGTTCTTTGAAAATGTAATCACAAAAAAATCCATCTTTAAGAGACTGGGGTCTCCAGGATTTGAGACGGTGAGGTTAATCTCCTGTCTCACACACACGGGGCAGCATGGGTGACTCATCTCCATGATAGACTCACTAGAGAGATGTGGCAGGCATTGTCTCTCAGGAGATCATCCTGCTGAAACCCACAGGCCTCCTTGTATCCTGACCTGACATGTGCATTGTGACCAGCCTGTTTTAAATGCACCAGGTCTAGAGCAGAATAAAGGCGGGAAAAAGGAAAGGGGGGGGGGGGGTCTTCATTTAGGGTACGTTTACATGACAACGATGTACAAGAAATGGAAAAGCTTTTACTTTGCATTTTTGAAATGTTTAGATGACAACGTTGTCAAAACAATCCCAATTCAAACATATCTGTGAAAACAGCAAAAAAAAAGCTGTATTATGCATGCCAGGTCAGTAGTTGGCGATGTCACTTTGTAAAGAAACACTCACCTGCTCACATAGGCATTCATATACAGTAGACTGAACACGTAATAGACATGTGCTGATGCACAGTTTTTACAAATTTGCGTTTTTGGAGTTTTCACGGAGACGATAACGGTATTCAAAAACTTGCACTTTGAAATCTGTTTTCAAAGGTTTGCATTTAAAGGCCCCCAAAACGCTGTTGTTGTGTAAATGAATGGCCAAAACACAAAAAGTTTTCCATTTTATTTATTATTATGTCTTTCTTTTTTTTTTTTTTTTTTTTTTTTTTTTTTTTTTTTTTTTTTTTTTTTTTTTCTTTTTTTTTTTTTTTCTGCCCCCCGTCCGTTACAATGAAAGTCAGTATATCTAATATAGTTTGGACCCCAACATTCTTCAAAAAAAAAAATTCCAGCATACAGAAAGAAGGTCATATAGGTTTGGAACGACATAAGGGTGAATAAATGATGATGAATTTTTATTTCTGAGTGAACTATCCCTTTAAGGACATCAGCCAGGGCTTTTGTTCTAGTTATGCCGAGGACGCTGCATGACTTTGCATACTGCTAATATTGTTGGCTCTGTGACAAACTGCTTATGCTCCATATTGTAAGTCGCTTAGGATAAAAGCATCTGCCAAATGCATGAATGTTAATGTCAAGACCTTTATCTTGAAGTTTAATTATATTGCTCTTGTCTGTGATCATAATTCACAGGTGGTCTTTGCTTAATCATAAGTCTGTGTAAAACATTCCTCATGTTTCCCTTAACTTTGGTCAAGTATTCAGTCTCACAGTGAAACTCACAATGTGTCATGATATTAAGCAAACATGAACATGTGTCATGAACCAAAGTGCAGTTTATTTTGTGTGTTTCATTTCAGTTTAGATACACAGTTCTAGACTGTAGACAGCTTTCTAGGTTTTAGAGCATCCGTTATGTATTGAAGGATGTCAGGATGACCAGTCAATATTTGGTGTATGTGTAAATATATCAGATATTGCCTACGCTGTTTGAAGGAACGCATCCAATTTTAATCACTTGAAAAATGACAGAGAAGCAGACAGTCCCAAAGATTGAATCTGACAGATAAATCGGATTTATGTGCCATCTGAACAAAGCCTTTGCCCTTCCCAGAATTCCCTATGGATCTTTGAGTGTGTACACATCAGCGTAGTGGAGAGCCATTCGACATGACCAAAATAAACTTGCCAATTTTGCAGCATGTTGAATAGCACTTGCAGAGGGTCTGCATTTCAGCGCCGCACCAGAGGAGGGAGGTGACATACCGAGCTGTCTTGTCGGGACAAATTGTATCTAATTCTTTATGCTTTCCCAACAGATGATGGAAATTAATATCATGTCTTCATTCTCACGCCTCTGAGAGCTCCCACCCCCTGGCTTTCTGTTTTACGTAACAGCAGTGTGTGACTCAAGGCTACATCTGAGGTTGCGCGAGGGGGCCCGTGACCAGAAGGGGCTGCGCAGTCAAGCGTTATCGACCCACCGAGAGTGCCATGGTGCCTTTGAGCCGCTGTTTGCCTCATTAGATCACACGGATCGAGGCAGGTGCAATCACTTTTACAGCAGCTGAGGGAACAGCATCCATCAGTGGTGCACCGATGACCCTTTGACCCAGTCGTATCAGAACCGCTGAGGCAATTCATCACTCATTTTGGCAGCTTCAAAGAGAACCATCCTGCAGAGGGGCAATGAGATTATCTCCTTCATACTAAATGTCCTAAGCGTTCCTGACACGTCCTCTGAACTGCCGTGCATTTATTCCGTATTGTTTACTGTGGCATGTTTAGGTCCTGCTGCCATTTTCAATGCCACACATGTCATGCCAAGTTCATTTTTCTTCTACACTTGGTCTGTAATGAGATGAATGACAACTAAACCACTTGACTCGACTAGACTGAGTGTTCAGTGATTTACAGAGCTGAGAACGAATTCTCCATTTCGAGAGCAATCTGTATGCCTCCTTTCACATAAATGCACACAACCACATACCAATGCATTCTTCTCTGCCCTCGAACTGTAGATGTCAGAAATAAAATAAGGTTTTATGCAGACAGGAAAGAAACTTCATGTGATCAATGCAGAAATCCGATGATTCATATACTGTCCAACATATAGGGGATACATCATGCGTTTAGGATCATTACGTTTGTTTTTTTCCATTGTGATATTGTTTTAGGACAAATAAGCTGATTCAATGCATCTGATTATGTCTCTCTTACTGTTCCAATTACTTTTCCTTAATATTTTTCAATACTGTAAAATATTTTTACTGTCTTACAGTAAAAAATTGTTATACAATGCTTTTTTCAAAGAAAAAAAGGTAATTTAATAAAAAATAAAGATGATGCAACAAATAATCTACTAGTATGATGAATAAAAAAGTTTGTCGTACAGTAAACTTATTGTTTAATTATTTTATTTTATTGTAAAAAACTAATTGTGCAACAAATAATCTACTAGCATTATGAATAAATACTTAACACCTTTTTTCACATGGTATTAATAACTAAGTATTTTATACTACAATAATGAGAATTGGGATGTAAAATGTACTTAACTTTCAAGAAAATCAATAATCCAAATCGTTCTAAAAATAGGCTTCATTTTCTATATGCAAAATACAATTTATTTTGTGGAGTGAAGTATGACTGGGGCATGTTTTTGTATTTTTAGTGAGATTCTTCTACATACCTTATATACTAAAAGAATGTATGTGGCATGGTGTACACCATGGTGCTTCAATAAACTCCAAGATTACCATGGCACCGCGTTCCTCTTTTCTGCATACATGTCCAAAAACATGCCGCATTGCCATTGCTTTCGTTCAACCAAAAACCCTGTAAACAACAGCATGTCCTCATTGCCCAGTAACAATGCGTATTATTTCACTTCTATATAACCAGGTAAGAAAGCAAACCAGCCAACAATATCATGTTTTGAATTCTGCCCCACTGGCAAATATTAGTACTAATAAAATCAAACGAGGCGGGAAAATGCCTGATTATGTGTCGCACCTGCTCCGCCCCGCGTGTGCCGAATGTCATTCGCCAAAACGCCCGCAGCAGGCATAGCAGATACCGATTTTGATGCGTTACAGACTCGATTCACAGCGCCAGCTGCAAATATCTTCAGCTCAGGACTATTTTTAGTCTTGAAGCATCACAATTGGTGTCTATTCACGTCAGCTCTCTGCCTGACGCAAAGCTTCAGTGTCCACAAATGAACTTCCAAACAGCAGACACACACTTCAAGCCTCTGTTAGAGCAAACGTGCACCAATCACCACATAAACGCTCATATTTTCAGTTTTTGTGAAGTGAGAAAACGATATCACAGCAGCATTAATATCAGTCTTAAATCGTCTACTTTAGACATCCAGCAAATCTTCAGAGATCTTTTTAAGAAGCGTCTTAAGGAAAATGCCAGCAGACATTCAGTGCAAATGAGAATCCGAACTGCGGCGCATGAATTCGCAACAAACGCTCATAAAGCCTCATGAACAGCTGCAGCCTCATGCACATCGTTCCTCCAATAAAACATTTGCTTTTAGCTTCAACAACTCACACCTAAAATAAGCAGCCAGCAACCATTTCTGATCAGCGCACATGCCAACAGAAAATCGCTAGCATGCTTCGCAACATCGAAAGACTCGAAAATAGTAGTTTGCAATGTAAATAATAAGAAAGACCGTGCAAGGGAATATTAAGATATCGCTTCAATATGAAGGACTGAAGTCTGTTGAATTAAGACCACGCTCAGTTGAGAATAATACAAAATTCAAATTAAATAATAATAAATGTTCTCTTAAACATGACGAGCATTTTGAAAGCAACATTTGCAGGAGAGTATCTTGACAGAGTCTCACCGTGTATCTGCTGTCTTCACTCCATCAGAGCGGCTGATTTTAGCATGAGAATCCAGCTGCTGTCTGCTGATCCCCCACATCACCTCTCCTCCTGCGACCGAGAGTTTGGGAGACTCTGCGGGGGCGTGGAGTGGGCAGTGAGCTGATGCGAGGCTCCCACGATCACGCACAGACGCACTGAGTTCCAGCTTCACCGAGCAAACACTGACTGACGGACTTACTAATGCTTTTTTTTCCCACTCATACTGTTCACATGCACATGACCATCTCTGCTTTCCACTATAGGGAAACTTATCAGATTATTTCAATTCTTTGATCATTTTAAGTTTATCATTGTATGATTCGCTGATTTTTTTATGCACCCCTGCATTTGTGTGCCATAGTGTGCTGTTTCTCACAAGTAGATGTAGAGAATTTGATGCAGAACATTTAAATGAGTTTACATTATTAATAATAATAATAATAATAATAACAGTTTTGTCAAAGAAATAGACCAAATTTAGCATGTTGTGATTTGATGCCTGATAACATTTAAGCAATGTGTGTATGCTTTACATAGCCAAGTTAAGGCTGCTCTGAGCAGGCCCTCTGATGCCCTGCTCTAAATCTGCGTTATAAGACGCAATGCGCTGCCATTAAACCCGATGCAAAATATAAAATATGCCAACCTTGACCCACTTAAGCATCCAGTGATGAATGTAAATGTTTTTTTTTTTTTCCATGCCCATTGCGTGCAAGCCTGTTGTTGCTAATGACAGAGCCATTTATTTGACCCAGAATTTCGCCCATGTTCGTAGATTCAGAATTAATTTTTGCTTTTTTTTTTTTTTTTTTTTTTTTTTTTTTTTTTTTTTTTTTTTTTTTACCAAGTACTTTAATAACATACTTGCGCAATCTGGCAACTGCTAAAATGCATGCTCTGCAGCCCTCTATGCCGCTTTGCCCCAAAGAACTAAAGACGGACGTGTATTACGCGTCAATTTAACATTTGAATTTTTAAGCTAAAATGCACTTAACACACATTTACAGAGGAGCATATTCTCCCTTAACATAAATCTGGATTTTTGCTTGACTTTTTAAAAAAAAAAATTTGTTACGCACCGGGTAAATATAGATCAAAGGCCCTCTCTGCCCCAAGAAAGCCCAGCGCCCGGTGCTGAAACAGATTTCTCAGAATGCCTAAATACTAATTGCAGTGACTATAGACTATATGAACACAGGTTCATATGGCAACTGATTCAGTGGATTCTCCGACAGAAGCGTTCCCACTGGATGCACTATGCACATGCTGCAGGAGAGACGAGGGAGAGAGAGAGAGAGAGAGAGGTTATAGTAGTGAATGTACTCTTGCTCTCCGTGTTTAGATTTAAATTATAGTTTGAATGTTATGTCCCAATACTTCAATTAATGTTTTTAGGTTTTATGTTATGTTATGTTTAGTTTAAATGAGATTACCTTATTGAAATCAGCACATGCCTAATTTCTGTCTCTCATACTCACACACATATTTTCTGATTTTGACGGGGGAGGCTGTGAGTCAGCAATATCACGGTTAGTTTTCCTTTCATTATTTTTCTCTTTTTTTAACAAATGCAGATTTAGTTGAATTTCAACTGTTCTCAGGTTTTCCAGAAAAGCATTTCAGTGCTGTGAGCAGCTTCATCTGAACAGATGGGAATGGAACTGCAGTGATAAATTATGGGTGCTTTTGGACTTTTAGAAAATAAACTTAAACCCCCCCCCCCCCCCCCCCCCCCCACAACTCTTTTTCACTCTCATTATGTTATAACTTTTGTCTGTAACAAAGTCAAATCATGGACACACATGCATCACAGAATTGTGTGATTTTTCTGAAATGTCATAAATATTTGATATGTGATGGGAATGTTTGTGTTTGATACTATTCTAAAATGACATTTTAAACATTTAAATAATATTTTCACACTTTTTCTTCACAATTTGACAAAATTATAGCTTGATGCCCCCCAATAAATATATCACCTCATTTTTCAGATCATGTCATCAGCATCTTCCCGACGCCCCCCCCCCCCCATTGCCTCTGCTTTAACCTTTTTGCTACACTAAATTTTGAGGGAAAACTTGATAATTGATGGACAACAACTGTTAATTAATTAAATGTCACATTTAACCACGCCCCCCCACCCCCCCCCCCCCCCCCCCCACCCCCCCCCCCCCCCCCCCCCCCCCCCCCCTCCCCCCCCCCCCCCCCCCCTGGGAAGTCATAGTTTTCGGCGAAAAAAAAAAGCCAATTCCACCAAGTTTCATAGTAAATAATTACAAAATTTTAGATCACAGTTTCAAACGTAATAATTTATTTATTGATTTATTTATTATTTATTTTTTAGTTTTAATACAAATCATCCCTTGGGACACAATATACATTTTAAAAATCATATTTTTGCATTTGATCCTCCATCAGAGCACTTCAAATAAACCTTTTTTATTATTATTTATTTGTTAGTTCTGCATGACTCACTTTATTTAGGATTAATTCAATTTAACAGCAGACAGAAGCGGAACCATAAGTGAACGCGCGTTCGTTTCTGGCCGGAACATTTTCAGCCCCAGCCCAGGAGCGCCCTGAAAACCAAATGCCCCTGCCAGATGTTTGGCGGGTGATTTTACTGCTCAGTTCTACATCAGTAAAATCTGAATTTCCATGAAAACCAACTGCGTGTAATATTTACGGATTATCCAATAAATGCTTTGCACAATGAAATTAAGTTTTAAATAGAGAGGGATTTGGGCGGAACTTTGTCTGTGAGTGAACGAGGCGTTTAAATATTACATTTCGGTTAAACAAATACATAATTAAAAAAATACACATATCACATATAAGTAAACGGTAAAAAATATTTACATCAGTTTGGTCTAAATGTCTATTTTTGTAGCGGAATTTAACTGCGTGAGTCATATGATTGAAATGAAATAAATAAATCTGTTAATAATGTGATATGTGGTGATTGTGTCTCAGATAATGGCAGGAAGGGGCAGAGGGCACCGCACTTTCTCTGTGGAGATGGTTGGGATCGGTAAAGGAGAAAGTCTCCCTCCATCCTCCGTCCAGCCGACACCTCTATTCCCTGTGAGTGTTTCAAGATAGAATAAAGCCTCATCGGACTGATACTCATCATATTACATTACATCAATGCACTTGGCAGACGATTTTATCCTAAGCGACTTATATTGTATCTCGTACTTGCGCTTACCTGAGCATCGAACACCGAGACTTGAGGCGCGCTTGCTGGCCCATCATGCCGCTACATCGCTTGGAGCTACAGAAACCTCAGCTAATGACATCCTCTCCTGTTCAACTGTCAGATGTAGAGTGGCCCCAAAAACTGTAAAACAAATACAAAAAATGTCTGAATGTCATCACAACAAATTATTAAAGTGGCATTTATTTTAAAGAATTTGTCCACTTCCAGAATAAAAATGTCCTGAGTAATTACATCTCAAGAATGTTCATGCTCTTTCTGATCTTTAGCCTTGACAACCAAAGACAAATTAGCCGTTGACTTCGAGGCGTGCGCCACAACGCGGATGCAAGCGTCAAATGGCGTTTCAATGCAGCTTCACGATCCCAGCCGAGGAATAAGGGTCATTTTCTAAAAAAAAGAAAAATGTATATACTTTTTAACCACAAATGCACGATGTGCTTCTGCAAATTCACGCATTATGTAATCACATTGGAAAGGCCACGCACGGTTAGCTCTTCGTCTGTGTACTCCATTTCAAAAAGGGTAGGTTGAAAAACTCCATCTCATTTTCTCCTCAACTTCAAAATCGTCCGACATCGTTGTTTTACCTTTTTTTTAAAGGGCGTTTGACTTTCTTTGCACGTTCACTTTGTAAACACTGGGTCAGTGCTTCCGCCTACGTCACGCGTGATCTTTCCAACGTGACTACATAATGCGTGAAGTTGGGTTTTTCACTTACGACATGTCATTTCATAAGGAATTTTATTTGATTAATTTGTTACTTTTGTTAGCAAAGTTTAGTATACATAAATGCAAGTATGGTGATCTTTTATGTTTTTGTTTTTTCCTTGTCTTCACCCCCTGGCTAATGTAAAATGTTGAATGTGAATATTTCAATAAAATAAAAAAACATGAAACATGAAGTCGATAAATAAATAATTTCTTTATTTATTTTAAAGCAAATGCCTCTCCTTTCGTTGGATAAGACCCTTATTCTCGGCTGGGATCGTGTAGAGCCCTTAGAAACTGCAATTGGACCTTCAGCCCGTTGGCCACCACTGAAGTCCATTATATGGAGAAAAATCCTGGTATGTTTACCTCAAAAACCTTCATTTCTTTGCGACTGAAGAAAGAACGACATGAGCTATCAGGAAATTTTTATTCTGGAAGTGAACTAATCCTTTAAAGCCGTTCCCCCCCCCCCCAAAAAATACAAAATAAATAAAAATAGCACTAGAAAACATTTTTACAAACTCCCAAGACCCCCAAACATAAGTGCAAGTTTAAAATTATTAAAAATACTGTTATTAAGATAAAAAGTGGTTGTTAAGACATTATTGAAGCAATGTGATGAAGTCGCTGCAAAAATTGAATAGTGAAGTTATTTATCATAAGCAAAACATATATCTTATCAGATATCCCTTATTAAAAGCTCATTTATATGAACATTTCATTTAGTGGAGAGTTAACTGTCCCTGCAGGTGTTTGTTTGACCCCTGATACTAGCCAGATGTGTATAAGCTGTCCCTCCTGACATTTGTTTGATGTTTCAGCCCTTGGACCAGAAGCCGGTGCCCCTGCAGACAGGTGAGGAGGCCGAGTACATGCTGGCACTCAAACAGGAGTTCAGAGGAGCCATGAAGACGCTCCCGTTTTACATCCGTCCCGCTGCACCCAAAAAAGGTCAGCACAGGGTGAAGGATGAGCTCTGGCATCATTAAGACATCCTGGACTGAATAGGAAGCGCCAAAACAGTGCTTTTTGCAAACAGATATTTTTTTTTTTTTTTTTTTTTTTTTCTTTTCTTTTTTTTTTTTTTTTTTTTTTTTTTTTTTTTCTTTTTTTTTTTTTTTTTGATATTCCAAGTTTCAGACTGTGTAATTTATAAATGCAAGGCAAATATTCACAATAAGTGTAAATACCCCTTTCTATAGCAATGTGTGATTAGCAATTTGAAGTTATTTTGTCCTCTTGACAGATGTGGAGCGTTATTCTGACAAATACCAGAAAATTGAAACCTCTGACAACAGTCTGGAATGGAAACCAGGTGAGTGATTTTTTATCTCAGCGATTCACTTCTTTTCCACTGTTATTTTAGTGTTATTTATATACTATTATAGTATTTATACATTTTTTAAATTAGCTTTTATTTTTAGATTTTACAGTTTCCATTTTAATTTCAGTTTATTTTCTTGTAATTTTGTTTTTATGTGCTTTTGACATTTTTTAAGTGTTTATGTTTAGAAAATATTTCTAAATAGCTTTAATTTATTTTTATTTCAGTAATTTTATTACTTCATCTGGCATAATGTTGCCCAATTCACAACAAAAACTTAATTTCAATATGCCCCTCCTTTTAATTTAACAAAAAAGGAAATACCGGCGTACAGCTAAGCATACCGTTACAATGCAAAGTGAATTTCATAAATCTGACCCTGGACTACAAAACCATTCTTAAGTCGCTTGGGTATATTTTTTTAGCAATAGCCAAAAATACATTGTATAATCTTATTTCAGTTAGTCAACATTTTGAGGGGATTACGCCGGCGAAGGGGGAGCAAGTCTGTGGCCTAATGATTAGAGAGTCAGACTCTCTCAGTAACTCAAAGGTTGCGGGTTCGAGTCTCGTACCGGCATGGGATTGTAGGTGGGGTGAGTGAATGTACAGAACTCTCTTCCACCTTCAATACCATGACTGAGATGAGACCCTCGAGCAAGGCATCGAACCCCTAAATGCTCCCCGGGCACCGCAGCAAAAATGGTACACTTGGCCCCCCACTGATCCGAGGCTTTGTCGTGTGTGGTCACTACTGTGTGTGTGACTGTGCCCACTTGAGAGGGGATAAAATGCAGAGCACCAATTCCGAGTATGGGTCACCATACTTGGCCACATATCACATAAATTTCATTTAGTTTAATTTTTTATTTAATATTTATATATTTTTTTCAGCTTAATTTCAATTAAAGATGTTTTCAATACTTTTAGTTAACAATATCAACAGTCTCTTCACACTTGTGTGATCCTCTACATCCATTTGTGTTTTAGATTGGAGGCGTTTTCCGAAGGAGCTGCGCGTGAGGGAGAAGAGACCCCTGAGAGACCCTGAGAGTGAGTGTGTCTGATGCTGTTAACTGGCTCTTACGCTCTAATACTGGACACTGTGTTATGCTGCAGTCGAGCAGTGATGCCCAGTCCTGGAAGCATGCGTTTTTTTAAAGCCCAGATAAGGGAGCAGGTGAGGCTGATGTGCTCATGAATGAGTGTGTAAAGACGAGCCGCACCGGCAGGTCTGCGCTTCGCTCTCTGACTCATCGGCGTCTCTGGGGAAATCAGAGAGACGGCTCTCAGCCGCGCTGCGCACACATCTCCAAAATGAAAGGATAGAGAGAAAGAGGAGATGAGAGAGGGATGAAAGTTTAGGCTTGAAGAGCATGTGTCACCAAGAAACGAGAGACAAGATTATTTTTAGTTCTTCTGTGTCTTTTTTCAGAGTAGCTGTGATCAATGAGTTGATGTTATTATGGGAGGATGTTGCTGATGTCATTTCCACTGTCACAAACTCGGTTTTGCTTATATGGTTGCAGAAAGCAAAGTTCCCAAACAAACCAAACAGCCACGAGTGAACAAAGAAGAGATCATACGCAAACTGGAGGTGCACAAATACCTGTTTCGGGTGCCACTCATGTGTAATGCACTCAAAAATAAAGCGTTTTAATCTATGTTATTACACATTTGCATATATAATGTGACAGACTGTGTGTTTCTATACAGACTCTGGAGCAGAAAGAGGAAGAGGGGAATTCTGATGAAGAGGAGGGACAGAAAAAGAAGCCAGAAGAGGAAGAGGCTGAGGGAGAGGAGGAGTATGATGAAGAGGAATTTGAGGATGTAAGTGACTCTTTTCTGTTGTGATATTAAGTCAGTATGTTTGATCTCTAGGTCAACAGGGAATGTAAAGAAATGGTGTTCAGTTTAGAGGAAAAATGAACCTGCAATTTGTATATTTACAATCTTAATTAAATGTATACCTTGAATGCATTTTAAGTCACTTGGATAAAATATTCTGGTCAACTGATCAATTGACTTTAAATATTCTGGCTTTAATACAAGATGGGCTCAATTGACAGCAGAGTTATTTTAGTATTATTTATATATTCTAATACAAGGATTTATCAGTAACACTTTACACTAAGGTTCCATTAGTTAACATTGGTTACTGCAATAACTAACATTAACTTGCAGAGAGCAAGAAATTGTTACAGTATTTATTAATCTTTGTTAACATTAGTTAATAAAAATATAACTATTGTTAGTTCATGTTAGCTTAGGTCCATTAAATTATATTAACAGATACAACTTTTGATTTTAATAGTTAGTACATGTTGAAATTAACATCAACTCAGATTAATTTCATTGATAGTTCATGTTAACTAATATAGTTAGCTAATGTTAACAAATTAAACCTTATTGTAAAGTCTTACCGATTATTTATATTTTGAATTAGGTTTTATTTATTTTAATTTTTTTTCATTTTAATTTCAGTTTTAGTAATTTTGTTATGTGCTTTTGTCATTTTATATATATTAGTTAGCATTATTTTTTATTTCAGTTTTAGTAATTTTAGCACTTCAGTTAAAACGTATTTTATTCCAGTTAGTTGCCAAGGCCACATTTAAAATTTTAATTGAATATTTATATTTAATTTCCTCTTTATTTCAATTAATGGGTTTTAGTTAACAATAACATATTATGTAGTATATGTGGCAGTATATGTGACATAATGTTCTATTGATTTTATTATTTCAACTTGTCCCTCCGTGTATTTTTTTTTTTTTTTTTTTTTTTTTCCCAAAAAAGGCGGTTTAATTAAATCTGCCGCAGTTAAAGTGAGAAGCTTCACATTACTGCTTTTAAAACCTATAAAAAATGTCCCCCATTTACTTCTTCTAAGTGCCTTGATTTTTGCCTTTTTAGAATACAACGGATGAATTGAAATAGTGTGGTGATCAATATTATGCCACAAATGCTACTGATTGAAGTGAACTTGTATTAAACTAATATTCAGTATAAGTTTTAGCCAATTAATCCTATGTATGTTTGTAACAGGAAACAGATTACATCATGTCCTACTTTGACAATGGGGAGGAGTTTGGAGGAGACAGTGATGAAAATATAGATGAGGCTGTTTACTGAAGCAGGTGATGGTGGCTCCATAGCGTCCTCCTCTGGCCAGTGAGTGTCTCTGAAACCGGTCTGTCCCTCAGGAACGTTCTGGGCTGGATCATTATGTTTGGCAGCTGATGTTGAAATCTGTATGCAGTGGATTTCCTCTCATCCCATCGGTTGGCAGGGCGGCTGACTGCACTTGCTGGGTTTGTTTTTTTGGATGTATCATGAAGAGTTTTATTGTTTGATTCTTTATTCTTGAGTAGATCATGGTCTTGTTGAGGTGATTCACAGATTGGATAGACATATGAGGCAGTTTTTCATAAACTTCTCCCTTAATGCAGCTATACGTCCTTAGAGCTTTGTAAATTATTATTAGTTCATAAATGAAATAATTTTTTAGAATCTTACTTTTAAAACATGTTTTAGTGTACGTTTTAGACCGTTGTATTTGTATAAAAAATAGCTTTTATACATCTTAGATTTGTGAAAAAAGACCAGTAAATGTTTATTTTAGATGATAATTACATAATATTTTATAAATTCTCATGTCAAGTAGTTGTAAATATTTATGTTATTGCCATTTTATGCAATAAAGTCACACTGTGTCAAGACTTTGTCTCAGATAGATAGATAGATAGATAGATTGATGATTGATTGTGATTGATTGATTGATTGGCAGTTCTGTCATGTGGCCTGTAGGGGGTGTGATACTACATTAAAGTACTTATGGCACAATCATTTCGACTTCACTGTTTATGTGTAAATATATAATCAATATTCACACACATACCCAATAACCATACATAATTTTGAATGGAAACATTTAAGTGTATAAACCTTTGCCTGCATTAACAAAACTAAGCACTTGAGAATAACATATTTGTATCTTGAAATAATGAAATTGGGTTATTTCTTGAAATAACCATACACCCTTTCCTGTATAACGTATAACAGGACAATCTGAAAGTATATATATTATATTCTAAATAGAAACACTATAAATATAAAAGCTTCATTTATCATGGAAGAAGCAACTGAAAAATGTTTTCCTGAACAAAATGGCCTTTTCCTACAGAGCACCTGAACTAAACACCTGAATCCCTGATTAACCTCATCATGAACCTGTATATGAGTTGCTTTTGTAAAGCTGACTAACATAAAATGTGTTCTCAATACATATATACAGTACGTATACATATATATGTGTGGGTGGGTGTATGTATATATATTGTGTGTGTATTATGCAATTAAAGTACCACAGTAAATGTCCTTGGTTAAGTTGAATCAAAGGTCTATCATTACCTTTGATTTATTGTGTATGACTCTTTCACGTCTCTGGAATTTCATTTGACCAGATACACCTGAAAAGAATCCAAATAGAACATTTCATGTTCTTTTGAGTAAATGAATTGTTCTTGACATGACTCTACATCCCGAGAACACTCCACCGGTTGGGCAAATTTGCTGAAGATGAATTTAGTAGCTGTCTCAGGCATGCTTTACAGAGGACAGGCAGCGGAATCCTTCCAGGAATAAGTCTAGGCTTTTATTCAAGGAAGCAGAAGGCAGTTCATCTCCAGTGGAAGATTACAGTAGCCGGAGATGACTGACATAAGAGCAGTCAAAAGAATGTGCTGCAGTGATATATTCACACTCAATGCCAACAATCAGAGGAGAAATCTAGAATGCTCAATTAAGTCAAAGATATCCTGATTTTAATCTAGCTACACTGTTGAGCTCAGGGTTAATGACAAATGTCAATAATAATGTACAGCATGTTTATGCTTAGAAAATAATGCCATTTTTGGCAGAAAATTTGGGGACCTCCATAAGAGGTCAAAATTCAGTGGTCATACAATACAAATTCTAAATCTGTTTTCCCAGTCTTCAATATATGACTAGAGCCTTACAGTGTACCAATAGTTCAATATACTAAATATTAATATGTATCAAAATAGAACATTTCTCTATTTCTCAAATATAATTGTACCATACCACATTTACAATCTGTGCTTTTATAACGAACTATTGAGAACAAAATGGACAAAAATTCGACATCAATGTGTTATGTTTAAATAAAAATTTCAATTGAAACCATGCCAATGCAATTCCACTAATGCCAACATAATTTTATAGTCTACTCAAAAGAATGTTGTGGTCAATAGTGTCAAATGCAGCTAAGATCCACTAGCACTAATAGAGAAAAACAACCACGCTCGGATGATAAGAGCAGGCCATTAGTAACTCTGATGAGAGCAGTCTCAGTACTATGGTCTAAATCCTGACTGGAAATCCTCACAGATACACACATAATCTCTCTGCTAACGACGTCAACCACACAATGAGACGGAGGTGACACCATGTGTTGTGTATTAAAACACGAATGGTGCGTGTGGTGCACGCACACACACATATGTGCTCTGAGATCGGTCATCACTAATGACAGTCTCGAGGAACGGTAAATAGAAATCTATTTTTAATATCCACAGGCACTTGTAACACACAAGCTGAGAGGGTAGTGGTGGCGTGCATGGGCTTTGAATAGGGGGTCACGTCGTGGAGTGGCCAAACGACGATTGCTCTCATGACACTCTGGAAGGACCTCGGTGATACAGCTTAGCTTGTCGAATAGGGGGCATCGACAGGTATGTACTGTCGGCGGTGGTTTGGACAAGTTGGGTATCCGCCGCTCCCAAGCGAGACAAGTTAGTCATACCTCTGCTGGTGCAGTGGTGTGGAACACTAGTCACTGCTGAGTGCTACTAGGAGCGACTTGTTACAATATTGATCACTAAGTATACAGGAGTGATAGCAATCTCGGCTGAAATATCCATCTGACAACGATGTCAATCTGGCGGAAATTCGTGCACCTGATTGATGCTTTAGTTTGCATTAATTTAGCCACTGATAATGCCGGGGTCTGTTGTTTACAACAATACACTACTCATAGGTGAACACCAGTTGATTACGCCTGATATACCGCGCATACACAATCAGCGGGATATCACCACTCAAGGCATTTGTGCCACAGATGTGCGGTCATACCTACTCAGCTCACCTTTCTAAGAACCAATGACTCTCCTTTTAGGTCGGGCTTGAAGGTTGACAACAAAACCGCAAGCATAAACGGAGTGACTTTGTGGTCGGTGACAGGGACAATCTTTGCGTCGTCGTCTGATTACCCATGGAAAGCTGTTCATGTGCACACAGTCTTTAATCGACTAGACCTCACCAAACCTATCACTGTTCAAGAACAGCAAATAAAACAGGTTCCCCAAACCCTCCCCAGTACATGTTAGTGATACAAATCCACTACGTCACTTGCACGACCACCTACCCTCCCACCAATAGATAACACACATACGGAGGCCGACAACCAGGACTACATCCACACCCCATATAGCACGGTTCTGATGCCAGTGGTTATAGTTTTGTATTACCAGGGAAATAGACCAGCTAAAATGTTATAATACTCTGACATTTTCTGAAAGGGATTCGTCCTCACCCAAAATTTTGTGGGTGACGTTTAAGTTCTGCTGCACCCGCCATGTGTCATGCCACCACACCTCTATCACTGAACATTCCTATGTGCGTATCACGGTTGTAACACCCCTAAAGGCAACATAGTTGGAACGATATGGATTGTATCTCAAGACTCAAACACTGTGTGGTTTATACTCACTCTACCACATGGCGGCACATACCAAACGCAAAAAAACTTGAGCTCCATGAGGAAACTAACACAACACAGCACATAATGCACCCAAACGAACGATTTTGAAGTGACCAGCATTCGCTCGACAATTTTTCTGTTGGGGTCCTCTTTCAGCAACACGGTCCAGAACTCATGTCGTGGAGAAGGGCAACATCGATGGAGCGTGTGGAGCATCAACCACTCCGCGACGGCATCACGACACAACCCATAGGCCGCAAAAAAACGGACTGAGTGGTTGAGCCAAAAACTAAAAGGGGTGTCCATCCCAAAGAGCAGATCTTAGTCGCTCGCCGCTCGTGTCGGTCACAGAGGTAATAGGCCTAATTTAAGTGTGTGCTGGTCGTGAGTCACATCACTCGACACATAGTTACATACTAGAATCAAAGAATGCGCTCACGTGAAGGAGAGCTAAGGTAACTGGCAAACTACGACCTGTCTACCCATTAGGTCTCTTTAAGGCTGCTATAGCAGGTACCAGGTGACCTCTACCATACCCCAAGGAAACGTCGAAAAAACGGACTACTACCTAGTACATTCTGATTTCTCGGGCGAAGCAAAGCCTTTGTCGGGCAAGCTTCGGAGAAAACAAGCGCGTCTGATTTCGCGCCCTTGGTGACGTGGCAAAGGGATCTAATTATAATATTACCACCCCTTAATCTAAGTTTACACCCAATCGACTACAGTATAAAAACATGGATGTAGTGTCCGTGACGTCACTCGTAGGTTCCCGAAGAGCGTTTTTGAAGCTCAAAAGTGGGCGGAGGCGGTCGTCGCCATCTTGGCAGCGTGTCACTCCCGGATAATCGAAAATGGGCAAAATGGCGGGAGCTAGTTGCTGAAACCACGTCCAACTAGCTCGACGGTGGTGACAGCAGTGTCAATCCACCTGTCACTCAAGTGCCCACGCCCTTAATTATGCAGAACTTTTAAGGCTTAATATAATTTAAATGGATGAGTTATAAAAAAATTCACCCCCCTCACATTTGTCATGAAGTGCAAAATTAGCTATATAGACCAAAATCATTTTTTGAACCAGACTGTAAACATGTTTTATTCTGCTGTAAATTTGGGCATTTTAACATTTGGGGGGTCTATGGGATTGATTCCCTTTTGCAGCCAGCCTCTAGCGGACAGTCGATGAATTACAGTTTAAGTCACTTCCTTGTTGGCTTCATGAGAGAGACCGGAAGGTTGCCGCTTGGTACGCACCCGTGAACCGTCCAATTGTTTTGGCAAGCGACAACGGTGTACCAGTTCTAATGCTATGGCGAAAGTTTGAGCAAAACACGCCAACTGTTCTGTCTTTGGCTGCATAGAGGAGCACAGAACACTATTTAGAGTCCCAGCCTCAGAGGAGACAAGAGAGCAGTGGATTTATTGATTTATTTAAGCTACTGTATATTGCTGCGGCTAGCCACACAGATCTACAATTAAACCTGCGATTGCATTCCCATCTGTTACCTTCACAGACATAACTCGACTGTTTTTTGTAACTCTGTGTGTTTTAACTTAACGTGTGTGAATGAAGAACTTAGTTTAGTACTCACAATGGCTGTGACACGCCTTATCGTCCTGTGTGACTACTCGTGTGCATTCCAGAAAAAAACCGTATATCAACTTAAACTCCTATGGTTTAATGCATGATTTTTAGCGCGATAAACATGAATAATCAAACCAAAACGATGTTTTAGTAGGTATGACGCTGTAAGGTGGGTGGGCGCGGGGTGCGCTATTCTGGAAAATGGGGCGTACACTGCACACAGCTCCGCCTTGCTGCATTCTAAAAGACAGACGACCCGAAAAACTGCGTGTTTCTGGGGGCTCGTCCACAGCAACAATTAAGGTCATTTTCAAAATGATATTAGAAATGACCTGTGGGGTAAATTTTTAGCGAAACCTCACAGACACCTCTCTGGGCGACCCAGAGACATGTCCGCTACACTTTAATTTCCGTCCACCGCGCTAAAAAGGGCATAAAGTACAGGTCCCATCCTTCATGAACGAATGTGTGTCGCTGCGTGCGTGCGTCTAATATTTTCTACTACGACCACTCATATTGTCGGGTATCTAAGTCTCTAAGACACAGGAGAGAGAAGACAATAAACTATTTTGACTTGAAGTAGGCTCATAGCATATCCAATCACCTACCACGCAATTGAGTACCTGGCGGTCACGTGCCGGCACGTATACCTGCACCATGAGACACTCCTAGCAGCAACCTCACCGTGTGCACTACACTGCCGAACTAGTACGACACTACACACTGGGGTGTATAACAAACAACTACTCATCAGTAAAAGCAATAACTGCACACTATAATGGCGGCACAAGACAGCTTACAGACAAATACCTTCAGTTACTTTCTTAGTTCAATCACAGAACAGTGACAAAAAACATAAGCTGTCTGTAATAGTACGATTTAAGGTGAATTAATCATAATTATCTTAACTGAACATAAACGTCAGTGAGATGTTAACACAAATATACTGAATTTAAATAAATCTATGCTGCCTTGAATCTCTATTTAGTCTGACATTTTCACTTTAAACTGCTCAGCAAATGCAAAGAGTGATAAATGCCAGCAAAGGTTCAGAGACGCCTCCCTTTCTGACCTATGCAGTGGGCTTCAACCACTGATTTATTTGTCTCACACAACATCATGCAATGGCATTACACAACATGTTCCAGTCTGACGGAAACGTATAGAAAAATCAAGAAAATGCGAGTAGACTGGATTTCTTAGCAAGGTTCAAGTTCAAGAGCTGGAAATGGAGCGAGTACGTGAGCGAGACAGAGGGGGGTCAGGAGAGATACAGTTCCTTTTTGACAGAGCGCTATAAAGAGGAACAGCTGCACAGTGTCTAGTAACACCACACTGGCCTTGCTGTGTCAAAGGGTTGCTGGGGGTCCTTGGCCGTAACTTTTAATGGTTCCAGGATTGCTGATCTCGGCCTTGACTCAGTTCCATCCCTGCACGCATGCAGTCCTGCACGGATGACTGTGGACAGGGCAACTCCTTTCTGACGGCATGCGTCGTTCACACGAGTTTTAGTACTGCAAGTGTGGTCGTCCCACAAGTGCTATTTTCGCTCTGGAGGTTATGCGAAAACACTAACCTCCACATGGATGACAGCGACTTACATATCTAGCGTGTGTACAACCCAACCACTCACAAGAAAGCTTGGGAAAATGCTAAATAGAAGCATTTTCACTAGTGGACTTTTGGACCCCATTGCCCAACCAAAAACATGGTATCCATATATTTGTCCATTTGACAAAATACACAATAAGCACAGAATACTGTAAGTATACTGTAGATAGACTGTAGATGGTTTGATAGCACAATCGGTCGATTTGAATCACACAACAACCCGTGGATTAGCAAGCGGCCTGACCATAACTGAAATGCGTATCGCACTTGATTTGTCTGTCTGAACACAGACCCATGGATGGAAAATACTCCCTTCAGATACACACAACAGGTGCTTATAACACTGCTACATGTTTTTGTCTCTGGCTAACAACCTTTCCTCTACATTCATCCTCACGCCAGGAATATAGACAGACTTCGATCTAATGCATTTACACAGATGTTTCATAAAACAAAACTATACTCATAGTACAGTAACTGTGGAATTTCACAGTATGTAGATAGATAGATAGATAGATAGATAGATAGATAGATAGATAGATAGATAGATAGATATCATACAAATTACACTTGATTGCATTTGATCATTTAATTTTTTTATTGTATTCTGTAATGTTATCTGTAGAACTGATAAGTTAAAATAAAAAAAAATTAAAAGTACAAAATGCACATAATCCATTTCCAATTTCAAAGTGGATTAATTTGACACTAATACTCAATTATATACTATTAAAAACGGACTATATAGGCCTATCATATACATGTGAATTCTAATTTCTATATTAAATTAGAAATACACATGCTGCTAGGAAAGATTTTAATACTAGACTAACAGCAAACCAACAGCTCAACAAACAACTCAATACGATATATAATCGTTTTCACTCACAAAACTGCATCGCATTTTTATGCACCACAAAAACATTGTCCCTAATCACTTTCCAATTTGGAATAAGTGTAGACAGAATATTATACCAATATGGCAAAATCATAAATATGAAAACTCTCTCAGATGCTGAGAATTGTTCAGAATTATACATGAAGACATCAATGGTCATTTTCAAGCTGTGAATTCTTACATCAGCAAAACAGTCCAGCTTCAGACGACTTAATTGACTTGCAGTCGACCAGTTCTTGGCATGACGCAGCATTTCATAGTCCGCAACTCTGGAGTAAAGCATGCATGGTCCATTAGCAGTGTCATTCTGAGATCTTCGCACACCCCATGTGATCTGTGCCTAGTCCTCTGTCAAAAAAGTGTGCAGGTATGAATGCAACTCCGAAGGCTCACTCAGTGCAACATCCCGGAATCCATGAGCCAGTGTCCTTCTCTGACTTTCTCAATATCGCTCAGATATACGTATCTTACAATTACAGCAGCACAAGCTACCCCACGACACAATCCGGAACGTGTGGAACAAGAACGACACCCTCAGGGTAGAGGCGGGGTCGTATATCATATCACAACTAATGCTTAGACTCATCTATGGTTATACAAACTGGCTGACGTCGTACACCCAATCAATCTGCGTCATCTCCGTGGGCGCATCGAAGGCATGGGGTGAATTAACGCCCGTTACTTCGCCAATCGAATACTTGGAAACGGGACAGATAATCCTCTCACACACGTACCTCCCGACTCCAGGGGAGGAAGAAGGAACTATCCATGCGATTGTCCCGGGAAATCTCGCTATAGCTGGGCGGAGAGGATGGGAGCGACACGCAGGTGCTGGAGGTATCCTTGCTAGCCTGCGGCTCAGGCATACTATGCGACTGTCTCCCAGTGCCGTTACTAGGGGATCGCAACACCCCGGGACAACCTGACGGCACAGTGGACGACATTATGGTGAGCTTCGCACTGTCCTGATAGCGGCTCGCATAGATCTACAGCCCACCGGAGAAAGTGTAGCACATGCCCCATAACTTCATCACTTAAAAAAAATATACGTTGCCAAGAGGGTTGTGGATGCACAGGGGGGCGCCGGGGCCTCCGTCGCTGTGACCTACGATCCATCCATTTTAGGTTCCTCAAAGAACCTTTCAGTGAACAGTTCTTAAAAGATTTTATTCTTAGTGTGAAGAAGGTTCTTCATTGGACCATCTATGCCCATAAAGAACCTTTATTTTTAAAAGTATAAACTCAGGTCCGCAGGTGCCGATGGAGTCTGAAGCATGTGCATTGATTATCAAGAATTTAACTCACCCTTAGACAATAGTCAATGTGGATAATGTCACATCCCAGGATGGTTGGCTTCAGCTTTGGCACAGGAAGTACTCTCCCCTGCCACACGTCACACATGCCGGAGATGATATGGTCTCCCCTGACAGAAGTGAGTTTCTTGTGAAACTCTTTGGTGCGGCCATTCGCCCGGTAAATGTGCTTGGCTATGATGGCAGCTTTAGGAACGACAATTCGAGAACAAGAGTTCTCAAACTTGGCATCAATGCAAATGTCTTCTCCTTCGCAATAACCTTTCCGGCCTATGCAAGCGGACACGGAAACACTGCCATCGGGAATAAACATGCAGGTGACTTTCTTCTGTTTTGCTCCTGTAACTGGATCCTGAAAGTAAGCAGAAGGGGCTGCATTAGTTTCTTACATTTGAATCATGTCCATTTCAAAGAAATGTGTCACTTGTCTGGGCTTAATCACCATGAGCTCTTGGGTGTTGACATCAATGGGTTCCACCACCTCAAAATACCGCTTGCATTCCACATATGGCTTACTTGATTTCTCTATGACTGCCTTCACGTAGTATTGGACTGAGCCAAACTTTCCCACATAGGAGGAAACAAGGCACCTGGTCAGGAGGGGTAGATCTTACATTAAAATTGTGGATAATTTGAATGCAACATTTGTAATGGGGAATTTTGAAAAGAAAACCCACCCTGCCTGTGGAAGTTCGAACCCGAACATGAACTCATATCTGTTTCCAGGTCTGAGAGTGATGGAGCCATCTGCGTCTGCAAAGGAGAGATTGCGCTTTGAGAAAGATTCACTTGTCATTATTTACTTATGTTCATCTTTCGAATTTTCAGTTTAGGAAAGATTTTTCAATAAACAATTGTTAAACTTACATGTTAAATTTACAACCCCCCATATATTAATTTACCACCTTTTGATTTTCGTACTATGCACAATACTAAATACAACAGACTAAAGACACCATTTAGACAACAGTTAGACACCAAAATCTGTAGTAGTAGGCTACATAACAGCACATATTAGGGGGGTTTGAACACCTTAATTAACGCTTGAACCACCCTAAAGGTAGTCAGAACAAAAAAATGAACGTACCTGAACGCTTTACGCTGGACGGTAACATCGAAAAAACGTATTAGTCATTATTTATCACTTTATTATAGATTTAGTAAATATATTTCAATATATCAAGTAATTTATTTTTGTTCAACATATCTTTAAGATTGTTGACGGTTAGTTAGCTTTGCAAAAACAACTTAAAATGCCCCCCGGAAAAGACTGATTGAATTCGCACACCGAGTTAACCAAAGGTTGTGTCTCACCTGTTGGCTGATGATCGAGGTGAAGAACTTCTTCATATTTCAGGTACTCAATCTCATCCCTGCAGTGCATCTTCCCTTTATTATAATCGACTTTAGCGCATCCGATTCCGAACAGTTTAACTGCGGAGATCTGCACCACCTCTGCCACCTCCACGATCACCCACCCGGCCACTTTATCTCCGCCGCTATACGCGCTCTTGTTCGGGTCACTAAACTGAACCTCGAAGGTCTTGGGTTTCTTTGTTAGTACACCCATTTTGCTGTTTTATTAATTGTGCGAATATTAATTCCAATAATGTCACTAAACGTTTTATTATAGGCCTAATTGTAATTCTTTCTAATGTTACTGAATGAATCAGTTGCGCAATAAGCTCACCAGTATGGCTGGTGTTATTAACTATTTGATTACTATTAGATGCGTTGGTCGTTTGTTGGTGATCTGTCAGTAAACACTGAGTGGGAGTGAGCGGTTTTATAGTTCACACGGCCGCTGTGCTGATGATGCGAGCTGGACACACATGGGCATCAGTGCTGGACACACATGCGCCTCGTGGATCTCCCCACGCGCGTCTCTCTCATAGGACACACATGCTGTTTGCGTCCACCCAGGCCAATGAGAGCCCGTCCAGAGCGCGTGGACAGCTCGTGGGTAAGGGGCAGGAGTCGTTGAGGAGGTGGAGTAATAATGTGGAGCACTGGATACTGGATACTCCTGTGCCCTGCTCCTAAACAACATGTTAGAGTCGGACACGCACGTGTGACACGTTCATAATAGAGGCGATTTCTTTCTGCATTAAGAATTTATTTGTACCTAAACTGAACCATGGCACCAAAAAATGTGGTATAGAGTACCATGTAAATGCATTGCACAGTATTATCAAATGATACTGTCAGAGTATGACGGTACTGCCACATTATGTTTATTTAAGGGTATACCATAGTACCAAATGATGACCAGATGCATTTGCCATAGTATTTAAATGGCACCCCATATATACTTAAGATAATACTGTGGTATTACCTTGGTACATGTCCAAAATACCATTGTATTGCCATAGTACATGTCCAAAATATCATGGTGTTACCCTGGTACATGTCAAAATACCATGGAATTGCCAAGGTCCATGTCCAAAACATGTTATTACTCTGGTGCATGTCAAAATGTCATGGTATTACCCTGGCCAAAAACCATATTACATGGCCAAAAACCACAATATTACCATGGTATATGTCCAAAATATCATAGTATTGCCCTGGTGCATGTCCAAAAACTATGGTATTACCTGGTACATGTTAAAATACCATGGTATTACCCTGGTACTAGTGCAAAAACATGGTATTACCCTTGTATATTGTCAAAATATCATGGTACAATCCTGGTACATGGCCAAAAATTACAATATTACCGTGGTACGTCCAAAGTACCATGGTATCACTCTGGTACATGGCCAAAAATCACAATATTACCTTGGTACATGTCAAAAATACCACAGTTTTACTCTGGTACATGGCCAAAAATCATAATATTACCTTGGAACATGTCCAAAATACCATGGTATTATTCTGGTACATGTCAAAATACCATGCTATTGCCCTGGTGCATGTTCAGTAAACATAGCATTACCCTGGTACATGTCAAAATGCCATGCTTATTGCCCTGGTGCATGTCCAAAAAACATGGTATTATCCTGGTACATATTAAAATCTATGATATTGTCCTGGTACATGCTCAATTCATTTTGTATTGTATTGTAGTTTTGGTACTTTGTGAAAACTAAATATGCTAGAGATATCAGACTGAATGGACATGTACAGTGAAATACAGTGGTCATCAAAGATAGCCAAACAAATGCAACCATGAACAGTCCACATGCTCAGAAACGTGCATGTGTGATGGAGACTCAGTTCATATGGACTGTTCTGATTGGATGAGCACTGCCATCTGATGACTGATCCAACACACTTGACTGCACGGGTCCCAACAGAAAGTTTAGGAAGAGTCAAGTCAAGTCAAGTCACCTTTATTTATATAGCGCTTTTAACAATACAGATTGTGACAAAGCAACTGAACAGCATTAATTAGGAAAATAGTTGTCAATAATGCAAAATGACAATAGTAAACCTCATTTTTCGGTTAAAGACAGTTCATCATTGAATTCGGTGATGTCAACTCCAGTCTCAGTAAAATAGTATCTGTGCAATCAAGTCGATGATATCGCTGTAAATAAAGTGTCCCCAACTAAGCAAGCCAAAGGCGACAGCGGCAATGAACCAAAACTCCATCGGTGACAGAATGGAGAAAACCTTGGGAGAAACCAGGCTCAGTTTAGGGGGCCTGTTCTCCTCTGGCCAGACGAAACCATCAGTACGGCACAAATCAATTTAATACGTAATAAAACAGACGATGAACACTTTTAACAGCAATTATTTTATGATGCAATCAAACTTATAGCAAACTGTGGTAGTTCTGTAAGTTGTTTCAGAGTTGGCATCATCTGAGGTCCTCCGAGTGGTTGGCATCATCTCTTCTCAGGTGTACTGGATCCAGACGGAGGATTTGCTGTTGCTACATCCCTAGTTACTGGCAGAAACAGAGAAACAAATAGAGACATATTTAGTGTAGCTGCTGTTCCAACCAAGTAAAAATTATTTGTTTAACCCAAACTACCGAATAATAATGTGCCTTGATTATATATAACTGCAGTAAAAGATTATGACTGCAGTAAAAGATTATTAGATGCATTATTTGAATGCTTGGCCAAAGAGATGTGTCTTTAATCTTGATTTAAACAGAGAGAGTGTGTCTGATCCCAGAACATTTATCAGGAAGGCTATTCCAGAGTTTGGGAGCAAATGCGAAAAAGATCTACCTCCTTTAGGGGACTTTGATATCCTAGGTACTACCAAAGTCCAGATTTTGCGACCTTAGGGCGTGACGATTGTACGTTGGTAGAACTAGTTATACGCAAGAGCTAAACCATTAAGGGCCTTGTAGGTAAGTAATAATATTTTGTTACTGATACGGAACTTAACAGGTAGCCAGTGTAGAGACTGTAAAATTGGGGTAATATTATAATTTTTTCTTGACCTGGTAAGGACTCTAGCCTCTGCCTTTTGGACTACCTGTAGCTTGTTTATTGAAGATGCAGGACAACCACATAGCAGTGCATTACAATAGTCCAGTCTAGAGGTCATCAATGCATGGACTTGCTTTTCTGCATCAGAAACAGGTATCTTGTTTCGTAACTTGGCAATGTTTCTAAAGATGGAAGAATGCCGTTTTTGTAACATGGGAAATATGATTTTCAAAAGACAAGTTGCTGTCTTATATAACACCCAGATTTTTGACTGTAGAGGACGTAACCGTGCATCCGTCTAGTTGCAAAATTGTAATCCAAGAGATTCTGTGTACTGCTTTTTTGTCCAATAAGTAATATCTCTGTCTTATCCGAATTTAATAGGAGAAAATTATTGGTCATCCATTCTTTTACATTTTTAACACACTCCGTTAGCTTAGATAATTTAGAAGTTTCATCTGGTCTTGTTGAGATATATAGTTGAGTATCATCGGCATAACAGTGGAAACTAATCCCGTATTTCCTAATAATATTACCAAGTGGCAACATGTATATCGAAAATAGCAGAGGACCTAGGACAGATCCTTGTGGCACTCCATATTTTACTGGTGATAATTGAGATGACTCCCCATTTAAATGAACAATGTGGTAGCGATCGGACAGGTAGGATTTAAACCATCTTAAAGCCTGCTCTTGAATACTTGTATAGTTTTGTAATCGATCTATGAGTATGTCATGATCTATAGTATCGAATGCAGCACTAAGATCAAGTAAAACTAGCAATGAGACACAGCCTTGGTCTGACGCAAGAAGCAAGTGTGTTTATATAATCCAACCATCCATCTTCATGGTGATAAGAGTACATGTATATAAACAAACAGCTGCTTACCTCATTCATTATGCGGTCTGTCCTGAACCCTCCATCCCCAGTTACAATGCTGTTTAAGGAAGGTGGGACATGCGTAATGCTTGACTCCCTCTGTTTTGGATGGCTGTCTATATTGTACATAGTATTATCTGTCCTATACATTATATGAACATAAAACAAATGAGCATAAAAAGTACAGTGAATGACCTTTTTAATGTAAGATAGCAGGGAAAAGACAGCTTTGAATCACGTAACCCAGACCAATATAATGTAAATACAAGTTCATACAAATGAAAACCATCCAGTGTCACTCAAGTGTGAAGAACTTATAAGTATAGTCACCAATTTTTGATCATTTAAGGAGTGAAACCTCCATCAACTGTGATCCTCAGATGAAACTGAAGCCTCCATCTCACCCATTGCAAACCATGATTTACCAACATAAATGATGCATTACTGTAACTTAAACCAAAAGATGATTATGGAGAATCCCACAGACCATCTTCATGATCTTCCACAGGCTTTCTGTAGTAATCTCTGGAGTCTGGTCAAAGAAGATTTATGGGAGAAAAATCACTGAAAAAAGCGGATTCTCTTGGTAAATTTCCCAAACTTATAATTTACAAAAAGTTCTAAAATCAATAAGCACTAGTTTGATAGGAAAATAATTCAGTACTCTTTATTTTAGCTTTGAATAAATAAATGTGATTAGTGGAAAATAAAAAAAATATATTAAAAATTCTATTACTTTTCAATTAAATTTAGTCTTGATTCTATCTTTTTATGTTTTTCTTTTATTTATTATTTTTCTGTTTTATTATCAAAAAAGACTAAAACAAAACTAAAACACTGAAAATAAAACCAAAAACTAAACTAAATAGAATAATTCTGATGACCTTCATTAATTAATGCTATGTGGGCTGTGGAAATATTAAAAAAAATTTCTTTATTATAAATACACTTCTGCATAAATTTCATCCACCTATGAGAAAACATACACTGAGTTGCATGAGCAAGTCACTCATATTTGCTTATTGTTTTTTAAAGGTTATTCACGTTTATCCAGATAAAAATATCCACAAATATTGATAATTCACACACTTATGTGCATTTAAAACTGAAACAAATACAATAAAATTATTTTTTCCCACGGCCGTTCCAGACGGCCTTTATTTACAAAACAAAAACTTCTAAACCACTGAGATGTAAACATTAAACAATAGTATAAATATCCTTCAAATATCACATAAGGCATGTTTTAGTGCAGTGTTTTTGATGTCACACTGGGCCAAAGAAAGCATGTCTGAGGGTCTCTACAAGGACGCTTAAGGCCAGCACCACCGGCAATGATGGAGGGTGTTACCTGCCCTGTCCGTCAGCAGGTGAACCCTATCAGGGTCCGAGATCATCGCGCGAGCGTCCTCTAGTGCAACCACAGCTGATGCACTGGAGTTCAAATCTCCAGTGACCTGTAGATCAAACAAGCAAGCCTGGAAATACACATCCCGCACCGGAAGCAGTGAGGAGCAGTGAGCGTACGCAGGCATGGACAGATGCGCATACGGTGTCTCCAGACGCTGTGAGACCGGACACCCCCATACGCACAACTGCAAGTCCTGCTCAGGCATATAGGACTCCACGATCGCACGAGAGGAGCGAACAGACAGACTCAGCGACCTGCCGACCTGACGCACCACTATCGTCGTCCCAATGTGCGTAGCCCAGACCTCAGCGTGTCGGCCAGGATCGTGAGAGTGAATGCGCAGGCTCTGATGGCCTCTGCGATCTCCGCCAGTCACAGAACTATCCACAAACGCCGGGGGAACGTTATCTTGCTCCGCTTGATACATCTGCAGCTCTGCACACTCACGCCAGTTCTTCAAGATAACCGTGAGCTGATGAACAACCAGAGAGCGGAAAACTGTCAGGTGCAGGACATTCAAACAGGACTGATTCTAAACTCATCTAAGCACATATCTCATTATGCATGTCCTATTAATTATTCATAGCAGTTAATCAATAGATGTCAGGCTGTAGAATATCATTAACCCAGTATGTTTGAAAGCACTGAACATCAGTGCTGAAACAGGCCGGCTGTAGTATATAATATATATATAATCTATATATATATATATATATATATATATACAGGTGCATCTTAATAAATTAGAATGTTGTGGAAAAGTCCATTTATTTCAGTAATTCAACTCAAATTTGGAAACTCGTGTATTAAATAAATTCAATGGACACAAGACTGAAGTAGTTTAAGTCTTTGGTTCTTTTATTTGATGATTTTGGCTCACAGTTAACAAAAACCCACCAATTCACTATCTCAACAAATTAGAACATGTTGACATGCCAATCAGCTAATCAACTCAAAACATCCGCAAAGGTTTCCTGAGCCTTCAAAATAATCTCTCAGTTTGGTTCACTAGGCTACAAAACCATGGGGAAGACTGCTGATCTGACAGTTGTCCAGAAGACAATCATTGACACTCTTCACAAGGAGGGTAAGCCACAAAAGTTAATTGCTAAAGAAGCTGTTTTTTCACAGAGTGCTGTATCCAAGCATGTTCATAGAAAGTTGAGTGGAAGGAAAAAGTTTGGAAGAAAAAGATGCACAACCAACTTAGAGAGCCGCAGCCTTATGAGGGTTGTCAAGCGAAATCGATTCAAGAATTTGATTGAACTTCACAAGGAATGGATTGAGGCTGGGGTCTAGGCATCAAGAGCCACCACACACAGAAGGTGTCAAGGAATTTGGCTACAGTTGTCGTATTCTCTTGTTAAGCCACTCCTGAACCACTGACAACGTCAGAGGCGTCTTACCTGGTCTAAGGAGAAGAAGAACTAGACTGTTGCCCAGTGGCCCAAAGTCTCTTTTCAGATGAGAGCAAGTTTTGTTTTTCATTTGAAAACCAAGGTCCTAGACTCTGGAGGAAGGGTTGAGAAGCTCATAGCCCAAGTTGCTTGAAAACCAGTGTTAAGTTTCCACAGTCTGTAATAATTTGGGGTGCAATGTCATCTGCCGGTTGTTGGTCCATTGTGTTTTTTGAAAACACACGTCACTGCACCCGTTTACCAAGAAATTTGGAGCACTTCATGCTTCCTTCTGCTGACCAGCTTTTTGAAGATGCTGATTTCATTTTCCAGCAGGATTTGGCATCTGCCCACACTGCCAAAAGCACCAAAAGTTGGTTAAATGACCATGGTGTTGGTGTGCTTGACTGGCCAGCAAACTCACCAGACCTGAGCCCCATAGAGAATCTATGGGGTTATTGTCAAGAGGAAAATGAGAAACAAGAAGAGACCAAAAAATGCAGATGAGCTGAAGGCCACTGTCAAAGAAACCTGGGCTTCCATACCACTTCAGCAGTGCCACAAACTGATCACATCCATGCCACGCCGAATTGAGGCAGCAATTAAAGCAAAAGGAGCCCCTACCAAGTATTGAGTACATGTACAGTAAATGAACATACTTTCCAGAGGCCAACAATTTACTAAAAATGTTTTTTTTATTGGTCTAATGAAGTATTCTAATTTGTTGAGAATTAGTGGGTTTTTGTTAAATGTGAGCCAAAATCATCACAATTAAAAGAACCAAAGACTTAAAATACTTCAGTCTGTGTGCATTGAATTTATTTAATACACGAGTTTCACAATTTGAGTTGAATTACTGAAATAAATGAACTTTTCCACGACATTCTAATTTATTGAGATGCACCTGTATATTAGCGGCATCTGTTGCTATGGCACAAAGAGCGCTCAGTTCATAATCACTACAAAGCTGTCACTCATCTTAGTTTATCGAGATCTCACAAAGATACGTTTTTATCAATAAAGTTCTCTACGCTGCACAACCAATCTCTTATTTACATCGCGTCTACATTTTGGGCCCTATTTTAACGTTCTAAGCGCATGGTCTAAAGCGCACGGCGTAGGTGCACTTAAGACGTGTCCAAATCCACTTTTGCTAGTTTAACAACGCAAAAGTGGTCGGCTCTCCCAGAGCATGGTCTAAAAGGGTTCTCCCTATTCTCTTAATGAGTAATGGGTGTGTTTTGGCCATAACGTGCAATAAACCAATCAGAGTCTGATCTCCCATTCCTTTTAAGAGCCAGTTGCACTGGTGCCATGGCGGATTTCCTGGGGGGGGGGGGGGTCCAGCGCCCCGATGACCTCGTGGGCAGCGCGACGACATGTAGCGCCTTTGCGCTTTGGGTGTCCCGAGTTCGAATCCTGGCTCGTGGACCTTTTTGATTTCATTTGAGGGTGCTTAGCACCCCTGTAGAACCGGGCCTGGCTGAAAGACGACAAATCTGTTACCTCCCTCTCGACAAATCTGTTACCTATAGATAAAAATAATGCTGGAGCCTTTTATAGGGCAATAAAAGTGATTATTTTGAAGGACTAACTGAAAATGTGGAGTCTTCTAACAGATACCCTCACATACACTTAATAAACCTTCTTTATTGGCAAATTAAGAACCTTTAACATCTATGGAACCTTTCCACTGCAAAAAAAGCTACAGCTGAAAAAGGTTCTGTAGATTATTGAAAAATTCTTCACACTAAGAGAAAATGGTTCTGTTATGTTCACGGAAAGGTTCTTTGGGGAACCAAAAATGGTTTTTCATTGCGATAAAACCCCCCTTTTGGAACCTTTATTTTAAAAAGTGTATGCTATTTACATCCAGCATAAAGTCAGTTTCTTCTAGCTAAGAATGATTCACTTAGATCAGAGATTCCCAAACTTTTTGTCAGCTGAACCCCTGTTAAGTACATTATTTACTGGAAGTACCTCCTGAGATTTTAAGTTAATATTTTAATCATTTCAAAATACATTTGCATATTCACAGTTCAAGCAGGTTCACAGTTCAAATTATATTTTTGTGTTTTATTTTGATTGTTTTTCAAAATAATTGAATTGTAATTACATTTTTTTAATGATTTAATTATTAGCTTTTCATCAACTCACGAGCCCCAGTTTGTGAAACCCTAACATAAACAATAAGAGAACGTCTGAGCATCATATAAAGGGACGAATAGCTTTGTTTTTATATGCCGTTTAGAGACAGGATCCTCTAAAATAGCTGGTATCACAAAAAGCCTTGTATACATAAGAAAACTAATATTCAAACCATTGCGTAGCAATTACTAAAATGTTTTTGCAGCATCATCGGTTCACAACTGGCTGTACAGAATGAACTAAAAAAAATCATCTGAATGTGTTGAATTGGTCATTTGAAATCTAAATATATTCCAAAACTACTAAGTACAGATTATTTCATAGAAACTCAACTAATAACTCAACTAAAATAAAGCAGAATGAATCTACATTTTAAGTGCCTCAAACAAACTGAGTATCTTTGAACAATTGGATGCCATAACTGGAAAATCCAGTGATTTTTCATCTTCAAAAGTAAATAAAAACTACATTTGTTCTAGATGTATGTTAGATGTATGATGTCCTCAGACTGGATGGAACCATACACTCTAAAAAATGCTGGGTTGTTTCAATCCAACATTGGGTCAAATATGGACTAACCCAACTTTTGGGTTAAAAATTGAATGTAAAAAATTAACCCAACGGTTGGGTTAGTCCATATTTGACCCAAAGTTGGGTTGAAACAACCCAGCATTTTTTAGAGTGTAGTCTGAAGCTCAAAAATCTGATTCTGAGTGTGAAATCTGTCAACTCTTAACTGCCCAAAATCTGCAGACTGGCTCTGACTTTTGGCAACTACTGTTGAGGTATTCAGACTGCAAATCGGGGCAAAAGTTGTGTTGTGTATCTCCATGGAAGTTTTTCTATGGCTATTTCTTTAGTTGCTGGCTTATATCTCATAATTACGAGTTATTAATGTAAACTCTGAATTCTGAAAAAAAAAATTTAAGTTGGCTTGAAAAAGTACCCTAGCAACCGCATAGCAACACCTAAGCAACCAACCCAGGTACCCTAGCAACCCAATAGCAACACCCTAGCAACCACCCCTGGTTCCTTAGCAACCGCATAGCAACACCATAGAAATCACATAGAAACACCATAGAATCTATTAATCTACATCTAAATTTTCTTATTTAATTTAATATTTCCTATCTATCTATCTATCTATCTTTCTGATAAATTGCATTGTCTTCAAAACTTTAAACTTCAAACTAGTTAAAAATGAAAACTACTTCAAACTTTCTAGCTAAGCTTTTTCAAGCCAACTTAAAATTTGTCTACAAACTTTAGTATCTAGTTATAAAGTTGCAATTCAGACTTTCAGTAATGTAAACTTGCAATTCTGAGAAAAAAAATCTAAATTACGAGATATAAACTAGCTATTGTAAGAAAAAAAGTTTAAATTGTGAGATAAAAAGTTGCTATTACCTTTTTATTTTTATTCCGTGGCAGAAGCTCCCATATATTTCAGCCTTTACATGAACAGTTCTTGGTCAAAATAAGTTTACTAGCAGCAATGAAGTGCACCCTCTAAAGAAAATCTCACCAGATTTCAATTTAAAATGAGTTACATACAACTCATTTCTGAGGAATAGTAATTATTATTACAATACAAATACATATTATTACTTCATAAATTCTAGGGTAACTATTATTATATTCATTATATGAGAGTTATACAAGAGGATTGTGATTGTGATTTTTTTTTTTTTCCCACACCTTTGTGAGTACGGTGGTGTAAGAGCTTCCTCTAGTGGGCATGCTGGTGGCCTGGATGTACAGGTACTGGTTGTCTATGAGAGGCCAGGCACCCTGCACAGCACACGTCTGGAACTCTTCATTAAAGGTGCGGATATGAGGGTCCCCAAACACCCCGCAGTGCAGGTACTCTGGGGCCCGGCCCTCCCTCTGCATAAACCCCTTCTCATAGAAGCATATGTCCCCTGAGAGAGGGGCCTGGGGCAGGGGCCGTGGCTGAGCTGTGGGGCCTGTTTTGGGGCAACGGTGTTGGATGAGCAGGTCCTCGATACCCTGCACGGCAGAGTGGTATGCCAGGTCTCCACGGCATGCTCGGGCCGTCCGCTGGGTGCAGAGCGTGTAGGACCGCAGGGCGCTGCAGTAGCCGGCATTAGCACCCTCTTTACCCCCTCCTCCAATAATGCCAATTTCCAGAGTCACAGCCACAAAATCTGAATTACATCTCAAGATTCGACACTGTGCACATACTGTAGGCAAAGAAAACTAATTTCAGTACAATGTTAAAAAAGTGCTCCATTTCCAGATTTCACTCGATATATGAGTCAGACTCCAAATGAATGTACAATTAACAGGTTTTACTAACAAATTACCATGGTATGATGATGTTTTTTGGGGGTGGGGATTTATCCAATTGTATTTTTTTAAATATGTTGGAGTGTCATGTAAAAAAATGTAATGCAATCTTGTTTATTCTAACTAAAATGGTTGTTATTATTTGAAATATAACAGAAATAAAATATAAGAGTTAGATTAAATTAAAAAAACTTACATGAAAATTGGAAATGTTGCCTTTCCAATTAATTTAAGATGAATTACTAAATCTAAAACTGAAATAAAAATAAAATAAAAATGTTTAAAACCTAAACAGTAAACAAAAGCTACATTGAAATATTATTATTAATTATAAAAAGCCAGAATAAAAATTGAAAATATAAAAATGAAAGCTAATTTAAAATAATAAATACTATAACAGTATATAAATAGTATATAAATAATGCTATGATAACAGTATATAACAGCATTAACAGTATATAAATAATGCTATGATAACAGTATATAACAGCATTAACAGTATATAAATAATGCTATGATAACACTGCCATGGTGTATTTCAAAGTACCACATGTGACACCATCAGTGAACTTTTTTGTGAGGCTAAAATGGGATTCTTACCTGAAGGAGCACTTAAGAGCAGGAGCGTTATAACAATGATCACAAAGTGTTTCCATGATGTGTTTCCCACCAAGAGCTGATGCTGCCAATGCCATTCCCATCCATACAGACAAAGGCAGGACGGCCTGCTCACAGGTGCTGAAACTCTGGGCACTGAAGCACACTAATTATAACAACCACACGGCAGAGACAAACCCAAACAAATCCACTCAAATCTGGAGACATTATCATACCTCAAGATCTCATCTGATCGAGTTCCTGAGACCCTTGATTGAGATCAAGAGACTGATAATGTCATGTTGACCAGCCTTGGGAGAGAAAGCAGAATCTGATAAATGCCAGTAAGTGCATTCACACTGTTGTGTACATGTTTTAAAGTGAAGTGAAGTGAAGTGACATGTGGCCAAGTATGGTGACCCATACTCGGAATTAGTGCTCTGCATTTACCCATCCAAAGTGCACACACACAGTAGTGAACACACACAAACCGTGAACACACACCCAGAGCAGTGGGCAGCCATTTATGCTGCGGTGCCCGGGGAGCAGTTGGGGATTCGGTGCCTTGCTCAAGGGCACCTTGTCGTGGTATTGAAGGTGAGAGAGAGAGAGCTGTACATTCACTCCCCCCACCTACAATCCCTGCCGGTACGAGACTCGAACCCACAACCTTTGGGTTATGAGTCCGACTCTCTAACCATTAGGCCACGACTTCCCCACGACTTTTGAACTCCTTCATACAGTCACTGAAACACAGAGTTAAACGAGACCACCATATGAATTCAAATAAGTCTGAATACTGCAACTACTCTACGGAAATAATAGATTCAATCAGTTTTGACTGAAATAAACTGTCATGCAAAGAGGTTTCACAGGTATATCAGCAATGCTTTCAGTGCTGGGGGATATTTCGCAGTTTGGACTCTCACCACTGATATTTACTAAGACTCAAGAACAAACAGTGGTGGAACACAAGAGTAAACTCCAGTAGATGTGTGTTTGCACTTGCTCCAATATGAACAATCTGTCAAAACAGACTTGAATCTTTTAAGTTTAAACAGAGCAAACCTGGAGACCATTTTCAGCAAATATCTCAAATCTCATTAAAATCACATTGTACTTCCATTGCATATACATATTCATGTCAGCAGTTTTTTTGTTTTTTTTCCTGTCTGCTCCAACACTGACAGCTGATATTTATTCTAGCTGATGGGATGGCAGTTACGGGAGTTGCAGGGCAGAAATGGGGGGTCTAAATATCCTCCAGCACCTGCCCCAGTGGAAATAGACAGGGCTGAAAGCTCTGTGCCACAGAAGCAGGTGTGAGACACACAGCAGAAACTCAACAGCTCTCCTTTTCCTTCTGCGGTCTAATTTCAGCTTCAGAATCATTCCCTCTTTCACTGAAGTGCATTGCATGTGGAAACGGGCTGAATCTGGTGTGCCAGCATTTTTAAAGAGAGCTCGTTTCCACTCCAAACGTGACTAACGCCCCATTGGCTTTTTTTTTTTTTTTCGGGTACAAACGTTTCATGACACAGGATCCACCTACAAACAGCTGCTTCTCTTTCAGTCTCACACACACAGAACACAGAGTCCTGTGAATCAGCGCCCCGGCCATTTCCTGTAGACGTTGATGACATTTGACTGTCTGTGGCACTGCGCGCACATGTGCATTACTCTGTTTGTGTGTGTATGTTTGAAAGTAAACAAATAGCGTTTTTTACACTGAAAAAAAAAAAGTTCAGATTTTTTGGAAACTATTTTTACTGAGAAACTGCTAAAATGTCACAATTTTGGCTAGTAACATTTTGAATTAAACATGAAATTAAGTTTAAAACTGAAATAGTATTTTCTTGCAAAGCATAGGCTACTCTAATAATCTGTTTTATTTACAACTTTGTAATTTATTTATTTTTTACAGTGTATAAAATAATTTCTCATTTTTATTTTTGATGTCAAACATTAATGCTTATTATTTCACAAAAATTAACAAAATAGATGATCTCAATCATAACTGCTTTTGAAACATAAGAATATGTTGCTAAAAAAAAAAATAATTAACTAACTAACAAAAACAAACTAACTGCACTAACAGAAAATGTATAAAAACTTACCATTATTTACCAAGGATTTTTTTTACATGTACCATAAATATAGTAACAGCTCATTACCATATTGTATAGGAAAGTACCATAGTATTACCATTACTGTGGTACTGTTAAACAATTGTATTGTGGACACAATCCCTTACAAAGAAAATACAGTAGCAATACCATGGTGCAGTAATACTATAGCCTACTACTGCTTTCAAAATACTTTTTTTTACAATGTAAACACAAACATTACATTATATAATTATATTGTTAATTATTAACTATCCATGCATATATAATATAACAGCTAGAAACTCACAGAATCAGGGGACTCTCTCCTGTATACCGTCGCTGAGATCTTTCCCAGTCACTTCTGACTCATGTGCGGTGTGACCCCCGGGCCCCTGCGTCACCGTCCCGCACGAGGGAGACGCGTAAATCACCCGCTGTGCGCACCTGCTGACAGAGAGCTGCTCCAATCGCTCTCTGGGAGCTGTTTGTTAACACACAAATATGTAACTTTCTAAAGATGGTATGCGTCTTTATTCATTTGTCTGCCATTTGTACTGACTGTGCAAGGCCTCCGGTGCTCCAGTTACTTTTCATGTGCAACAGCAGCTACTTTATATTATAAACTAGCATTTTATGATCATATTATTTGAATCTATTATCATTATCATAAACACACCGGTTTTCAGCGCAAACAGTTTTACCCTTTACTGCACTTTGATGCTTATCTTCTAGCTATTTACTTCCAATGAGTCGAAAGTCTCGCACACACAAAGAAAATAGTTTGCTTCTGCATTACAAAAGAAGATGGATAGCCTACAACTTAAAACTAATAAACACAAAGAATCCAATAAATAGAGTTTGTATTAATAGACATTAAGAATTTAATCTTTGATCAAAAGGTTTTTAAAGTTAACTTATGACAGACATAGTGTGTCCTGAAATCACCTAGCATTCACTGTGGAAAGCAGTCACAAGGAAAACATCGACATAACATCAAAACATGCAAAAGAATGTGCTAATGAAAATCTAAAGGGCTTTAAAGGGGTCTAGTTGAAGCGAAGGGGCTGTTTGTGATTTCCCTGCCTCTTTTCTCGGTTTGGTGTTAAATGTGTGTCTTTGATGATGTGTTTGCCCATCATTTAGCGGGCTTCCTAGCTCCAGGACGCTGCAAAGAGCCCCTATTTCAATAATTTAGGTAGCTCAATTTGCACTTATTAGATATATTTGCTGGTGTTTAAATAAACAGAAACGAAAGCTCATAGCTGCAGTTCAGTAAGCGCCCGGCAGGTGGCGGTGTTGACCAGCGCGGAACGTGCGCAAATAGAGCGAGTTTGATGCGGTTTGATGCAAATCACATGAAATCGTGCTTCAGAATAACTGTAAACACTGAAGTGCATCGCGGCCACCAGCCTTTTAACGCGTAAAAGTTTTAATCATATAATATCTTATACTATTATAATATATTATATATTAAAACATTGTAAGATGTACGTGACACTGCCCCAATGATGATACATACTGGATGTGGCTGGCATCCTCAGGGGTGCAGTATGCATGAATCAGAAATGTGATGTACTCTGTGGTCTGTCTGTCGTCTTCTGTCTGTCTGTGTGTGTGTGTGTGTTGGTGTGTGGTGTGTGTGTGTGTGGGTTGTGTGTGTGTGTGTGGTGTGTGATCTGGGGACTCTGTCTGTCTGTGTCTCGCTATATATCTATCCTCTCTATCTGTGTGGGGTGTGGTCTGTGTGTGTGTGTGTGGGTCTGGGTGTGTGTGTGTTAAGAGTGTGACTGCTCTGTTGTCTGCAGTATGCATGCATCAGAGTGTGATCTGGGACTCTGTCTGTCTGTCCGTGTGTGTGTGTCCGTGTGTGTGTGTGCTTGTTGTTTGTGTGTGTTTGTGTGTGTGTGCGTGCGTTTTTGTGACAAATAAGGACATAAATTTGTATAATGACAAAAGTATAACATAAAGGTATTACAAGGAGAAGGTGACTATTCAGGACATTACCCCATGTCCCCACTTTTCAAACGCTTATAAATCACACAGAATGGAACATATTGAAAATCTGAAATAGCACAAAGACTCCTGTAAGGGGTAGGTTTAGAGGTAGGGTTGGTGTAGGGCAATAGAATTATACGGTCTGTACAGTAGAAAAACCATTACCGCCTATGGGATGATTGGGATCTGTTGTCTGTCCGTGTGGTGTGGTTTTTGTGTGTGTGTGTGCCTGTTATGTGTTGTGTGTGCTGTGTGTTAGAGTGTGATTGCTCTTTGTGCAGTAGCAGCATCAGAGTGTGATCTGGGCCCAGTCTGTCTGTCGTGTTTGTGTGCGTGTGTGTTAGAGTGTGATCTGCTCTGTTGTCTGCAGTATGCATGCATCAGAGTGTGATCTGGGACCCTGTATGGCTGTCAGTGGTGTGTGTGTGTGTGTGTGGGTGTGTGTGTGTGTTGTGTGGTGTGGTTGGTGGTGTGTGTGTGTGGGCGTTTGTTGTGTGTGTGTGCGGGTGTGTAGAGTGTGATCTGTGTGTCTGCCAGTATGCATGCATCAGGAGTGTGATCGGGGACCCTGTATGTCTGTCGTGGGTGTGTGTGTTGTGGCGTGTTGTGTGTGTGGTGTGTGTTCGAGTGTGACTCTGCGCTGTTTCTGCACGTATGATGCATCGAGTGTGCTCTGGGACCCTGTCTGGTCGTCGTGTGGGGTGTGTGTGTGTGTGTTAGAGTGTGATCTGCTCTGTTGTCTGCAGTATGCATGCATCAGAGTGTGATCTGGGACCCTGTCTGTCTGTCCGTGGGTGTGTGTGTGTGTGTGTGTGTGTGCGTGTGTGTGTGTGTGTGTTAGAGTGTGATCTGCTCTGTTGTCTGCAGTATGCATGCATGCATCAGTGAGTTTCAGGCTCTTTGTTGGCTGGATGGAGGCGGGGCGCTGCGCGGCCGCAGGTCCTTTTGTGCCCCTCACATTTTGGCCAAAATCAGAACCACCGAGCTTGCAGACGCGCCAAAAGCACGAAACCGGACTATACAAAAAGAAAAACTTAACAAACAGCGATGTGATTCTAACACAGGGTTTTGTTTAAGGAGCTTTGTGAAATTGTAGGTGAGTCATGAACGCCTGGTTGGGCCAGGAGAAAAACTTTCTATTTTATGATTATTATCATTATTTGTTGAGGATATTTAGTTAAGTGACTCGTTATCTTAAACAACTTTATTTTCTTTATAGACGTAATCGTTTGTGTTGTGCAGTTTTGTCTGCTGGACTATTGGCTGGTCAACAGATTAGCCCGTTACTAAGCAACCGGTTGTCTAGCTTCTCAGCGAGCAGACGTTCGTCAGGAATACTTGGAACGAGCCTCTACGATTTCGCGTTTTTAAACTTCATAAACAAAAGAAAACATAAGTTAAACGTGAAATATTTGCCTGTCAATTTTATATTAAAACGAATAATCATAATTCCATTGATGCCCGAATTGCATCATAACTTGCGCAAACTTAACATTAAACTCACTTAAATAAATGTAACATAACTTTTCCCACACACTATAGACTTAGTCATATTTACACAAGATGTACTGTGATAGTTTTGTTGTATTAAAGGTTTTAACATGCTGATATGAGTTAATAAGAACATTATTGACTGATTGTCTTTTTAAGTCAAAAAAAGTTGGTGAAACTTTGGTGGGAAAGTACTTCATATTCATAATGCTTTACAAGATGCAAACAGTGTTTGGCTTTAGTGGCCTCATGGGCTCCAAAACCGAACTGCCTCATTGGCCCTCACTACTAAATTAAAAACATGTACCTTTTTTTCTTTTAAACAAGCTAAACTTTGAAGTTAAATATAACTTTTTTTAGTGTTTCAAATTCAATACATTACAACTTATTATAGAAAAAAAATGTGTATGTGTTGTAGCTCTTTGAAGAAGTCTGAAGTCTTTAGGAGAGTGTTTGTAGTCCTGCGGTCTGGCAGGTGTGGGATGTTGTGCACTGTTGTTCAATCTCCCGCCAATATTGCACTCGTCCCGGCCTCCCTGACCACGAGGAACACGCGACTCCTCGCTGCAATCTCCCGCCACTACAGCAGCTTATGAAGAGCTCGACCACTAGGGCGGCACCAGACTGCAGGTGTATATTCAACACCAGTGTGAGTATATGGCAGTTACTAGCTTACTACTTACTGAATATTGTGCAGTATGCATCGTATACTGTGTACTTTTTTTACATTGCATACAGTGTACAATGTATACTGCACAATTAGAAAAATGTAATATATAATTCAGGTGTTCATTAAATTTATGCATACAGAAAATTCACAAACTGTGTTTGAGAGTATACAAGCATGCTATTCCAAACATAGCATACAGTAGATTGTATTTGAATATTAATCTATTAAAATATAATGTTTAATATAAATTATTTAACTAATGTGAAATTCATAGATTTCTATAGGGTTATGCTGAGCTTAGCTCTCATTCATCATTAATGGCATACAGAACAGGAGAATTCTGGGGTTGACATATTAAACGGTCAATTTTGGCATTTTTAGAATTGATTTCTGTTTTTGTCATGTATTAATAATGATTATAGAACCATGGTACTGTTGGGTATTTGTTGTGTTCTAGAAAATACATCAAATCCCTTTATTTCAAGACATTTGTTAATGTAAACACACGCTACAGGACTCTCTCAAACATACACTCATACTCACACATTATACGGCCCCGCGATGACACATAAACACACAAAACGTCAAATAAAAGTATTTTCTCTCCTTTCATTCAGTCTCCTCATCCGGAGTGACACAGACGCTGGATAAATCTCTCATCTGTCCTGGTTGTTTGGCCCCTCGACACAGGAGTTCAGTGGCGCCACACTGGGTTTCAGAGGGTCTAGAGCGAGACAGAGGGCGTCTCACTCCCCTCACACCTTTATGTGCATTAGAACCTGTTTACGGTGTGTACTGAAGTCCTCTGGAACAGTATCTGGAAAATATATGTTTCATTTGCTTTGTGAGTGTTTTGCTTTTAGTGTTGTAATGCTGTTTTTTTGTCAATAAACAACTTTTATTCAGAATTTGTAGATTTCTTGAAGACTTTGAGTGTTGGATTTGGGGGTCTGGGGATCATGATTTAAATATCAAAGAGTGGATTCATCTTTACCGTTACAGCGGTAGCGCAGATTGGACCAAATGATGTTCTCTTGAGAGAAGCAGAACACGCCCAGGCGTCCCCCTCTCATAGTGGTGTCAATCACAACATTGGAGTCAGCCACCATCTCTGTGCCTTCATACAGCTTCACCCTGCAACAGGAGCACAACATGAACACACATGAAAGCCCTCTTATGCGTGACTGTACAATATTTTTAGATCAAATAAATGCAGCCTTGGTGAGTAGAAAAGATATTTCAAAAACAAAAAAATCTTTGTCAAATCTCTGTATGGTAATGTATATAAAAAATATATTAATGTAATTATTAAAATGTAGAAAATATAAAAAAAAGATCATCTTCTACCAAGTGAAAAATTAATGTGCACCAAAGTACTTTAGAGTCTTGTTGGACACAACCAAAATGGGAAACATTTTCTCACTTAAAACCCTCTTTATTTTGCCATCATAAATGCACACTTATAAGGTTTGTTGATTTTTATTATTCGCATTTAGCAATGCTGACCCAATTTTGGGTCACAACCCAGCAGTTGAGAAGCGTTGTTCTAGAATGTTCTGGTCTGAATGAAGCCGAGAGCTGTTTTATGCTACAGGCTGCTAAACTTCACCTGCTCACCCTCTAATTACCTGATAATAAATGAGATCTGATTTGATTTAGCAGCAGGCCCGACTTAAATTGCATTATGTATGAGTGGAGCATGTCTGCAGCACAATCCAGTGTGAGTGTGTGTGCGTACTGTGCTCTATTCACTCCTCTCACTGAATACAAAGCAGGTGTGTTTATGTGTGTGTGTGTTTGAAAGGGCCCTTACAAAGCCTCGGCAACACATTGTCTCACAAAACTGCATATACATGTACGTACACACAACACATACACATATTGAGCGCCACACAGCTCTCTCTCTTCCTGTAGGTATTTATAACTACTTGAAACTTTGGAAAGTTCTGATCTGAAGTGTTAAATATTCATGTAGTTTGAAAGCTTCAGAACTGCTTAACCATCAAATGAGAAGTTACTATAGGCAATTTCTGTTATGACAATTTAAAAAAAAAACTAATTTTTGAGCATTTGCTGGAGTTGGTTTTTTGGCAAAGAGCATCTGATTTACAACACAATGCCAAGAAATTACGCAGTACAGGAAATCATACACAATACATGTTTAACTGTCCTCTGTGGTCCGTTCTCTCTCTTTCTTTAACGGCCCATCCACTACAGTAGTTTCCGTTGGATCTGCATATGAACAGGCACCAAGAAAATTCTTGCCAAGGATTTCATTGGCATGGCAACCACAACAAAGGGCGGCCAGGGGGCCCAACCACTCAGCAGAGCCTCAGGGGTGTGAGGGGGGCAAGAGGAGGGGGGGCAACTGAGAAGAAATTTTAAGGATAACTTGTCATACGCCCCCACCACCCTCTCTCCAGCATACCAGCACAAACTTCCATCAGCTGCCAGTGCAGTCAATGACCAAGTCTGGTATTGCACCCTCTTGTGACGACAAAAGTGACCCACAATCGTACAGACAAAAAAGTTGTTTCAGCAGGGACGAACAACTTATTACTGTATAAAGGAATACAAAGTTTTAAATATAATTTAAAATGGACAACAGTAAAATTTTTGGATTGCAGTCAATTAAGATATTTCCTAAAAAAAAAAGTGTAAAAAAAAAATTCACCATTCAAAATATTTTTTTATGTTTTTGACAGAAGTGTCTTATGCTCACCAAGGCTGCATTTATTTGATTAAAAATACAGTAAAAACAGCAATATTTATTTTAGTATCACTGAGATACTAAATATTTGGCATTGAGTATATTTTTATATTTTCTGTTTTCATTTCAAATTTTTTGTAAATTGTTTTGTCTAGTTATTGAGTTTTTTTAATTGTGTTATAAGTTTTATTCATTTGCTTTCAGTTTTGTACTTGAGTCATCAAGTTAAACTAAAGGAAAATCAAAAACATTTATGGCAATTTTTTCATATTTTCTTTTATTTTAGTTAATGTTTTATTTCAAGTAACAATTTTTTTATGATTTTAGTTCACTTATATTAACCCTGATTACAACTTAAAACAACTCATTACTCCAGTCTTCATTCTCACATAACCCTTCAGAAATCATTCTAATATGCTGATTTGGTACTCAAGAAACATTTCTCATTATCAATTTTGACAGCAGTTGACCCACGAGAAACCTTGATTTTTTTTTTTACTTCCTTTGATAAATAGAAATTACAAACAAAACCTTAAATAGAAATAATTTGTTACATTATAAATATCTTTATTGTCACTTGTGATCAATTAAATGCATCCTTGCTGAATATAAGCATTCATTTTTTAAATTTTAAATTTAACTGACCCCAAACTTTTGAACAGTAGTGTATATTGTGTTGCTACGCAATTGTCCCCAATTGGAGGAGGTCTCACCTGATGTAGCCGACCTGTGGCCGATGGCTGAGCTGCCACCGGTACGAGGTTTTATCTTGCCAGCCGACATTTCGTGGGTCTTTCCAGAGCAGTTTCACCTCTCCATCCGTATCCCCCGTGTGCCACAGAGCATTACGAAGAAACTCACTGGGGCCAGTACGAGACTTCACTGCCTACGCAAACACAGTTTCAAGTCTTACTTCCCAAAACCTCATATGGACATTAGCGAGCCAATATATTTCCATGAATCAAAGGCAACATTTTCACCTTGAGCTGCAGGCCTGGTTCAGCCAAGGCCCTGAAGGGTATCGACTGCCAGTATGTCTGTTCGGTCTGCTTCCACATCACCACATAGAAACTAGATGAATCCTGATAGCCAAAGATGAAGCCGGCGTAGTCGTCGTCAGTCACGGTGTTAACGTGAAATGTTCCCTCGAAGTCCACACCGTTAAACGCTGTGTAACCTGTGGAGAACCGATTTACAGTTTGCATTTGCAAGTCCACTGGGCATCTAGCTTCTGAAATCTGAAACTAGTGGTCGACCGATATATCGGCCGATATTTGGCATTTTTCAAATATCGGCATTGGCCGATAAGTTTTTCTGTTTGGCCGATGCAGCGCCTGAACAACACACAGTGCTCACATTCTCCCGCTGTTCGCGGCATCGTTTACACAGTTGTTCATAATTATATTCGGGTTTGAATTTTGTTAAACTAATAGGTAGTTTTTTTACAATGTATACAAAAAAGTATTATAAATATTGCTTTTATATTGTTAGTAATAGAAAGGCAAACATTATAATACTTTCTCGTTTGCCGTCAGCATTCAGCAAATACGCATTTATATCATTTAAACAAATCTTTGAATGACTAATGAACATCTAATTTCACAAACCTTGCAAACTTAGTCGAATCCAGCTGTGAGATCTTATGAAGTGTCAAGTCAAGTCACCTTTATTTATATAGCGCTTTTAACAATACAGATTGTGTCAAAGCAACTGAACAGCATTATTTAGGAAAATAGTGTCAATAATGCAAAGTGACAATAGTAAACACTAATTTTTCAGTTAAAGACAGTTCATCATTGAATTCAGTGATGTCAACATCCAGCTCAGTTAAATAATATCTTTGCAATCAAGTCAAAGATATCGCTGGAAATGAAGTGTCCCCAAATAAGCAAGCCAGAAGCGACAGCGGCAAGGAACCAAAACTCCATCGGTGACCGAATGGAGAAAAAAAACCTTGGGAAAAACCAGGCTCAGTCGGGGGGGCCAGCTCTCCTCTGACCAGACGAAACCAGCAGAACGGAAAAATCAATATAAGACGTAATAAAACAGACGATGAACCATATTAACAGCAAGTATTTTTATTGATGCAATCAAACTTATAGCCAAATGTGGTAGTTCTGTATGTTGTTTCGTGGTTGGCATCATCTGAGGTCCTCTGCGGGGTTGCATCATCTCTTCTCAGGTGATCTGGATACAGACTGAAGCTTGTGTAAATCCCAGTTACCACGGGATGTCAATCCCAGCAAAAACAGAGAAACAAATAGAGACATAATTAGCGTAGCTGCTGTTCCAACCAAGCAAAATTGATTTGTTTAACCCAAACTAAAGAATAATAATGTGCATTTGATTAGATATAACTGCAGTCCAAGATTATGAAATGCATTATTTGAATGCCTGGCCAAAAGAGATGTGTCTTTAATCTAGATTAAAACAGATAGAGTGTGTCTGAACCCCAAACGGTATCAGGAAGGCTATTCCAGAATTTAGGAGCCAAATGTGAAAAAGCTCCACCTCCTTTAGTGGACTTTGCTATCAAAGGTACTACCAAAAGTCCAGAGTTTTACGACCTTAGGGAGCGTGATGATTGTAGCGTGGTAGAAGACTAGTTAGGTACGCAGGAGCTAACCCATTAAGGGCCTTATAGGCAAGTAATAATATTTTGTAACTGATACGGAACTTAACAGGTAGCCAGTGCAGAGACTGTAAAATTGGCATAATATGATCAGAAGTGTGCATTTGTATCCTGCCTCAATGATCGCGACTGCGTGTACGGTCAGTCGTGTGCATTGAATACGCGACAGGAGACGCGCCATCGACAAACTCGTGATTTCAAATTATGCAGCGCTTCATGGTTTTGCCCACTGTCATATTTTATATTTCACTGTGTGCTGTATGTAAAATGAGTGTTCCCTTTGCTTTATTTGAAAAAATATGATTCCCAAATCCCAACACAAACTTCCCAGAATACTGAGTGACCTGATGATTACAGTGTTTACTTCCTTTTTAATTAAAATTTGATTAAATATTTAATTATTTGTGAAAAATACTTTGTCATTTAAAGTATAAGCATGTTTATTTTACACATTTATTTTTTAACCCATTTTCAAATGATTTCAAATTTCTTAAAATTAAATAAAATTATATCGGCCACCTGCTTCCAGAATCGCATCGGGCTGTCAAAAAAACATATTACGGGTCAAACCACTATCTGAAACCAAACTCACCCACTGCCAAGCCCGGGTCACTGTTCATGGTTTGAACAATCTCATACCTGAAAACACAAAATACTTATTAATTACCTTTATTGCCACCTAGAAAAGTACGGAAAATTACAGACTTCATCTTTAAATTATATGCATGACCTCATTCATAACCAGTTCTAGCTGAGACCCATTTCTATGTACTGCATAAGTAAAGTAATACGTCTTTAAATTTAAATTTGACAAACTATAAATCATTAGAAAGGACAAAGTCTTGAATTCAATTTTTGACCTGTTTTGTTATAAATATCTGATAGTGACAATATATACAGGAGGTATGCAAAATCAAAAATCGAGTCCATGCCTTTAATATATCTTTAAATATGAGCCTTTTATGCATCCCCTGAGAAAAAACAAGCTCTAATATTCGTATTCAGATTCTAAAATGTTTACTTCAAATTTCTTTAGAGAGGAGTATTATTTAATTAGTATGCTTTTATGCAAAATTGAGTGATTTGAACAATATGGAGGGCTAAAAACTCATATAATGTATGTTTCATTCACACTTGAAGCCAGAAGGCACCCAAACATCAGTTTATTGTTTATAAGTAAAATTTAAATCTCTGGAATAGAAGTGGTGCAACATGATGAACCTGTGTCAATGAGAGCAGCAGGAATCCCATGATGCTTTACCTGATTGAGCACCACCCAGTTCGGGTCGATCTGAGCATCACCCTCTGGGTCCAGAATGACTGTCTGATAGGCTCTGAAATCTGTAAGTGTGACTTCAGCACTTTCTGGACACACGTCAATCGAATCCATCACCGCATCATTGTCAAAGTCATTCTCACATACGTCACCGACTCCGTTACCTAACAGACAATAAAGTAAAAATGCGAGTCATTAATCAGAAGGATTATTCACCATCAGTGAATATGAATGCTCTTACTGTCTGAGTCTTTCTGGTTGGGGTTGGAAATGAGTCTGCAGTTATCGGGTCCGATGCCGTTGATGGCGTGATTGTCTGGGACCCCATCATTATCGTCGTCATCATCACAGTCATCTCCGATGCCGTCATTGTCCGAGTCGAGCTGAGAGCTGTTTGGAATGTCGGGACAGTTATCTCGAGTGTCCTGGTGTCCGTCTCCATCCCTGCAAACACACAACATTAAACACTATGAGCTGAAATATGTGTCTGAGCTGAAAATAAACTATATGAGCTACTATCACACACTAGAGGGCAGCAGTGTTACCATATACAGGTTAACGGGTCAATGAATAATCTACCAATTGTGTGATTTATATGTTTGAATTTACATTTGAGTTGTGTTCACTCACGTGTCTTGATTGGTGTCGCAAACATCCCCGACTAAGTCATTGTCTACATCTGTCTGCAATAGAAATAATTACGTTTATTATTTATACGATTAATGATATAAAAGTACATATAAAAGACTGCAAAAGCTAGCTGTTTTTCAGTTACTCAAATGATTTGTTAAAGGCATAGTTCCCTTTAACAAACAGTTAACAAAAGTTTTGTTATTATCATTAACTAAAATTAAAACTATTATACTTGAAATAAAGTTGAAATAAAATAAAATACAAGTATTAACAAAAAATGATCACATTTGCCTTGGCAACTAATCAAAATGAGTGTAAGTTCAAGCACTAAAATTACTAACTGGAAATAAATAAAAACAAATTAAACCTAAAAAGACTATTAAATCTTTGAAACACATGCTAGCTTGTATAAGAACCAGAACCCCAATTGGGGGAAGTCAAATATGGCCTTCTTTTGTCGTCCACAAAAAGGACACAGAAGAAAAGCAGAGAAGAAGAAACAAACACAGGTTTGGAATGACATTAGGAGTTCGCCCAAAAATGATAATTGTGTCTTTGAGACTCCATCAATGTACAAAGTATAACGTTTAATATAAACTAAGATGTAATTACAGTCGCCCTGGGCCGTTGCTGATCTCAGGACAGCTGTCACATGCATCACCCATCAGCTCTGGTCTGTCTGTCTGCATTGGGTTGGCATCTGGACAGTTATCAGCACGTTCTGGATTCCTGCAAAACATCCACACACATCACATTCTCAATGGATGATGTTGCAGGGACACAAAGCAGATCAATTCATCAATCTGAACAGTCTTTACCATCTCCATCGATGTCATCATCGCATGCATCTCCCTCTCCGTTATTGTCAGTGTCTTTCTGGTCAATGTTGGGAACGGTGGGACAGTTATCACATGCGTCACCAAATGAATCAGTGTCAGAGTTCTGCTGATCTTTATTGGAAACCAACCGACAGTTATCCTGAAAAAAAAAACAAGAAAAAAAAATCATTTCTATAGTATTTTAGTATTTATTAATATTTTGAATTAGCTTTTAATTTTTATGTTTTAAATTTTCATTTTAATTTGAGTAATTTTGTTCTGTGCTTTTGTAATTTTATTCATTTTTTTCAGATTTCTATATTGCTTCAAATAATTTTCAGGGTTTTTTTTGTTTTGTTATTTTAGTACACATTCCCAGGCAACATTTCTCCTTTTCATTTAAGTTTTGAAGTTTAACGTTTCTAGCTAACATTTATATTTCATTTTATTTCAAATAATGAAAATGATTTTGAATAGTTTTAGTTAACAATGATGATAACAATGTGGGCAACACACCTCTACATTTTTTATTCCGTCTCCATCTGCATCCTCATCACACTGGTCTCCAATCCCATCATTATCTGCATCTTCCTGACCGGAGTTGGGCGTGAAGATGCAGTTGTCCTGAAAAACACAGAATATGAATATCCCTAGTGCAACACTTGAAGCAATTGCATAAGAGCATAAAGAGCATAAAATCCTGTGTTCAGACTTGGGAAAAGTTGACTGCAAGCTGTGGTGAATCTATCATATAAAAGTCCAAGCAAATGCAAAAACAAACTTGGTCTATGTAAACACATTACCTCATCTAGGATGAATAGCTTAATTTCCATGAAAGGTACAAGATGTACGAGCAATCGTACATGAACTGGAAAGAATCAAGTCTATAAACCATCAGAATAAATAGAACAATATGGTCACATCAAAGAGTCACATCAATTCAGTGAATGTTTATACAGCATCAGTGTGTGCAGGGAGAAGGATGGTGGGTTAAAAGATTGTGAGTTTCAGACCTGTTTGCAGTGCTTGTCATTGTCCATGCAGGGCAAGGAGCGATCCGGATAACCATCAATATCCGTGTCCTTCCCACATGTGTGACCATTACCGGCCCATCCGACATTACACTAAGAGAATCATACAGAAATTTACCAGAAAACTTGAGAACGATGTAATAAAGATATGATATGATATACTGTATGTAAATCTGATTTCTTTTTTGTCCTAAGCCTTGATAAGTTATGAGTGACAGGTACTGGTCACTGAGGAGACATACAGCGCAGGTGACGTCGCCGTTCCGCTGAATGACGCAGTGAGCGTTAGTGTCACAGGGGTTGAAACTGAGCATAGCGCACGATTTCCGAGGGAAACATCCAGTTGTCTGATTCCCAACATATCCAAACTTGCACTGACCGCATCGATATGATCCCTAAGAGAAGGGAGAAGTAGTTCAAAAACGTTAACATATACACTTTGTATGATTTCAGAGAAAAAGTACTGGACTCACAATGGTGTTGATGCAGATGGAGTTGGGTGTGCAGGCGTTGGCCAATTCAAGACATTCATCAATATCAGAGCATTCCTGAAACAAATTCATAAGAAAAAGATATTGATTGCTATTTGTTTTGCCATTTTTCTATCTAATGGAAAGGCATTTTTAAGTGTCTTAATACTTTTTTGGGGCCACTGTACCTGGTGGTGACCCTTAGCATATTCCACACTGACATTCAAATTTTGAATTACATATTTCTCCAAAATTCCCTATTTCACCTTTATTTGAAAGGTTTTGCCATTTTTTTTATATTCCAGCTGCTTTCATCTGCTCAAATATATGGCTAACATTAATAATAATCAGAAATATTTCTTGAGCAGCAAATCAGCATATTAGAATGATTTCTGAAGTATCATGTGACACTTTATACTGTAGTAATGATGCTGAAAATTCAACTTTGCCATCACAGGAATAAATCACATTTTTAAATATATTATAATAGAAAACAGTTACTTTAAATTGTAATAATATTTCACAATACTACTGTTTTTACTGCATCTCTGATCAAATAAATGCAGGGTACCTGACGTTGACTCTTAGCATATTCCACACCGAATCCAGAGAGAGGAGGACCCCACAGTCCAGGTGGGCAGGGCTCACAGGTAAACCCTTTTGCTGTGTTGACACATGCGCCTGGTGTGTAACACGGCTGAGCCTCTGCACACTGATGGGGAGAGACATGCTAATATGAAACAGCTTTAGCAAAACAACACTCATGAATACAAAACAAAGGCATGCTTATTCAAGAGTCTTTGGGACATGGACATAAACAGTTACAGTGGTTTCTGGACCAAGTCTTATCAGTATACGAAGATAAAACCAGCGCTAAATGCCCTCACCTACCTCATCTATATCCTGACAGTGTGTGCCATTCCCTGTCATGCCCTCTGAACAGGGGCCACAGCGGTACCCTGGGAAATCAAACGTCTCCATGCAGGCCACACCCTTAAAACAGGGGTTGGGCTGACAGCGTGAACGTGGCTCATGAAATCCTTCAAAATAAAGAGACATATTATCATAAAAAGTCAATAACAATCAATAAGCTCAAGGAATCTAATATCATGCAAATTATACATACACAAAAGTATCTAAAGCCCTCTGTCTGGATATATTCATAATGGAATACTAGATTACTGCTTCCCGCATACATAGTGTACACTGCACACTGCCTACTATGAAAAAGTACTATTTGAAACAGAATTATGCAGAGATAAACATTTCAAACATTGTCACAAGACCTCATTATTGAATTTCTAACTCAGTTTTAAGTAAAAGTGTCTTTTGACCAAAAGATGTTAAATAAAAAATATTTAATATCATGGAATGAAAGTCCAGTTGCATTGGATTATGGGATACATTATATAGAGTGTGCTGTGTTAAATACTGGAAGGTTTTGGAGAGGCTTTCAGTTTGCATGAAAAAATTGGAGACAATTTTCAAATTTGTTTGAAATTATTTTAGCAGTTTTAATACATATTTCACCTTCATTCTAAACTGATAAATATGCAGGCAAATAAGTAATTACATACTACCATTGAGAAGTTTGGGGTCAGCATCATTTTTTTGTTAAAGAAATTAAAATTAAGTAAAGATGCATTAAATTGATCAAAGGACCTTTAACAAAACAAAAAAATCTCTATTTCCAAAGAAATGCTGTTGAATTTTCAATTAATCATACAAACCTGACAAAATGACGAAATAAAAATCATAGTGTTGACAAAAACATTAAGCAGCACAACAATTTTCAACATGATGACGATGATAATGATGATGATGATGATGATAATGATAAGAAATGTTTCTTGAGCAGCAAATCAGCATGTTAGAATGATTTCTGAAGGATGAAACTGTGACACTGACTGGAGAAATTATGCTGAAAATTCAGCTTTGCCATCAAAGAAATAAATTGCATTTTAAAATAAAAAATGGTTATTTTTAAAATCTAATATTTCACAATATTGCTATTTTTTATCAAATAAATACAGCCTTGTTAAGCATAACAGACTTCTTTTTAAAAAAAAATCTTGCCAGCCAGAGACTTTTGAATGATCACTCACTCACTGATCACATGTAATAAACAGTTTGTATAAAAATAGTATAAATCTATTAACGTCAGGAATCCTTTGGTATGTACAAAGGCATGACAAACAACTAGTTTGGTTATCACTCTTTTTTTAACCCAACTGCACTACAAATAGGACTGAAAAATGTTTTTTGTTGCTTTGTCAGGTTGGTATTATAGTTTGATGTTGCTACTCACCACACATCTGGCACTCCAGAATAGCATTCCTGATGAGAGACATTTCTTTCACCTAAATAGTGCAAAAATACATAAATCAAACATGCTCAGAAGCAGATTCCCTCACATATATACACTAACTCACTCACACCTGTTCTCTGATGTCCTCTCTCAGCTCTCCCAAGATCTGATTAAAGATGATCAACTGCCCAATCAGAGCTTTAGTGTGGTCACCTGTACAAAAAGAATCAATTATCTTCAAATTAAATCAATAAATAAAAAACAAACAAATTGCATATCATGACTTCACCAGTGCAGACTCACCTAGAATAGAATTAACCTCACCGTTCACTGAAAAACAAAGTTTAAACAAAAATATTTCAGACAAAGGCTTCGCAACCAATCAAAAACCTGTATATTCAAGCTCCATGTACAATCCTGTGTTGATGCTGAGCTGGCTAACCTATGTTATATGAAGAGGCGTCTCCCTGAAAGGGGCAGTCAGTAAGAGCCCCTGCCTGGGCAACAGTGCCCCCTAGAGCCACTTTAAGATACTCCACTGAACCCTGGAAGAAAAAACATTTGATTATAGTATTTGATATAATATTAGTCTTGATATCTGGATTTCAGTTCTAGACCAATCACAACATCTAAGCTCTCATTTAATTAAAATTAAAGGAATAATTCACTCAATGAAAACCTGAATGCTTTATTATTTCTGTGATACACAAAAAGGAGAATTTTTGAAGAATCCACACAGGTCATATCATATTTATATTTTTGTCTTCCATGGAAAAAAGAATAGTGCACACTACTGTCCAAAAATCTGGGGCTAGTCAGATTTTAAAAAAATAAATAAATTACTTTATTAAGCAAGAATGCATTAAATTTATCAAAATAGTAAAGACTTTTACATTGTTACAAAATATTTCTATTTCAAGTATTAAGTATCTCAGTTTGGACCAAAAATTTTCTTTTTTTTTTTTGAATGAATTATTTCTAAAGGATCATGTGAAATCAACACTGGAGTGATGGCTGCTGAAAATTCAGCTTTGCCATCGCAGAAATATATACATTTTAAAAATAAAAATACTTTTAAATTAAAATAATATTTATTTGTTTATTCAGTTATTTTAAACTTGAAAAAAAAATCAACATTTTTCACATTTTTACTAAATAAATGCAGCATTGGCATAATAAAATTTAAAAACACTACAAAATCATACAGACCCCAAACTTTTGAATGGTAGTGCAGGTATTGTGAAAACATAATGAAGACATCATATTATCAAGGTCATATTATGTTGGTCTCACCTGCATCCGAGTGTATGCCTTGTAGCCATTACGAATCTCCACCAGCTCTGCATCTCTGGGCAGAGAGACTAATAGGGGCAGCCGCTGGGCAGAGTCAGCCAGACGACAGTTCACATAGAGTTCGAGGCTCAGGTACTCTCTGCGCAAGCCACCGACACGGAGTATAACAGACTGAGACTGTCCGTCTGCTAGATTTGGGCTCTGCAGATTGACTGTGTGCAGCTTCCCATCTTCACGAACATACCGGACCAGAACTACAGTAAAACAAACCTTTTAGTGATGTTCTGAGCAGACACCACATCCGCACCCCATTTATCTCTGTGATGTGATGTATTTATAAGTGAAACAGAATATTTGATGAGAAAAAAAATGTAGGGCGGGACTTGATTTTATTCATCAGAAAATGATTGGATGGTTAAAATGGAGCCAAATCTGAATGCATGTATGTTGAAACAATAAGCAACAAGCTGTTGGATGTTGGTCAACAATATGAAACAGCCAACGCAGTGATGCCAATGGAATAGAAAAGCTGTTTCAGAGAAAAAGCAAGAACAAAACAAATGGTCATTACTTTTGTTAATCTTGCTCATGATGGCAACCTCCAGGTATTTCTTGTTATCCTGCTTGTTGTAGAGACCCAGCAGGACTCCACCCAGTTTAGGAGGCAGACGGAAGGAAGACATCACATACACATCACTGAGAGTCTTCAGAGCTAATGAGATCTTCTCCACCGCAGCCACGGTCTGCTTCACATCCTCCAAACTCAACACGTCTATCACTGACAGAGAGAAACAGAGACAGCTAGAAATAAAGGAACAGTAAATGAATATTGTCATCTTGTTCCAAATGCATATGCTGATATTCTCCCAAGAATGGAGAATTTCTGCAGAATACTTTACTCATTTTTTGTACAATGACAGTTTATAGTGACCACAGCTTTCAAACTCTAATAAGATATAAAATGAAAAGCAATAAAAGCACCAATGTAAAGTCCAACAATCTTTTCTTTTTTTTTTAAATAATGACCAATATCTTAGCAAACTTTTTAGAATTTATGCACATCTTTTCTAACACATCATTTCTATTATGTATCATTATTCTATTTACCATCTGATGTAATCCATTGCATTTATTTTTAATTATTCTTAATAACTCTCATAAGTCCGTCTTGTTCATTATTTGGCTGGTTAAATAAAAATGAAACAATTAAAATTTGTAAAATTGATCAAAAGTCGGTGAGTTGAACTGGAGAACTGGATCAGATCTATTTGTGAATTAATCATTCAGACTAGGTTTGTTAAATGGGTGAATTGACCCATTGAAAAAAAACTGACTTGAAAAAAACAGCATGAGAGTGAGTAAATGAGGAATTTACTATAGCCTAGCTATTACAGTCAATCTCATCATGTCCACTGACTCTTCATCTATCAGAGCTTTTATGAAACTGGACGAGGTATGTTTCTCAAACTTTCTCAAAACAGAGCGAATACAAACTAAAGACAGCAAAAAGAGTGAATGCGAATTGAAAACATAGAAATTATAACTCTCAAATATATCTGCCAATATATAGGAAAGATCAAGTTTATTAACTGATAACTACCCGCGAGAGGCCAGTGTAACTAATTATGAAAGTTAAAAAAAATCGGACTCATTTACCCGGTTCCGTCTTGTTTTCTGTGCCGCCGATGCGTAGCCAGACGACACGCAAAACACGACCCACCGCACACGAACACCCCGACCAACCAAACTTCCTCCCACAACACGGTTTGACAATAATACACGCAGAAGTGATAAAGAAAATATCCAGAACAGATTCGTCGGCGATGCATGAACACGAAAATAGGGTCCCTGGCAACAACCTGCGCTGTGAAGGAGAGAGAGAGGGGGGGGGTGCGGGCGGGCGGAGACCCCCGGGCCGGAGACGCCCGTGGGGAAGGGACACCCCCACGCCGAAGGGGAGAGAGAGAGAGAGGGGGGGAGAGAGAGAGAGAGAGAGGAGACGAAGAGAGGGGGGGGGGGAGAGGAGAGAGAGAGGGGGGGGGGGGGGAGAGAGGGGGGGGGAGAGAGAGAGAGGGGGGGAGAGAGAGAGAGAGGGGGGGGGGGGAGGGGGGGGGGGGGGAGAGAGAGAGAGAGAGAGGGGGGAGGGGAGGATGAGAGAGGGGGGGGGGAGAGAGCGAGGGCGGGGGAATGAGAGAGAGAGAGAGAGAGAGAGGGGGGGGGAGAGAGGGAGAGAGAGAGGGAGAGAAAGAGGGAGAGAGAGAGGGGGGGGGGGGGGGGGAGAGAGAGGGGGGGGGAGGGAGAGAGAGGGAGAGAGAGAGGGAGCGAGAGAGAGGGAGAGAGAGAGAGAGGAGAGAGGAGAGAGCGAGAGGGAGGAGAGAGAGAGAGAGAGAGGGGGAGAGAGGAGAGAGAGAGGGAGGAGAAGAGAGGGAGGAGAGAGAGGAGGCGAGGAGCGAGAGAGGGAGGAGCGGAGCTGAACCACATACAACCATAATATCGGGTCAAACACAGGCAAGATTGATAGCACGCGGAGTCTCAGAGGCATAAAACGGACGTTTGAAAAATGTAATTGACAGCCGTCTTTAAATCCCAGTGCAACAGCCATGGACGTAAGTTAGGACTTTTGCGAACAGAAAAAAAAAGTAGTTAAAAAAAAGTAAAAATAAATAAAAAAGTAGCCACACCGTTAGTAGCGGGGGTGGTATCGGTCTCGGGGGTTCGTCTCGCGAAACAAAAATATTGTAGCAAGGCGATATACATATAATATGTAGGTCTTTAAAAATATTAATAATGTTCTTCCAATGTTCCGCGCTCATCGTACTGTTGCTATGGTTACCCCTTAATGTGGACGTGACTTCCGTTCGCAAGTGTCTGACTTTTTTATCTTTCTTTTTATCACTGGTAGACTTTTATGTTGTTGTTTATCTCTGGGTAGACTTTTGTGATAACTCTTTTGTAATAAAAGTTATTTAGAATTATGTACTTTTTATATTTAATTTAATTGTACTTTTAAAAAAAAATTGAGATAGCAATGCCTCCTTTGATATATAAACATTGTAATTATTGTAAAAAACGATTATTGGAGCACGTTTTGCAAGAAAATACTATCTTAGTCTATCTACGTGATTTGATTCACAATTAAAGTGTTACTGTAATTATTTGTGAAATTTACTTGCAATTTCGAAATAATTATTTAGAAGTAAATCCTACACCATTTTTTCAGTTTATTTAAAGACCTGGTATTTACTCCATGGTAGAATAGCCTACTTAAAATAATATACATGGTAATACCATAAGAATTGTTGTTAGTGTCAAAAGAACAAATGCAAACACCAGCTTTGACATCTATTCCCGCTCAAGTTCATAATTTCAGGGTCAGCTCTTGATTTTGTGCCAGTCTGCTTGCAAACACAATCTCCTGGAATAAAGAAAGAAAATGCTGTTGACATTTTAAAGCAGAGCAGTATTTGGGAGATGCTTATTTTTCATTACCTCTGAGTTTCCCTAGAAACAGCTTTTAACTGCAGGTGTCAGGGGAACAGTTCTGTCATCATACTTGAGCTTAACTGGACCCTGCAAGCAAAAAAATAAAAATAAAAAAATCAGCTTTTTGTTCTACGCACCATCCGAAAGCACTTTAAATGAGGAGCTTGTTAAACTGCCCTCATCCCAGGAGGGAAAATATGAGCTTTGAGTAAAAATTTTCACAATGGAGTCATGAATCAAACTTTTACACCCTGAACAAAACCAGAACGGTCCATGAGACACAGTTCAGAGCATTACCCCACCCACCGCTTCCACATCTCAATCCCTGTGTGGAAAATGAGCACAACCCAAATGCATTTTTCCTTCTCGAACAGGAATTCTTTCCCAGATGATTCTTCTGAGGTCATTAAACAATGTTGTGTGGCTGCGGGGAGCTCCTGATTGCTCTGGATCTAGTGGTGGGGAGGGGGTTCACTATGTTTCCACACACAAATACAGGAAACAAACCCAGGAATGAACAGGAGCCAGAGAGAGATTCCAGTCTGGTGCTGTAACACACAGCTGTGTCTCCCCAGGGCACTACTGTAATTCACAGAGCCCTCGCTCAGTCACCTCTGATGCTCGGAAACACTGCCGGCAGGTAAACTGTAGCTTAAAGAGAATATCTTTCTCTCTTACAACCTCCACTTCACACAGTCCTCAGGGTCATTTGTTACAGCAATGCAACAGATAAAATCAGCAACTCCCTTTGTGACAATGCACCATTGCATCTGCAGAAAAAAAGAAACCCACTGCAGAATCGGGATTATTCAGGACTGTTTATTTGCCCCTTAAATTATGAAAATAGAAATCAATAAGCAGTATGTATTTACATCCCATTTCAGCTAGTGAAAAAAGAGAAGAACTGATGTTCAGTCTGTAGTTTGATTTCTATCTGTAGAACCCCATCCTTATCCACAACAGATCAAATTACTCGTGTATGAATGAATACACACATATCAACACATATCAGTGAACTACTGTAGTTTTGAAGCTTTATGGTGTGAAACAAAGATATTTAGGCAAAATACAAACATTAAGTAACAATACCCAAAACAACCATCTTCAACAATCCATTGTTTCTCTTTCAAAGCGTTTAATATAGAGAGAAATATTAACTTGTGTAGTTTAATTTAGCCTTACAGAAATCCTTATGAAAAAGTTACAGGAACTGAAACATCTTAACCCTTTTTTGTGGTCTGTCAGCAAGATTCCTTTGGACATGAACTTTTGGTTTTAATAATCTGTTACAGTCTCCTACAAAAAGTGCAATTTCTAATCCTCAATAATGTAAGAAAGTTTCTCTCTTTATCCTTTGCAGTAAGGTGAAAATGTCACTTTCAAAGGGTTTGGTTATCCAAAAATGTAAATTCTGTCATCTTTAACTCACCCTTGTGTGATTGTCACAAAAAGACATATTTTCAGTCATGTTTAAGACTATGTTTTCTATACAATGTGCCATAATACTGTTTTGGATCATTCTGGCACAATATTCAAATGTGTAATACACAAATTAGTGATGCCAAATGCTATTGGTTCTCACGTCATGTGATCAAGCATAATGATCCAAATTTGAATAAGATCCAATACCCAAGAGGGATATTTTTAGTGAATAATTCTATAAATTATGGAGAGTTTCTTACATAAACCAAACTATTGCATGGTTGCAGAATACTTCGAAAACAGCACACAAGTTGTTTGAACTACTTTTTCTCCTTTTGGAGCACAAAATCTGCACAATCGTGAGGAAATCAATGTCGACATTTTGCAAAATATGTCCTTTTTTATTTCACATAAGAAACTAAGGTGGAATGAGACATGGAGCATAAATGATTTGGTTTTGGTGATCTATGCCTTTAAGAGTCTAACTTTCCTATTTCACTCAATAGGATCACATTAACATGAGATAATCTCACAGCAGACCAGTACTGACAGCAGAGCAGAAAAGATGATTTATGCAGGTAGCAAATAAAATGTGCATTAAAACAAGAAAAACGCTGAGCTTCAAAACAAACAAGGCAATAGCACATAAGAGATGTAAATCTCTCAATCTCATTATCATAAACCTATCAAAAGGGTTTAAAACCCTCTGTAATAAAGCAGTTGGTCGACACAATGAAAGTTGAGGTTGGTGACGATTTTTCACCATTTTTCAGTGCTTTCTCACCTAAACTTAGCTTAACATTAGTAGCTATAAAGAGATCTGATTTTTATTATTTCAGTAAAAAAGAAAACACAGGTGAATATACCCAGTCAAGAGATTAAAGCAACAAGTGCAGCTCTATGGAAAAAATAAAGTCGTCTAACAAAGATATAAAACCAAAGATTATCACGCAATTAAAGCTCAAGTCAAGGAATAAGTAATACATAAATCCCCAACAATATGTTGTTCCTGTGTGTTCCTCCACCAAGTAGACGTGACCATCCCAGTGCAACTAAAAAGTCCTACTTTCATTCATTCTCATTCACTCCTCCTCTTCATTCACTCCTCCTCTTCTTCCTCATGGGAGGGGCCTCTGAGTGAGGCGGAGCCTACATGCTCCTCCTCCTGCACATGCTCAATAGCTACTATGCCCGTGAGGAGAGCATAGCTCAACATCGCTGCCACGGCGACCAGCACTGACAGCAGCTGCTTGCGTCTCTTGTATGGCTCGTTGTCAAAGTCGCTCCCCTGCTGTGTGCTGGACATCGGACGATTGACGCCCTCTGCAAACAGAACAGACACGAACATCAGGACTCAATGACTCTTATTCTACAGACAGAAGAATGGAGTTTTTGTTCTTTGCAGACACTTTATTATGGTTATTGGTCACCTTTACTCTCGCTGGGGAAGTACAAGCTCAAGATGTTGCAGCAAAATGTGTTCAAGTTGTCCAGATTCTTCAAGTTCTGCTGCAGTCGGCAGTTAGGCAGCCGGATCTTAATAAGCGGAGCTAGATGACCAAACACATACGCATCTAGAGAAGAGGGCCTTTAACACACATACAAAAAACATCAAATGTATAGAAAAATTTATAGAAAATGTATGTACTAAACCTAACCCATAATCAACTGAGCGTAAAGCTCAAAGATCAACCTTGATGTGTAAAACACTTACGAATCTCCAAAGAAAAATTTGTTCGTTCCCAGACGCTGAGAAAGAAGATTCAGGCACTCCAGAGCATCATGGTAAAGCTGGAGGGAAAGGTGGAGAGAGTTACAGAGAATAGAGACTGAGAGGATGTAGAAGAAACAACTTGCCTAGATTACAGATTCGTATGGCTCTTGCCGCTCGATTCAGTGTTATGTTGGACGAATATTCATATCCAGAATTTTTATTTTTTTTTTACAGCGGATGAACGATAAAAACATTGACAGCCAATCAGAATCCACCTTTAAAGAGCTTGAGTGCAGACAGCTGCAGTATGGGCTAATAATAAACAGAATGCACTGGTGTGTGGACGCTAATATACGTTTCTTTCTTGGTGTGAATGTGCTAGTAAAGAGATAGTCCACTCAAAAATGAGAACTGTCATCATTTTCTTCCCCTCATGTCTTTCCAAACCTGTATGACTTTCTTTGTTCTGCAGAACACAAAAGAAGATATTTTGAAGAATGCTGGTAACCAAACAGTTTGGTTCCCATTGACTTCCACTGTACGGACAAAAATACTAAGTAGGTCAATGGGAACCGAAACTGTTTGGTTCCCAGCATTCTTCAAAATATCTTCTTTCATTGTCTGTAGAAAAAAGAGTCATACAGGCTTGGAAAGACACAAGGCGGAGAAAGTGATGACAGAATGTTAATTTTTTTGTTGGACTAGTCCTTTAACACTGCATTAAAAGTAAACTTTGTTTATTATCCCAAGCAAATTCATCGTAAATATAACATTCAATATATTGCTCAGTCACAGGGAGCATAACCCCAGCATGCACATTGTGATTCACAGTGTCATAAATAAGAAGAGTTGTTTCCCAACATCAGACTAGCAACTATCTAGCATAGAATTCTCTGCCAGAACGGAACTTCTGCTCTATTTGAGCCCAGATTCCACACATCTGCTGGTTTATCAGTGTCCTCTTCAGGGACCAGAACACTATTGCCTCTGGCTAGAGTCTAACAGCCGCCCTGGTGTCTCAAGGAGGTGTTATTGTCACAACAAAGACAGCCCACGCACCATCTGATGCATATCGCACAGCAAAAACAAACACTATCAAGCACATTATCCACAATTCCACCAACCTCCTCCTCTGCCTCTTCTCCCGCCTCCAGTGAACTGTTTCCCCGGATCAGGCGGAGTCGCTCAAGCTGCCTGTTTTGCATGCGGCCCGGCAGAAAGAAGTTGAGTGGGAAGGACATATTCTCTCCATGCCAGCGGCGCGTCACCTCCACGTAGTTCTTAGGATCGATCCATAAAGCATAGATCTGCCGGGAGACATGAGAGTTCGAGCTAGTACCCATCAAAACTATCCTCTTCGAGGTTCAGGATTTGAATCTCACCAGTGCAGGTAACAGTCGCTCCTCCAGTAATGAGATGAAGGCCAGAGTGTCTGCACCCTCCTTGGCCGAGAGATCATAATCTGCATTGTATTTCTGAAACACAAATTTCCAGTATTACTATTACGTCTGCTATTGTTCAGGAAAAACAGGAATAGGGCAGCCTCCCCAAACAGGTACAGAACAACCTTCCCAAAGTCACTGGCAGAGCCAGTGTTTACAACTGATGAATGGCTTATTTATATGGTGCTGCTGGGATTTTGTAGGCCAACTCGGAAGTTAGCATTACCAAAGACTCAGCCTCAGATGCCAAGCCCATGGACCACTGGCATCTGATGCACAAGGCACACAAAAAGGTAAACACTTTGGGAGTTTCGAAGTTGTCATCTGATTGGTTGAGATGTGTCGCATTCTTTTGCATTCCACCTGGAACCAAAGGCATTGTGATGTTAAACCCCTTCATGGAAGAGGCAGTCATGTTTACAACTGTGACAATGAGTACTTATCAGGATCAACTTAACACTGGACTTTGACAAGTATGTGAAATTCACTGCGTAGACTCTTTAAAGATGGGCAAGAGCTTTGCTTGAGGCACTAAATGGAAACAAAAAGATTGCTTGCCGATCTGCTATTTTAGGGACATTGACTACATTTTCACAGCCCTAAACATGACACTAAACAAAAACTGTGATTGGTTCTTTTACATGTCTCAGACGGCCTTTTGGGTGGTCCTTTACCAATTAAAATTACAATGGAGTCCAGACCTTCTGCCATCAGTCTGAAGATTTGGCTACGCCAATAAGATTTTTTCATTGGCTTTTTGATTATTGCAGAAAGTAAGCTCTGTGACCAACAAAAGTTTATGATTCCCACAAATTTTGTTTATCAAGAAAATCTTTGCTAATAAAAGTTTTATGAATTTTGAAGCCTGAATGCATAAGGCAGAAGCAAAAAGGTAAAGTTTGGCTATAAACAAACTACACTACAGTCGCTTTTGACAAATCTTTTCATCTTTATTTAAAATCTACAAGTGGGAGAGTCTGAGTTAGAATAGTTTGCAACTTTTTCTTTTTCTGACAAACTCTGAATTCTCATTTAGCTACTTCTCAGCAAGAGCCATTTTTCAAGACACGTAAAAGCTTAAAAACATTTTTTTTTAATGTCGTACAATAAAATGTGAAAATATCTTGAGCTTGTGTTAACCACAGAGGTTATTCCAGGCATTTAACCAAAAACCTATTCAAAAAACCCACTGACTTTGGGACTATGGAACCAGAAGTTAAAAAATGCTAACTTACTTCCAGGACTTGGGTTGCAGCACTCTATAGGAGAAAGTATTTTAGCCTCCAAAAAGCTGTGTAGTGTTTTGTGAATAAAGCTGCAAGCACTGACCTGATCTGTATATGCTCCTGACTCTGTAAACGGCTCTGGGTAGAACAGCACTACTACTGGTAGAAACTATAAACGTGTTTCTAGGAAGCATTTTGATTATGCACCTAATTAAAACCTTTCCTGAAAACACATTTATTGTGTCTAATTCCATTCAAATTTAATGGATACCTTCATTGTGCAATCAAACATGATTAATGAGAAAATTAGAGGAGCATTTAAAATGGCAGCAGGCTTAACTAGAAAGACTGGTACTCGAATGAACCCGAAACTACAAAATTAAGCTTTGTTTGGTACAAAATGAGCACATGACGACGTGAAATATACAGGGACACTTGTATAATGCATGATGAAATGCAAAACGTGACCATGACAGCAGCGAGGTTTTGCAGGCAAGAGATAATCACCTGTTTCCTCAACTGAATGATGATCTGATTGGGTTGAGAGCAGCTGCCTTCATCTTTGGTCCTGAGAGCAGGAAGTGAACCTTCAACGAAGACATGAGCATCATTAAAAAATGTATTTTCTATAGGCCTATAAAGATGATCAATGAAACAGTCATTTAAGCTTTTGATTATCACTCTGGATATCAATAATAGAAATGCGTGATCTTTAGAAAACATAACAATATTACATAACGACCAACATACAACTACTAGACAAAAATTTGGGGTCGGTAAGATTTTCTTACATTTTTTTGAAAGAATTCTCTTATGCTCACTAAGGCTGGCATTATTGACCAAAAAATACGTAAAAAAAACAGTAATATTGTGAAATATTATTACAAATTTAAATAACTGTTTTCAATATATTTTAAAAAGCCATTACTTCAGTCTTCAGTGGTCACTGATCTACTTCAGAACATTCTAAGATGTATTGGAGTGGGGCTGCTCAAGAAATATTTCTTATTACCAATGTTGAAAATAGTTGCTGGGATTAATCGCATTAGTATATACAGTTATATTAAATTACTTATAGAATATTTTTTTCAACTGTGATACTTTTCTTCAGAATTCTGTGTGAAAACATTACAGTGTAAAAGAAAAAGCAATTTATTGAAATAAAATTCTATACTAACAATTTAAGTCTTTACTGTCAATTTTGGTCAATTTAATGCACCCTCGCTGAATAAAAGTATTAATTTCTTTCCAGAAATTATAAATAAATAAATGATCTTCTAAATAAATAAAGGAAAAGTAATTTGTTTATTTATTAAGGTTCTACAATCCAAAGATGATGTATGGCTAAATGTGATAAACAGGATAATTAAACTGTTATTCTCTAGATGATCTTCTTTTTTATTTATTTCTTTGTAAAAAGAATGTCAAATGAATGCAGTACATATGTTGTTCTTGCAAAGTCAAAGGTAGTATAAACCTGTTGAAGGAACATTGGTCTCAATATGGGAATATTTGAAAATAATATAATTAATACTTATAATAATACTAATAATAATATAATGATTGAAGAAGAATCTTTGGAAGAATTCAGGAGCTAAGGAAAATAATAATGGAGACAGACAAGAATGTGCAAAGAGAAAAAAAAACAGATGCAAGTTATCAGCAGCTCGGCAGGAAAGAGGAAGAGGCCTGTGTGCTTCAGTTAAAACACACGCTAATGTGGAGTGTTTGCCAAGAAACAGATTGTTAAAACTCTGTCTGCTTACCTGTGGGGCTTCTCCAGGGGTTAGAAATCTTGTGAATTTTGAGTGGAGCTCCAGCAAAGCGAGCGTATGCCTGGAAAATGATATAAAAGGCATTATTATTATGTACACTAATTCCATTTTAGAGTTCTGGTTAACAAGATTTAAGATTCCAAGATTAGACAGAATCTGGTTATGAGTGTGTTGCTATAGCCTCAAGTCAATATGTGGCATTCTGGTCTCTAGATACAACTTCCTCCTCCAATGCAACTTTACAGGATTTTATTTACCGTTTGCCATCTGCTAGGCCAACATTACAAATCTTACGAGCTAGAAAAGCTATTTTAATTGATCATCTGAGGTATCATTTATGTACAAATTTACAAACCAACCTAAGTATGAGCTGTGTTCCTTTCCTTGGCAAGCTCCACTAAATTACAACAAGCAACAACACAGCCTCATATATACGCAGATGAAGATAACATAGTATTGCAACAAAAGCAAGAACACAAGAACACCTAGCTAACTTCAACAAAACAGCTCCATTCAGCTCTTGGACAGGATTAGGGGTTTAGGAGGAGATGCCTCATTTTACGACGACATCCGATAAAGAGGGACATCATTTCACATTCCAGCACATGCAGCTGAGAGCTGACAGATTGAGCACTACACACCTGGCTCAGATGTCAGACCTTCAGCACGTCGTTGAGCAGATTCTTTCCATTGAAAGCATCTTATACTGCTGATCACTGGGGTTAAATTCCCTGGAGCGTTTCTTTACAATTCAGACTGAAGCCAAGAATGGCTCAGGCATAATAAGTCCTTGATTCTTAAACGGAAATAGTTCACCACCCCCCCCCCACCCCCCCCCACACCCCTCCCCCCCCCCCCCCCCCCCACCCCCCCCCCCCCCCCCCCCCCCCCCCCCCCCTCCCCCCCAAAAAAAAAGCGCACAACTCGTAAGTTACTGTAATCTTCAAGCAGCTCTTGAGCAACTGACCTTCACTGTGAAGCTCTAAACATGATAAAATACAATAAATGAAGCAGTTATTACAACAACAAAAAAATAGGAAATAGTATAACAAATAACTTCAGGTTATAACTTTATTTTTATTCTAAAACTCTTACATGACCCTACATAGGATAAATGGGTATAGAAAATGGATGGACATAATTATGCCACAAAATATGCCAGTCTGTCCCTCAGAGATTTTGTAAGGCTTCGGGAGATGTGAATAGTATGAACTTCTTTAATGTTCGTTTTGGAGCTGTAGTCACTATGAACTGTCCTTTAATGGAAAAGAGCTGCATAAAGATGCTTCAGATTGTGTTTCAGTGAGAAAACAGCAGCAGAATAATTTCTGGGTGATTTCTTTAACATTAGGCTACCAGCACTCACTAAAAGAGGGGAGAGGAAAGCGGATTTGTGGAAAAAGCTGAGTATTGACTTCAGAAATGTTCTCCTTTTCCCGGTTGCACTCGAGCAGTGAGCTGGAAAAGTGCCGTAAACCTAATCACAGGCTGACAACATAACCTCAGCTTTATTACAAGACTGAATCCTACAGAATACTAAATTGTGGCTTGTAAAGTAGAGAGGATCGAGTACGAGGAGGAAAACTACAGCTGGCTGAAATCCACTTTGCCCACAGTAATAGCAGTTCATCAGACTCCAGCTGTACACATAAACACACTGAAATTAGGCCACGGATGACAGAACAGCTTCTCTTGAAAATGCAGATGGTAATAATTAGTTTGAGCCGCTCATAAGATCCTTAAATAGAGTGGCACAGATGATGATTGGACTATCCTGGTTTTAAGCCCCGCCCCCGCCCTGCTGTATGTCCAATCACTGCTCTGTCATTAAGGAACAGTGTTCTAATATAACCAAAACAAAGCAACCACACCAGAAGTTAATTCATCAATAAACAAACGCTAGAGTAAATGTTTTTGCTGAACAGTAACACGTTATACTTTTTTTAATTAATTTTTTTACATTTATAAGGTGCACCAAGCAACTAAGTTTACCATGAAAAGAAAGGGATAGTATTTTTGACAAGATTACACTGGATCCATATTAAGTGTTAGTATAAATTCCAAGACCACTGCAAAACATCAAGCACTGCATATAGAAAGAACTGACTTCATAAAAATCAAATAAGCATACTTTTAAAATCAAGATAGAAACTTGTAGAATAAAGCAAGCACGTATCACCACAAGAGATCTCTTGAATAAAAGTAGGCCTGTCATAATTATTAAAGAAATGTCTGGTCAGATTATTATAAGAATTAAATAATTAATAAATAATTTATGCATTTAGCAGACGCTTTTATCCAAAGCGACTTACAGTGCATTCAAGCTATACATTTCACCCAGTATGTGTAGTCCATGGTGAAACGAAACCATGAACCTATATATATTATTGATATTATATTATTTGATTAAATAATGTTTAAAGTACATCGATATATCACATATAATATACATATACATATATATAAATATTAAACGAAATACAATAAGCACTGAAATGTTTTGTTAATTATGTTGTGTCATTTATTTTCTTATAGGAGCACTCCAAAGCAGTTGAAATGTTTTAATTTTAATACATTTAAAATTTTTATGCCATTTATTCACATTATGGCAGAAAAATGTAAGTTAATGTGACTAACATCTTAATCTTCTCTAATGAAAAAAAATAAATAATAATTAATTATAAACAACAATTAATCACTGTCAAAAATGTTATGATGGTGACAGGCCTAACGTCAAGTTGGCAGCTACCAGGCAAATCTCCAGACATCCTCAGACCTTCACATGCAGTTACAATTTAATGCAACTATACCATTTCTGGTGCAGTGAGATAATCTGGAAAATTCTGAATGAACTTCACATTACTAAACCATCAGACACAGGGAGCAAAACATGCCTGCGGTTTTTATAGCGCCCAGAGTAGGTGCAGACAGACTGTAATGCACAGACATCATCCTGACCGCTGGCGAACTGGAAAAATCCCACCACACTCTTTGGAGCGTCCAAAACACGCTGATGTAATCTAATCACTTTAACCTGCGATTTCAGCAACAGTGACCTGGTTCTGTGCCCACATACAACCTTTGTTGATTGGGAATAAAATGGATCTGAATGCAGTCTCTAAAGCTGCCAACAGGAGCTGATATTGATGTTAACTGCAGATGACAGCGGTGGGTTTGTGGTTTACAGTAGCACAGACAGGTGGCGCCCTGGTGTGAACAAACTGAAGTGGAAAAATATGAACAGTGGAAGAAATGTATCCCACATGATGATTCATGCAACAAAAATATCTGTAGATAAGCACCTTGGCTGTGGAATTAACGGAGATATTAAAACACAAGAGCTTAAATCATGAAAAGCAAACAGTGGAGATTTTCCCGTTTCAAAGGGCAGCATGATCTGACTGGTACTTAGACACTGATCAACTCCTGGTGTTCAGTTTTTTTATTTTTTTAGGCTTCAGCCTCGCGGGTTGACAAGAGTGTAAGTAATGCACCCCCGTATGCATCACCCCCAGGATCGTGTGTCGCGGCAAGGCGCTTAAGTAGTCAAGCACTATCCCAGTCGCCGTAGGCAATGGGTGACACATCGTGACGCTCGGCGCAGAGAGAGCGGCGCGGGTGGCTCCTTCGAGCCCGTTCTGGAAAAAGGTAGCTACGATATTACTCCCAATGTCGTATATCTGACCCAACGATTTTTTGCATCCGCGATCATTGACAGGACGACGAGCGCGACGCGAGGCTGATCGGCCGACTCCTGTCATCGGCAAGGTTCTCCCCGTGAATCCTGACCGATGTGGACGTTTATTGTAGATGGATGGATGGTATAATATCCCCTTACCCCCGCGCGTCCCCGGCCTTGGTCCGCCCACCCGACCCTGAGCGAGCGCTCGACGAGGCCTGGCGGCCAGGTTCCGATGGGAGAGGGGGCGGGGGCACCCAAACCGGTACAGCCGCTGGTGAACGTGCTTCCAAATATAATTTTATGTGAAAAGTGTTACTAGTTGTTTATACTATTATTAATTACTTATATAAGTAATAGAAAAACAGTACCGGGCCAGCGGCCGCTACAGCGGCGGGCGGCCGCTCCGGGCGTCGAGAAGGACCCGAACGAGCGCAAGACTTCTTGTGCGAAGCCAGGGACTACCACGCCCTGGCGAGGCGGAACGCCTGCGAGCGCAAACGCCGCGACCGGGCGGAGCTGACACGGGGGCCGGCCGCCGCTTGACGAGCCCCCCGGACCAAGAATTAAACAACACGCTGGCACTACCACCAAGCTGTATAACTAAGCGCCTATCTTAAAGACGCGAGTACATTGTAATTTTACTATGACGCACATGGTAAGTCATTGGGTATAATCATAGGTACGGGAAGACAGCATCGGTATAAATAAATAAGATACTGTTATTCATAGAATATCAACTGTATACAACCCTACCGAGAAAATAGCTATATATCATGCCAGGCCCATGTGATATCACTGTACCATATCGCACCACCACTGTACTTTACTAAGTGATCGGTACCGAGGCGATTCTCTACACAAACACGGAAACTTAAACAGAACCCAACCCGTATACACATCCAGACTACACGAGCCAGAGGTGAAAGCTCACCAGCACGATGAGACAGTCCGTATTTACTGACGGTAAACCCAAACCAGCCTTCCAGCAGAACAGCTCACTGGGTGCCGCCATCTTTAGAATCCAAACACCTGTGACCCGGAGCTGATGCTTTGACAAATAAAAGTCCCAACGACTCTTTTCATTTAAAGCTAAAATAACTGTTTTAAATAACAGTTTTGACGCACTAGCGTACTCACAATAACTTTAAAATGTATGTATATTATAAAGCTGTTTTTAGATGTACATTAAGATTGGAGTAAGTAGGTAATGGCTGCTGAAAATTCAACTTTGCAATCACAACAATAAATGACATATTAAAACATAATAAAATAGAAAAGTTATTTTAAATTACAATAATGTTCGACAATAATACTGTGTTTTCACTGTATCGTTGATCAAATAAATGCGGCTTTGGTAAGCATTAAACATAACAAAAAAACCTTTGAAATAAAAAGTTTTGAACAGTACTGTTTGTTTATTGTTTATGGTAACTGAATTTTTTTTTTTCTAATTCACTTTTGTAAACATACTACATATACTGCTAACTGTGTAGGAATATTGCTGTCATTTAATATGTGTTTTGACTTTTTTGATACTTTTGCAGTAACAATGTCTATTGTATTTGGCATTTATATGGCATTATTTGTAAGGTACTTGAACTGAACTGTGTGTCTTTGTGTTTTATATTATCAGTGTTTGAAGTAGGGGAGAGCAGAGATTTCATATCTTGGCCAAATGGGCAATCAACCGCATGTGCTGCAACTCTCCATCCCAAACAGCTGCCAAGAATTCATCCAAGAGCCAAAACTGCATGCACACATGATGACATCATCTCCAGAAACTCAGGGGACTGATAGAGTCCAGTACATTCCTGTTCAGGACATGAGCACCCATCCCGTCCGTTTGTGTGACCTCTGAGTTGGTTTCAGTAATCCTCTGCTCTTTTTTTAGAGCACTTTTACTCAGTCTATGGCCTGGGAAAACATATGTAACCACTTAACGTAACTGTGTGTTCCCATTTAGATAATTAAGTTTCATCGAGGGTAAAGACAAGGAAAGTTCAACATATAGAGAAAATCTCTTTGGGCTTCATTGGGACATTCCCGGAATTCTCTGAAACTGTTCCAAGAACAGGCTAAAGGGCAAAAGGAACCATGCACATATGTATGTCACTTAGAGAATGGTTTTAAAGGAACATGCAATAATATTTAAAGGACTGGAAAATTATACTAATAATTATTATTTAATGTAACATAATTAAAGCAACTATAAATTCAGTCCAGGGTATCACTAAACATTTCAGACTGTGTGTGGAAAGATGACGTCCTTCCTCCCACAAGCAAACATCAGGGTGGCATAAAGCACTTCACTGAAGCCCTGTGGAAAAACCAAATGACCCGTTTAACAACTCAAATTTCAGACACAGACAAACACTCAAACCTCAAGTGAATAAAACACCTGATCCGAGAGGAAGAGTTCTTACCACAGTGTCTGTGACCTGGAGGAAAAAGCATCAAGGCATTTTAAATATTTATATGAATGCAGATGATTTTGTTGAACCATCTGACACAAACATGCCAAAATATAGTTTTAACTCTAATGCAAACTGGAAACACAATAAAAGACACTTCTTATTTTATTTATCTGATGGGATACTTAAAAAGGCCGACAGATGTGGTTATGGCTATTAAAATGTCTTGAGGAGAGAGTCGCCCACTGCTGCAGCCAGACAAAACACACATACACACACTTCTGCGGGATAATGTCACTGCTGATGTCACAGGTGATGTCATCACATAGATTCATTTCAGCAGAGGTGAGGTGTGCTATTTATGGTGAGAAGTTATGACCATAAATATATAATGACCTACCCCATGCCCCCCCCAAAAATAAAATAAAAAACAATGATTGAACATAATTTGCTATTATTTAAAAAAAAGAAAAAAAAGTAACTTGTGCCCTTGTGATCCTCCCGTAATTTCAACTCTCTATTCAAATGCAAATCAGAATGATATACTATGCAGAAACTAATCATACTTACAGAAATTATTCAGCTCAAAGTTGCAAACTTTACTGATGTGGGATCACTGGGGTTTTTGTCTCAGGAGAAAAATCCGAAAAGCAGGAGAGATGAGCAAAAGTCTCAATCAATCTAATAGCTGCCAAAGAGAAATGACTGAGATCTGATTTGTGGTTTTTCTTTAATGGAGGTTTTAGACAAGGCACCATCCACCATTTTTCCACTCCTCAGAGACAATGAGGTGCAGGAGCTCCACCCACCTGTGTGCAGTACCTGCTCAGGTGCTCAAACAATAAAAAGACTGTTCACTCTGATTAAGAGCCACTTTCTCCAGAGTCCAGAACATTAGTTGATGTTGACTCTACGTGCTGGCAGAGATCAGACGCTGAAGGATTACTCGTCTTCAGAGATGATGAAGATTATACCAAGAGCCTCCACCACCTTAGTTGTTGGTTGGATTGCACTTTTCATGGGTGAGTAGCAACTATGTTTTAAAAATGTGATTTATGAAAAATTTAAAAGAAAAATTGATGTGAACATGACCAACTGACAATTAACTTTATCAGTGAATAGGTTTTAAAGGAATAGTTCAACCAAAAATGAAATTTCTGGTATCATTTACTCACCCTCATGTTGTTCCAAACTGTTAAGCACAAAAAGAAAATATTTTGGAAAATTTTCTCAGTGTTTTTTTTTTTTGTTCATGTTTTGGACACCAGTGACTTTCACTGTATGGACAAAAACATATTCCTCAGAACATCTTTTTTTATCCTGAGGGTGACAACATTTTCATTTTTGGATGAAATAATAACTTTAAAATTTACATTTTAAATATGTCACAAAAAACTTTTCATGATCATTATATCAAAATCTGATTTAGGTGTAAACTCTGTCAATATGTCTGTGGTGGATTCCCCAACTGAAAGCACAGATGCCTTGACTCCACACTCTTTGACTTTAGTTATCATGGATCTCAGAATCACTAACCGTGTTTATAATGACTCACTGGCTGATCAGCAATCAGCAGAGTATACAACACTCAAGCAAGAGGTGGAGCAACTGGTGAGGGTCTCTTGTTATTCATGCTTGAATATGTAAAGAACTCATTGGATATTTACAGTATTCTAGGATATATTACATCCCCCCAACAGACATGCAGTATACTATAGATGAAAGTGAATCATTTGAATGATCAGGTCAACGACTAGTGGTCATCTAGAACTCCTTTGGAAAATATCCCAGGTACAGAGATGGTTTCAGATAAAAATATACCACAGTACTTTGATATATGTTACTGAATGGTTGCACTTACAGAAAAGTGCCATTTATCATTCAAATGTAAATAGCTTGGATTATATCAAAGTACCTTGGTAATACCATCATAACATGGGACTCCCATAGTATTATTACCAGATTAATTTGCTATATTTAAAAGATATTACAATGTATGCCGTACGCCTAAGAAACCATGGTGTTGTCATGGAACTATGAACAAAATAAGCTATAGGTACTTTATACAATACCAGATTTATCAAAGTGATAAAATGAACTGATTAAATGTATATTTTGAGCGCAATGAACAGTAAGTTGTTTCGGATAAAAATAATTTGCCAAAAGCATTAATGTAATGGAAACCTTAGTAGGCTACATTACTATGGTACCAAAAACATAGTGACATTATGCTACTTTTTAAACTGTGATTATCAAAAAAAAACTTGAAAATTACCAAGCATTTAAAGGTTTCTGCTATTAGTTAAGATGAGTACATTGGTCTTATGTTGAGGAATATTGATTTTTTTTTCCCCCGTTGTACTTTTCTTTTTTCAGTTTGCAGATATTTATGAACGATCTTATGACATCACTCATCTGATATATTTGGGTGCAGATGAGATGATTTTCAGGTTTGATTAACTCATAATCTTAGATTTACATCCAATATAACTGAGTGGCAGAGACTGTCTGATCTTATAATGTTTCTCTTGCAGTAATGGGTCTGTGATCGCCACTTCTCGTCTGCTATTTGAGACGACTCAAGTCAATCCAGAGCTTGTGAGAGGAATCTTTTTGCCTGCATACAAACAAATTCCATCGCCGGCACTAGAGATCGACCTCAGCTACATTGAAAGTAAAATAACAGTCAAAAGTGGTTGATTTTACATTGTTTTCACATTGTTCATTAATGGGGGTTTGACACGGAGGATTTGACATTATACTGACCATCTAAATGTATGGAAGCTTATTTCCACCAATGAATAAAAACATAAGAAAGGTAATTGTGATTTTTTTATCTAACAATTCTGATAATTCTCTTACAATTGCAAGTTTGTTTTCTTTATTTCTTTTTTTTAGCTATAGACTTTTTTTCCCTCAGAATTCTGAGTTTTTTTCAAAACATCTCGCTTAATTCTTATTATATTTTACATTTTTGTAGACACCCAATAGACCTGATACACTGCAGAATTATGACGAAAAACAAATTGAAAGGCAAGATGTTAAACGGGAGAATTGTGAAAAAAGTCAGAATTTGAATTTTTTTTATTTATTTATTCTCAGACTTGAGACAATTATACCAAATACCTAAAAAGATACCTAAAACGAAAGTCAAAATTGTGAAAAATAATTTTTTGCAATTATTTTTAATTCTGTGGCAGCTAACAAATAGTACATTCAATCCCACCAACAGATGAACTACCAAGTGAAGAACCTCTTGAGGAAGAGAAGAACTTCAGTAGACCACCAATGACAACACACAAAGAACCACCTTTTATGACCATGTCCTCCATGACCACGCCCCTCACTTCCACTCCTGACATCATAACCGATGCTGAATCCTTCACCAGTCGCCTTCCATCCACACACTCACCCAACATGTCCACCTCCCTCCCGTTGGGCTCCAGTGCTGTTGTAGGAAACATCACAAACCCAATCCTCTCCACCACCTCCATACCCTTTAACACCACCACAACCAACTCACTGATGGATAATACAAGTATTTCTACAGCACCCAACAGCACCACCAATGCAGTAACCAATGGGACCACACCAGAAGTCCCCAATAGGACCTCCACAGCAGCACCCATTGGTACCATCACTACAGCTTCCAATAGCACCACCACCATTGACACCATCACTACATTCCCAAATGCCACCATCAGTGCAACCCCAAGTGGCACCATGACTACAGCCCCCAATAACACCACCACTGCAGCCCCCCAAATCCCATTTACCTCCATTCACAGCACTGTTGGGAAACCGACAATCAGCTCCACCATGTTTTCAACCGCTCAGCCCTCGAAGACCACAGTCATGAACCATTCACCTACTACGGCCACTGTTTTGGTGCCTGGATGGGCGGTTGCCCTGTTAGCGCTGGCAGCTGTCAGCCTCTTCCTCCTCCTCATCCTCATCATTCTGGTGAGTGATCGAGGGTTTAGGATCAATGTAATATAAACCTTTGGTTTTATAGAAGAAAATGTTACCAACTTTAAAATAAAACAAACCCATTTGTGGTATGTCGCATATTTGATTGTATATTCATCTGAATAAATAATAAAACTGACCAACTTCTGCGCCTACTATCCGCTGGTACGTGGTAAGCATATATATTATACAGGCTCTAATATAATATACGTAACCTTTCATAGGCTATATACCATGTACTAAATGATTACCATTTTTATTATAAAGCAAGATTAATTTGTGCGTGAAATACTTAAAGACTAGCCAAATGGTGATACATTTAGGGGTGTTTGTGTCAGCGAGTTAACAGTTTACTGTTAAGGACAACGGGTTCCTCCTTCTCGTGTGGTGCTCTGGTGCTGCTTGTCCGAACGAAGAGTTTTGTGAATGAGCTGAAAGGATGAATCTCCCATGTACTTCAATGCCAGACAACCTATGTATCAAGCAAAAGCCACATTTGATACATGCAACGGCAACAGCGGTTATGCGATACTTTTCATAACTCATTCTGACGCAGCTTAGCTTGTATTGTGTTCCTATAATTTTTGGTCAGGAAAAAGAGTGAAACTAGATTCTATAACAAAAGCGACTCCCTTAAATTGTCAAGATTATAACTGAATTTAAAAGAAATGTGCCTATACGGTAAGAAACTGTAAGAATTGACTCTGACCATTGTGCGCTTGGATGTTATTTGTGTGCTTGTCAAACATTTGTGATAGGGCTGCAAAATTGGGGCTCAGGAAAGGTTGTTATTATTAAATACATTAGGTAAAAGTTGTAGTATTAAAATTATTAAAACTAAAATTTAAATAAACGTGCAAACAAATTAAAAATTTAAGTAAAGAAAAAAACACGAATAAAAGTAACAAAAGTTCTTACTAAATTACTAAATGTAAACTGAAACAAAAATAAAAAAACCAATAAATTATAAATATAAAACAAAATATAAATAAAATTCTACATTCCTCGTCCACTGGGGCCCACTACCCCTTTCAAAAGTTATTAATATGTACCATTTAGGTACTAATACACACTCTTTAGGGGTAAAAAGAAGTACAAAAGTGTACATTTTAAAAAGGTACTGCCCCAGTGATAGCTTTTGTACTTTGTAATAGTACATAAATAATATACAAAAATGAAACCACTGCATTTTATGATGCAGTATGAAAGTAGCAGGAGTAAGTATTAAATACCTTAAAGACACATTGATATTTACAATAGTTATCAGTTACAGGATTTACTCTCAAGTTAAAGAAGGAATTAGCTACGGTTACCTGCTCGTACAGAGATAATGGATCTGCTCTTGCCTGCTGCTGTATGAACGGGACAATTTGAGAGTCACACCTGTTAGTAAAGGCAGGTAGTGAAAACACTGACTGTGTGAATGCAGCCTTATGGTCAGAAAGCATCAAGAAACCTGTAATTAAATGGCAAAACTTGTTGAAAAGCATGCATTTGAACCATTTCACAAAATTACGTCTAACAATATAACAAGTCAAAGACTATATATAAACATAAATCTTGTTTTGCAACTTAAATAGAATTGCTGCTTTATTGTGGAGGGAAACAGAGGGGTTTTCAGAAGAGTTCTCCATCACCATCTCTGTCCATGTAAAACACTGACCCCACAATCACAGATCAGAACTAGGGAAAATTGGCTACTGTTACCTGGCATTCCAGCATCGCCGTCGCCTGCACAGGCCCCTCTTTATGCGGCTCTGACTAAGAAATCTGAAGCGTGGGAAACTCGACTCTCGTCCAGAGACTGTGAGGCCTCCATCCGCGTCTCCTCCATCGTCCAGTAGCCCCGGCGTCACCGCTCACAATGCCCTGCCTACATTTGAACAATAATGGGAGCCAGGAGAGAAAGACTTCTGAATCCAACCCTCATTGAGGCCTCCAGGGATGAATGCATCCGAGCAGCAGGTTTTGGTGGACAGCTGATCAGAGCAGAGAGTGATTAACTGAACAGAGCTCAACGGAGGCATTTGTTAGGGCACTGGCATTTATATTAATAACAAGCTGGATGACTCACAGTGATGATATAAACAAAATTATCTAAATCACTGAAAACAGCTCAATGGAGAAGTCGTGGTGAAATAGGTGAAACTATTCACTATATATATAACAGATAGATATATATTATATATATATAGATATTAGTGCGTCAAACGATTAATCGTGATTAATCGCATCAAAAATAAAAGTTTTGTTCACATAGTATATGTGCGTGTACTGTGTGTATATTTATTATGTATATATAAAAACAGGAGTATACATTTCCAGAAAAATTATTTTCATTATATTAATTATATTTATAATACGTAAATTATTGAAATATAAATATAGAACATTGCAAATAAGGTAAATATTTTCAAATATATATTTGTATGGTGTGTATTTATATCTTAGCTATAACAAATTAGACACCGACACACACATCGTATGTAACAAAAAATTTATTGTGGAGGCGATTAATCGCGATTAATTGTTGACAGAACTAATATCTATATATAGTATATATACATACTATATAAACTAAAATTAAATAAAATAAACTGAAATTAAAAACACCATTTTACAGTAAGAAAATAAATTACATTAAATAAAAAATATTAAATAATGAAAAGTAAAATAAAAGAAAACGAAAAATATACAAAATATCAAGTAAATACAAAAAGGGAAATATAAAATAATATATAAAATCTAAAACGAAATACAATTATCAAACTAAACAAGATAAAATAAAAAAACCAATAATATAAATAAGTAATAATAAATAATAGTAATAATTATATATATATATATATTATATAAGGAAGAAAACGAGTACTTAACAATTACTTTTGACATAAAAAGTTGTTTCTAATGCTGATAGACATTATAGACTATACAAGCCCTTCATTGTCATCTAATGTTAACTGACTCTTGTTTTAACAGGATGTCAGAGAAAAACCTCCAAAAAACCGGACAGGAATGTACGTGGTGAACAAATGAAGGACACAGGTATAGTAAAACACACATATGCAGTAGTGAGCATGACACACTTCTGTAAAAAAAAAAACAGCAGAGCTCAAACTCACTTTAACTCCATCATTCAGGTTTTCTGACCCCCAACATTGTCCTTTCCTCTGCTTAAGAAGAACGAGGCCTGCAGAAACCCTCATGCTGGATGAATAACTGTCATACATCCGGCACTGCACAGCAGGATGCTAAACGGACAGGGAAATGATTTTACATGCCATTACGATCGATTTAGAATTTATTTTCCTACTATATACCTTTGCACAAAGTAATTTGTAACTTGTAAAAATGGATTGAATGATGACAGTCATGTGCTGTATTAACAGTGATTTAGTGAAATTAAAAAGAGCTTCTCAAAACGGCAGTGGGGTGACTAGTTTTTATTTTATTTATTATTTTAATTTTAATGGAAAATACTGTTTAATTGGGAAAAGATCCTAAAATGTTTGGTGACACAGCCTGGTTGTACCACAGATCAAAAGCAGGAGTTTTAGCTAGTTTGTGTAAATATAACAGAACTAGACGGCTCTGTGTCACTTTAGGTCAAATTCTTTTAAAAAGCAAAGCGGTTAAAAATGTGCCAGGCATTAACTTGATTGAGAAATCAAGATACTGAGTATTTGAACAACAAGAACATAAACGTGTCAGAGGAAAGGTGAGGCAAGTGAAATTCTGCAGATTATCTCAGCGGTCAAATGTAATCTGTGATGAAATGTCATTTTCCCCATATTTTTGTCTCTGCTGTTTAAACTGACCCTGATTCACACACACAAGCTGTTCAAGAAATATCCAATTAATAGGTATATTTGACATGATCAATTTATTCTGCATATGGAAGTGTCTGATCACTGGGTGGTTACTGAAACAGTGAATGTTCTGCTGGTCATGTGAACAAAAAAAAAATTGGTTTACCTTTAAAACAAAGCATTTGTAGTTGTGTGTGGAACAAAAAGGTAAAATTATAAAAGGATAATCACCAGCTTTACCAGAAGAAAGTTTTTACCACCCAATTATAGTGGGCCGAGATGTTGTTTCGGTTGTAATTAATAATAATGTTTAAAATGTTGAACATTTGCAAGGGTTAAATAAACATTCTGATAATAATAAAACCCTATTCTGATCCAAACTCTTATTCTAAGGCTGTTTTGACAACATTTTGATTTGAATGTTGTGCCCGAATAAAATGCTGGGCTGAAATAGCTCCAGTCCAGCAGGTGGTGCTGTCTTCCTCAAGGCACTGGTTAAACGGTAACGTACATAAACAGAAGCAGGCAGAGGGGAGTCGTCAGCCCATCTCAGCATGAGGCTCCAGTGTTTTCAACCACAGTTCTAAGGCAAATTCGGTTCCAGTGCTGATTTGTTCAATATCCTCGCCGTGATCTGGGGCCCAGTTACAGAACACAGAAACAGGCAGCAAAGTCGTGTGGAGACACTTCCGTCACACTGACAACATACAGAAAACAGACACTCAAAACAATAGATTTAATATGTAAAGGAATAATTCACCCAAAAATGAAAAATTTACTACCCTCAGGGCCATAATAAAAATAAAACCCAAGATGTAGATGTTTTTTTCTTCATCAGATTTGGAGAAATTTACCATTACATCAATTGCTCACCAGTGGATCCTCTGTGTGAATGGGTGCCGTCGGAATGAGAATCCAAACAGTTGATAAAAACATCACAGTAATCCACAAAACTCCAATACTTAGACATTTTAACTTCAAACCGTTGACTATTTCCAGACTAAAAAACTTAACTAATAAGCTAACTGTAGTATATATCAGTAATATTGCTTTCTCCAGTGAAAAAGTTGTCTTGTCAGAATCAGGAGAGAAATATGCACGGATCAAGCACTGTTTACAAGTGAAAACGGTCCACAGTTGTGCAGAAACAAATATGTTGATGGGTTTTGATGTGAGAGGACAACAGAGGATGGACTTTTTCACTGGAGGAAGCGTTATTTTGGATTATGGACTTTTGTCCAGCATTGAAGGTTTGAAGTTAAAATGTCTTAATGATTGATTTGTTTCTCACAAACACACAGTGTTTCGCTTCACAAGACGTTAATTGATGGACTGGAGTCATGAGGATTACTGTGATGTTTTTATCAGCTGTTTGGACTCTCATTCTGACGGCACCATCACGGCAGACGGATCTCTTGGTTTGATGTCAAGGGATGTGCGCTACTTCTCAAATTGTTCTGATGAAGAAACAAAATCATCTATATCTTGGATGTCCTGAGAGTGAGTCAATTTTCATAAAATTTAAATTTGTGGGTGAACTATTCCTTTAATAGAGATTAATGATGTTTTCCATACCTGATTGTCTGTGGCATGTCAGCTGATATTTGAACAGAATTCTTCTCACCGTTTACAGCAGATACTACAACTTTCACCAGGCATCGACCCACACACACGCACTGTCTTAAGCAGGATCAGGATGCAAACAAGTCTGAGAAAAGAAGACAGAGATCTTATGAAGCACATGGACTTAAAATCAGCAAAAAACAAATTTGTAGTTTTTACAGTAGGTGTGGATGACCTAAAGTTGTACTTGAAGCTGCAGGTGTGATTGAGAGCTCTTCAGTAGTATGTAAGTCATGATGTGATGTCTCTGGACAACATACATAAAATGAAATGCACTACCGTTCAAAAAGTTCAAAGTTTTTCTTTTCTTTATTTTTTATTAATATTTTTATTCAGCAAGGATACATTAAATTGATCGAAAGTGAGAGTAAAGACATTTATAATGTTACAAAAGATATATAATGTTGCAAAACATGTATGAGTTTCCACAAACATATTAAGCAACACAACTGTTTTCAACACTAATAATAATAAGAAATGTTTCTTGAGTGGCAAATTGCTGAAAATTCAGCTTGCCGTCACAGGAATAAATTACATAAAAAAAATACTACAATAGAAAACAGTTATTTTAAATAAAAAAAATATTTCACTTTTTTTTTGATCAAATAAATGCAGTCCTGTTGAGCATTTTTCTTTTCTCTTTTTTTTTTGAGTTTCTTTCAAAAACAAACAAAAAAAATCTTACTGACCCCAAACTTTATTCTTTATCCTCAAGTCACAGCATTCCAACTTTCTATTATTGTCTTTATTCCATAAAACATGAGATGTTAGGAAAAATGTCCAAACTGCTCTTTTCAATACAATGAAAGTGAATGGTCATTTTTACTGCCAAAAAGTTTGATTATATGCAATCGCAACTGATGACATTTGAGAGTTATGGCAGAGATGAAGATTATTAGTAAACCAGCATGTTTAATGATTCAGTCTGCTCCTCACCTTCATTTAGTGTGTGTTTTCAAAAGACTTGTACTTGACTTGTTATGTCATGGACCCAAACCTCAATCTGTCAAATTCAGCGTGCAGTGGCCCCCTGGACTTTGGCTGCAGGTCTTACGAAAACACTGTGCTATAAACACACACCTCCCACAGGCTGAGAAGCTGAGAGATCTCATCAGGGCTCAGTTTCAGACCGGTCTCTTCCTTTAGCTCCCTGAGTCCTGCATCCAACAGCTAGTTTTAGACACACACAGAAATCAATGAGCCATGGTACCATGCAGTCATTCAGAATTATATTATAGTAAGCTATACTATATATAACAGATATATAAAATGTACTGGGGTCGTAAGATTTTTTTTTTTTGACAAGGAAATGTAATACTTTTATAAGCAAGGATCCAATTAAACGAGCAAAGTGAGGTAAACGACATTAGAGTACAAAAAAAAATTATTTCAATAAATGCTGTTCTTTTGAACTTTTCATCAAAGAATCCTAAAAAATGTATCCGTTTCTACAAAAATTTGAGGTTTACGGGGAGGTTTAAACGCTTATTGAGAGACTTTGCGCATTGCATTCATATTCTGCTGTTCTTTGGCCACGGATTTGCAAGTCTTGTCTTTTTCTTCTACAGATGACTTGCAGGACCCTGTACGTTACGGTACTAAATTAGTTTTAATCATTTAACCACCACAGCGTCTTCTCTCCATTGGCAACATGCTCGATTCGTGTGGATTGCAAGTAGCTAAAAGTGCAAGCGACTTAGTGATTTAGTTTCTTTTTTCTTGTCTTCACAACCTGGCTACTGTAGTAAAATGTTGAGAGATTCGAACAAAAAGAATAAATAAATAAATAGAACAAAATAAAAAATAAAGCCTGCAAGTGAATGTCAAATTGCGGAAGAGTTCAAGTTGTCAACTGGTGCTCAAAAGACTGCAAGTGATGTAAATTGCGGAAGTGCAGGTGTCTGAGAGTGCAAGTATGAAAATGCAAGTGAGGTCTGCAGCCAGACCCTATTGAAGAATCTCGGGGCTGGAGGCGGCGACACAGGAGCACAGTCTCGATTGGCTGACTGCAGCAGAACAGCCACGCCCACGTCTACCCCACGGTTGAGGGTATCCAGGGGCTGGGAGTCTGCCTCTGAGTGAGACAGGTATTTGATGGGGAAAAACGGCGCCCTCTAGGGTTAGACAATGAGTTTGATTCACAACAATAATAAAACTCCTGGATTAAAGGGATTTAATTAACAAAACTCAAATGACCGTAAAATAACCTTTCAGAGAAACTCCTTCGCATCACACAGCCTGGTCCACATAAATACATCTGTTAGTCTCCAAAGAAACAGTCACTGCTTGCATGATCCTCAAACACTCCGAAAACTTTAGTGTCCAGTTAGCTCTAAGAAAAAATTACAAATAGATGTCCGTTTACCATAATGAGCAATATATCGATCTATTGCTTTGATATGGTCGGGAATTATAAATACCGCGTGATTGTATTTCACACCAAAATATTACAAGTAAAAAAAAAATGTAATAAGAAAAAAAAACACAAAATAAAACATTGTAAACCATGTATAGCCAAGTAACCACACAATGCGTAACATTCTAAGTAATATACTATATTAGTCACTATAATTATTGTGTAATAATTTGACAATATAAAATTTTTTAACAGGTCATTATATACATACACATCTTTATATATATATAAATATATATATATATATATAGATAATATATATATATATATATAAATCTATATATATATATATCTATATATAATTATAGAATACAAATTATTGGTTTATGGGTCAGCAGTGTATTTGATTCTCAGCCAAATAAAAGTAATAGATTGTGAAATAATAATAATAAACTCATAATAATAGCATGTAATTACTAGAGGTTTGACAAAATGTTAATTGTGCATTCTATTATTTATTTTATTTGAATTTATTGCAAAATCTGCAACTCTTCGTGGCTAATATTAAGTTCATAATGATCTTACTCTGTGACAGTCACGCACGCAGTAGACGTTAAGGTGACAGTGTGCCAAATCAATACTACCCATATATGCAATATTAGTTTTACAGTCCTTTGTTTAATAAACACAGGGTGTTCACCTTGTGGGCTGATTAAAAAAACGGGATATTAAAAAATGGGGGCATAAATTAAGAGATATACCCAATTTCAAGGCACACTACCCAGCGGAGTGCCTGACACCCCTTCAAGCCAGTGACTGATTACCATTAAGTAAGACATGGCCTCAGATACCTTAGTGTACTATATACAGTCTATACTATATAATAAAATAAAATAGCATCTATATATAAATGTATTTCTATCTTCATACTATATACGCAGATAGTATGAATATAGCCTACATTATATATATAGATATCTAAAATAAATTATATAAAGTAAACACCCACACCCCTAATTACACTATCTATATACCTAAAAAAAAAACAATTTTTAAGGGGGAAAAAACATTGCATATAATATACATTTCTCTAGTATATAGTATAGTGTAATATAGTGAGTGTGGGTGTGTTATTTATTATTAATTAGTTAATATATATATACTCGTTTTCCTTCGACAGATGAACTAGAATCTTTCAGACCTTCTCCATACTGTATAACATCACCACAGAATATGATCAATTAAGTTTTTCCCTCATTATCTGAAATATTATATTGTAAAACAAAACACTCATATTGAATTACATACAGTACTCATCAAGGTGAATCACTTAACTATCCAGGAAATCGTCAGAGGACATGAATGAGTGTTTACAGCAGAAACACACTCATACTGTCCAGACTCTGAACCCAAACCCCAGACCATAACAAACAGCATCCAAACCGATCCCCCAGAAAATGGATTCTGAATGTTTCACAACACTAGTCCACTTACGCTGCTGTAAGGCTCATCTTATGAATATTAACTAGAACCCTGTCCGCAAATCAGGAAAGCATAGTGGTCTGACGTAATGCTACATAATACATATTCATGAGCTTCTTCCGAGGTTTTAGAATAAAATTCTGTTTATATAACATCGTTTTTAATTATTCAGATATAAAACTGGTTTCAAAATTATTACACTTATTTCAGATCGTCTAGAGAGGGAATTTACAATAAAATCCTATGAAAATACAATTAGATTTTTCAACCCATTTGCAGGACTAAACTGTACTCTCGACAATGATCTGCTGAGAATTTATATTAATATCTGCTGATTTAATTGTGTGTGTGCACTGTGAAAAAAACTCTAACAAGACAACATCAGATTGTGTATTAAATCAAGTTTATTTGAAATATCATTCAGTCAAATACAAACACAAACACAGCCATATTACTACATACTACTTGTTTTCATTTTACTACACGTCAAGGGTTCACTGAGAACAGGCACAATGTAAATCTCACATGCTGTCATAAAGACAAAGATCTACAGACACAGAACGGACGACACATGCTTCCACAAGAGGATTTTACATCACCAAAGTCGAGCCCTTGACTGAGGGTTCAACCTCTGACCTTTAGTCATAAGGGTGTCCATGATTTTGGTCACAAGTGGTGGCACTTACAGAGTTGGCAGTCATCATAGCTTTCCTGAAGAATCAGCACGGATTAAACGAGATGACAAAAAAGCCAAGCGATGCTGTTTAGTTATTCACTGGTGTTTAAATTCACATTACTCTGCTTTAGAGGAGTTTCACTGAACATGGGCCACATTTATCAAGACTCTTATTTAAAGGATTTTTTGTTGTTGTTGTAAGCATATATTTATATAAAATAATTTGGCTTGCTTACAGTGTTGTTACATTTTTATGGTTTCAAGTGTTAATTTTCAAATTGCAATTCAAACGAACAAATATCAACTTGATAAATGTCCTCATGTGGCTAAAACAAACATGTTGACCGATATAAAGATTCATGCAAAAGGTGGTACAAAATGTTATGAAACAAGACGCAATTACAGAACCTTCTAACTGTTCACATTCACCATAATTCCTTTTCTGTTTCCGCTACATACTTAATTTCACATACCCTAACAACGATAAGCACACTTACCCATCTAACATACATCGATAACACTAGATTTCTGGGTAGACATTTGATTAGAATTTCATGCTAAGAAGCTTCAGTTTGTAAGAGCGAAAATGAATGAGGTACGAATAACTATTAAGTTGAGCTTTCGAAATTACAGCAGTCTTACAGCCTGTGAGAGCAACAGCCAAGCAAAAAACGAGATTTTATCCATTTTACTTTCAAAAAATTATTTACAACTTCACAAAAGTTTTTTTTTTTTTTCCTGTTGTTGTGGTTGGTTACCTGTGAGTGGTTTGTAGGTGAAACAGTCCTCTTTTGCAGTTGGCGAAAAACCAAAAAACTGTGCTAAAACTGTGCCCTTCTGCCTCTTATTTTATCAGTTTCCAGCATGGATCGTTTTCTGGGTCGGAACACCAACACCATAATGTTGGTTTGCTGTAGAGTGAGGGATGGGCGTCATCTCCTGAGGGGAAACAGTAAATTGGATAGTTTCATTACAAATTAGCCTTAGAACATTATATCTTAAACAGAACATAATTCTCAGATATTAAGAGCAGTGCTGAAATACGTACCTTTATGGCACTAACAGAAAGGGTGTAGACCCCAAAAAGAGAAACAACCAAACCAATGGCACATGCCAGCATCAGGAAACCGATCAGTGTCACCAAGATCCCATTCACTAAGAACTGTAATACAAACCACAAATACAATAGTATATCCCAACAGCACTGTTCTATCATAAAACTATATATACAAACACCCCAGTATTTACATGGTAAATCACAATCATATGCCAATAATAACACAAAAAACAATATGAATATCCACAGAGAGGGAAAATGGAAAATGTTATACTTCAATTAATCAGTCATCATATTCCAAAATTCTAATTAAGTGATAGACTTTGATATTTGGCCGATTGCTTTATGTCATTTCTATTGGTAAACGTTGTCTTTTGGTTAGAACAATGGTGAATTTACATGCATTCACCTTAACCCATCACAGTGTTCTTTTTATTTATTAATACTATTATTTACTTGTTAGCTTTTATTTTTTATACTTTTCATTTTTTGAATAAGTTTCTTATTTGATTTTTGGTCTTTTACTTGCGTGCTTTCCTGTATACGGGTTATTAATGTTTATGTTTTCTAGTCTAATATTTCTAGATTTCCCAATTGTTTTTTTCTTTAGTATTAGTCGTCAACGAATATAATAATATAATGTATATTATTTTTTTTTTAAGTTAAATTTTATTTCAGCTTTATTTCAATCAGCAAAGATGATTTTTTTATTTTTTTTATTGGTTTATTTAACAACCACACTGATGCATCAATACAGCCATGCCACTCTTTAGTTATTGGTATCATATGTAATTGAAAAGCCCATATTAATCGACCACTAGTCTAAATTGTGCAACAAAGCGCTAAGTTATTCTAAAGTAATAAATGCTTGTGGCATGAGTTCTCTAATAAAACACTAAGAATTGTGCATTGCACCAGTCTAAAACTAGGGGAAAAATTGATATTATATTGAACCGAATTACAGTTTGAATCCAGCTCAGAGTCTCAGGGTGTGTAGTTTTCCCCCTGCATCGTAAAGCTTGTAATGCGACTCACCTCTTTTTGTGCCTCTTTCCCTCCATCTCCACAGCAAGCCGAAACAGAGTGAAGTGGGTCACAACACCACTGAAACAAGCAGGACAGAGCCTGGAGTCACATCTCTCTTTTTACTCACACACACTCAACCACAGTCTGCCGTCTGCCAGAGACTGACGTTCAGATCGATGTACAGCTCCCTGATTCCTACACTCAAAATCATCTGCTTTTCTGTTCCACATTCAGGACAGGCAGAAATAAAATTGCCAGTTCTCAAAATTTGACTGACATCTTTGTTTGGCAATGAACAAAGCAAGCGGGCCATTTGAAGTATAACATTTCCCCCTTTTTTTTAACAGATGAAGCCATTCTTGTGTTATTTCAATAACTGAGTATATGATCTGTTTTTTTGTTTTTTTGTACAATATTTTAAATATTGAGTAACTTGTGGGAGGAAGGTGTCTTGGCTCGAGGATGAGCAGGATGGGGAGTCTCTGTTTGTTTACCTCTGTGTCCCTGTAGTAGTACGACTCTCCTCTGAATGGGATGTGTCTGGCCATGAGCCCAAATCCAACAATATCAAATGCTGCTGTTAGTAACTGCAGAACAATTGTTGTCAGCAGCTGCAACAAATGAACAGACATGTATTTTAACAATAAATAAATTCCAATAACATAATAGTAAAACTCTCATTTTCAGTAATGATGAATGCTGAAAAATACAGTGAAAATATTGGCAATTATAGTTAACTAAAATCTTAAAAAGCATGAAATAAACTGAAACTTAAAGAAATAAAATCAACTGTAAAAATTCTTTCATTTCAGCTAGTTGCCAAGGCAACATTTCTCATTTGAATTTTGTTTAACTTGATTTACTAAATTAGCGAAAACTAAAATAGAAAAATTACCAAAAACGATATAGACATATATTTAAAAAAACAAAAACTACTAAAATTACAAAAACTAAATTACGTTAAAAATAATAGTTAAAATTTAAGTTAAAAATAATTAAAAAAAACTACATAGACACAAAAGCTGATTCGAAATATTAATTAAAAGTATCAAAATAACACTGTTCCAAACTGCCCCATAAAAACAAAACAAACTATGGCTGGTCACTTCAGAAGTCATTCAAGTAATGTCTTGCAATCTAAGTGGCTGGTTCTTGGCCAAAATACAGTATATGCAAAGAGGACCTTTGTTGAAAAGTTTGATTACATGAGGCTATTCCTGAGACTGCACTTCCAGTATTTGGTCAATACAGGACGAGGAGGAGCAAGGTCCTTCTGACGGAAGGACATTAAAAGGATTTAAATGAGGTGACTTGATTTGTGTCAACTGACTGCACTCATTCACTTTCTAATTTTCAGAAGATATTCATATATGTGTGTTCATACTGTACCAGACATTTAGATGGCTTCCTCCCAGTGTGCACCAGGACAACACCAGTTATGACAAGCTGTAGGAAAACAGAGCCGTATGTCACATGGCTGATTTTAAACATCTTAAATGTATTCCAATGTGTGTGTATTTGTACCTGAGCACCGTTGACGATGAGGATGATGATTTCACGCTGGATATGGTAGTGCAGCTTATACACAATTGTGCTCAAAATGACAGTAAACACACCAATTATGATCTCAATAGCCTAAACCAAAGCACACAAAATTACAATCACAAACTGCAGTTTTACATGCTGAAATATATTAGCAGAGTTATTTTTTGTTGGTTTTTGTCAAATCTGTCTATATGTCATATCATTATTATTATTACTATTATCAATTCTGTTCTTGGTTAAAAAAATAAGACTGTGCTTTTGAAGTTGAAATGAATTTATAATTGTTTTATCTTGATTATATTCAGTTCAGTCTGTCAGTGTGTATGTGTGTGTGTGTGTTGAGATATGGGTGTGTCCTTGGATGTTGGCCAGATGTCATTTATTAAATATACTACATGTGCTACATATTAAACTAAAGCCTAAATATGATCTTCTATAGGAAAGCACGTATTGAATTACTAAAAACTCATGCAACATACCAAAAATATGTAAACAACGTGTTCAGACTATAAAATCAAGCGTAACGAAACAGGCTAGTTGATCAAATACCTGCAGCTGATGATTCAGCGGCAAATTATCGATATAATAATGTGATAGTGTGCTGTAGTGAAACTCACGCCAAGTGTCTTGGGCTCCGCGCTCTTAAACGCTTTAATCTGAGACGCGTACAGCGACATGCTGATAGATCACCAATCACTCATCAATACCGCACGAACCGCTGCAAACACAGTCACAACAGCATACATCAACGAAACGGCGTGCATACGAGCTAACGCGTTCTTCATGCATATTTTGAATGATATTTTCAACCCATTCACTCTTTGTAAGTATACTAACGTGATCGTGCGTGTTGAGGATGCGCTCGCTTACCTTTGCGCACTGGCGTTCTGCAGCAGAGTCTGAGCGCGCGGCGGCTCTCCGCAGTGTTGATGTCATGAGAGGAGGCGGCGGCTAAACAAGGAGAAAACCAGTTCGGTCCCGAGTAGAACTCAACTCATTCCACCAGCCCATGTTCCAGAAAACACCCCTGCAAGCGCTCGAAAGCGGGGTATTTTTAAACCGGTTATGAATTATGTAGAGGATAAGAGCTGAGTCAAGAGTGTCTTGGGAGAAACTGCAGGCTTGAAAATTCGTGAAACCATAATGTCTTGCATATATGGACTGTGCATGTCTAGAGTAAAGAGTAATGAATAAAGAAGTGGCTCTCAACCAGTGTTCTGGCAAACGTTCATGGGGCCTCAAGATGATTTAAATGAAGTGACATGTGGCCAAAATTTGTGCACAATTTGTGCTCTGCATTTAACCCATCCAAGTGCACACACACACACCGTCCAACACACCCGGAGCAGTGGGCAGCCGCCCGGGGAGCAGTTGGGGGTTCGGTGCCTTGCTCAAGGGTCTCACCTCAGTCGTGTATTGGAGGTGGGAGAGAGAGCGCTGTACGACAACCCCCCACCGGACCTGAGACTCGAACCCGCAACCTTCGGGTTGATAATTATTATTTTAGTCACTTATTTGAATCTATGGACACTACTAATTTCTGTAAATTAAAAAATGGGGGGTTGGAGCTTACTCCTTACACCTATACTCCTCAATGGGGGTGAGGAGTAAAAATCTTTGGACTGTGGTGGACCTTGTCAAAAAGGCTGAGAACCACTGGAGTAAAAGATATATCCAACTCTAGTGTTTTATTGTCAGTCATAATTATTGCATAAAAGGCAAATCTAGAAACAAATGTCAGAATTATGACGCGAGTCATAATTAAGGCATAAAACATTCTAAATTATGACAAGTCGAAATTCTGACAGTCGAAATCGAGATGAAAATGTATTATCTCATAATTTCAACTTCTGATGCCATATTTATGACGTGCTATGTCATCATTTCAACTTTTTATCTTATAATTATAACTTAGTGTGTCATAATTCTGACTTTTCATAATCACAATTACAACATTTTTGGACTTTTTATATCAATTTAAACTTTTTGTCATAATTTTGAGTTTTGTCATAAGTATGTGATAATTTTACATTTATTTATCAAAGCATGATTTTTCTTATGCCGCTGAAATGGGCTTCCACAAATGAATGCTTAAGCTTTTTCTTTAGAATCTGTATTGGAGAGCAAGTTATATTTTTAGAAATAAATGTGCCCTTTTTCCCCAACACTAAGAAAGTATTGAGGAAATATTGTCAGAATCACTTTCAGAATAATTTTTTCCACCAACTTAAAAAACACTGACAGCCAATCAGAATCCTTCCCGACTTTAGCAGATGACATAACAGCAGCATGTAGAATATAGAGCATTTTATTCATGAAATCAGCAAGAAGTGTGCTAAAGGTCCCAAAGAACATTACCATACAAAAGTGTGTATAACAGATGATACTGCAAAAAATTACAAATCATCTAGTGGGAAATGGGTATGCTGTATTATATCGAACAATTCCATCAAAAAGAAAGAACTCTATAAAGCAAATGTTATTACACTTAGCCTATATGATGATTAAACTTTTGACTAGATAAACCTTGGCCATAACTGTGTGGCTGTTCAGGGGTTGGAGTCACAATCCACCCCAACCTTCAGAAGACTGGAGTCACTGCCGTAAGGGTCGACGTCGGTTTCATCCTGAAGTAGAAAAAAGATTTTCTTAGATCACATCTTTATTTCACAATCAAGGCTATACACTGAGAACTGAAGTTTGAGCTTAGATCTTCAACTACAACAGGCCATCAGACCCTCATTTACATTTCCTCATGGAATGACATCAGGTGAATAATAAATGTGACCCTGGACCACAAAACCAGTCTTAAATAGCTGGAGTATATTTGTAGCAATAGCCAAAAATACATTGTAACTTCCATTAAGCTTATTTTTAGGCGCTGCGTAATATCATTGCGCCTGCTGCACCCATGGTACGGCAGCAAAGTTCCTTGATTATTACACCAGAATGAGAGTATAGTTCCTAGCCATATCGGCCTACAAAATCACAACTTCTAATTTTCCGTCGGTCTTAGTACATGATGTAACCACAGAAGAGTCAAGTTTTAAATACACTGTAAAAAATGACCGTGAATTTAACGGTAAAAGACTGTAAAAATGCTACAGTAAAAACCTGTTAAATGGTAAACGGTAAATTCCCCTACTATATAAGGTAAAAAACAATATTGGACATTACATGTAATTTTACGGTAGTATACCGTTTTTGGAAGTGAAAAACTGTATATTTCCAGTGAATACCGTATATTAATAAAAATTGACATTCCCAGAATTCCCTGCGTTACATTTCAAATTTGATGTTTTTTTTGTTGAAATAACTGTTTCTTCTTAGTTTTTTCTTATCAGTTTTGTATATTAGGGTTGTGTGTTAATTAATGTTTATTGCATTATTTCAGTTTCATGTGTGTTACCATGATGGTGTTTAGTTTTTGTGTGAATGACACTGTGCACCTTCTGTATTTGTTATTATTTAAAAGCTGCTTGTGTTGGGATTTGGTTCATCATGTGACTTTCTAATCACCATTTGTTTTTGGTGGTTATTAGTGTATTACAAAGGTACAAAACAGAGTTCAGTACTTCATTAGTTTGGTATATTAACATTATATCAGTTAATTGTATTTAACTGTAAATTTAAGTTAATACCTAAAACGTTGCTACTGTATTTTTTACGTTAAAATTCCGGCAACCACAGCTGCTAGTTTTTTACCATAAATTTTACAGATTTTTTTTTACAGTGTATGAACAATATAGAAACTCTTGGGCATTTTTTGGAGCGAGATGCTCATGGCATCAATCAATGATCATGCTAGCTCAGCTACAAGTGCTACACCCATACCCGGAGATCAGGCTAATGGATTGAAAACTGCAAAACTCACTGTTTTACTGTTTAGTGGGTGGAAATGAGCCTATTTTCAAAAATAGTGGCGTGTTCCTTTAAGTAAAGATCATGTTCCATGAAGATATTTTGCAAATTTCCTACCATAAATATATCAAAACTTCATTTTTGATTAGTAATATGCATTGCTAAGAACTTCATTTGGACAACTTTAAAGGCAATTTTTTTTTTTCAATATTTAGATTTTTTTGCACCTTCCGATTCCAGATTTTCAAATAGTTGTATCTCTGCCAAATATTGTCCTATCCTAACAAACCATACATCAATGGAAAGCTTATTTGTTCAGCTTACATTCTTACAATCTTCCATTTAAGACTGTTTTTGTGGTCCAGGGTCACAAATATGAACCTCTACTGAGGTTTGATCTGGGTTTGGTCTCACCTGTTGGATGGCCCGGGCGGAAAAGATGGACAGAGTGATGCACACGCACAGTTCAAGAAAACACAGCACCAGCAGGAGACCCCTCACTCCATCGATCAAACTCTAAATAAAAAATATTGCACGTGGCATAAAAACAGTTATGTTCTGTCCTTCGAATATGCTACAGGCAGGCATATGCATCTGCATTCATTTAATGTAAACATGAGCTTGAGATCATCACTAGTTACAGACGTACATTAAATTTCAATATCATGCTCGAACATGACCAGTACTCTCCGCCGTTACAAGGATCCTCCCCTGGTCTGTTGCTGAGCTCCCAACTGAAGTAGCCGGTTCCTGCAGCAGCCAGCAGAGCACAGATCACATTCATGGCCAGCGTGGCTTTGATCTGCACAGACACAAAGAATAAGAATGTATATTTCTTGCATAATGAAGCATTTTCAGGCTTTCAGGAAACATTTGAAGACTTCAGGAAATACTGAAGTGTATTCAGACTTCAGAAAGGGTGCAGAATGCTGTTGGTATCTGAACACACCGGGTATGTGACACGTAAAAATATGCAGTAAATATGAGAATCTGCTCACCAGAGTAAGACTGGATCTCTTGTGTGCAGCAATTGCCATGGACCCAGAGATGACAAACTGAAAAATAAAAATACTAAAAATATTACATGTATATTTTATTTGTTTTTATAAACCTGAACCAAACTACAGAGATTCCATATCAGAGGTGCCCAAACTTTTTACTACGAAGGGTGAAAAATCAAACTTGACTATATATAATCATATCATAATAAAATTATGTATAATCATATCATATAAAATTATAAAACATTTTCTTAATAAAATGTACTTATATTTAAATTTTTAAAGCAAATTTTATTTTAATTTAATGCAACAACAAAAAAAAGAAGATAAATTAGAAATAGGGTTGCAAAGGGGCAGAACATTTCTGGTAAAGTCCTCTAAACATTCCAGGATTTTTTTGAAAACTTTTTGGAAAATTGTTAAAACGTTCTGCCCCCTCCCACCACCTCCTCTTCTTTAAATGAAATATCATATTTATTAATTTATATTTCAGTGGAATGTTTTGTGTATTTATTTATTTATTGTGTAGACTTTAAAGTTGACATAAATGCTGATATTTTGTATTATTAGGGATCAAAATGGTCACTCACAGGAAGTCCAAGAGACATTACGGTCTCAACATTCAGCATGTCCACAAGTACTGTGATGGTGCACAGAGTCATGACCACCAAACCTGTAAACACCTGCACCAACTGCACAAACACACACACAAACACTTCAGTAAAATATACTTTAGATCTGACCACTTTCCTAAGCATTCTCTCTAACAGTAGGAGAATGTTTAAGGGAAAATCCATTTAAAATTAATATGAATTATGAACAACATCTGTTACAAGCTGCTGAAACAATTCCAAGTCCAAATTGTTTTCTGTAGTCAACATAGCTTAACTCATATTTAACATTGCTGTGAAACTGCATCCGAATAACCTTGTCCACTCTCACCCCCATTTACAGAGGCCTCCCCTTTAAACATCCTGTTTTTTGGTGATAGGTTGGACTTGTCTAGTTCGACCGAGCTTGACTTTAGGTCTGGAGACTCTGTTTTTTCCTCCAGCGGGATAATATGAGTCACTACCCTCACTCCATTGGCCTCAGTAGTCATTGAAGAGGCCATATCTCACAGAAATATGAACTCTTTTAGGCCTCAACAACAAGGAAGCAAAAAACACATGAGACGTGGTCAACCCTGTTACCTGCCTCTCATGTCCTGATTAAAGTTGCACATCTTTTAGTTTGCATTAGAAATGTTTACTGTATAGACATCATGTGATTTAAAAATACCATTGAAATTGAATTATGTAGTTCTTTAATCTAGTTATCTACAACAGGTGTGTCTTGTCACGCACCTGGATACTGTCAAAACCTACTGAGCTGCCATGTTATGTACTGTCTCGGATCATCAGCTGAATATTCATATAAATAGATCGTAAGAATATTATGTGCATGGACAAAGTACTACTGTATGCCACTGTTCACAAACGTTAATGTCCTAAATGCATATAGTAAACATAAACAGCGATATTAAACAAGCGTCGTGAAATGCTAATTTCAACGAAGGCGGAGCGTGTTTCTTGATCAGTGAGCTGGAGTGGAGTGATTATTGAATGCTTGGAGTGCGGAGGGGAAATTGTCGCGGCTCTAAGTTACTCTGCTCACAAGTTACTCTGCTAGGTAGGCACTGGGCAGGTTGCCAGATTTTGAGTAACAGCTATCATGACAGAGATTTATCAGAGTGATTTTATAATTGTTCACTACAACGCTGGAAAAAAACTTTGTCTTAACAAAATAACGTACTGTAACTTGTTTACTTACCGATTCCTGACTGATCAGTTTATGTGCGACCTCATTTACCGACTGAACATAACAGGAAACCCCTAAATTAAACTTCCTTCTCCTCCCACCACTGTTGCCAACTCTCGCGAGACAAATAAGCAACCGCTACTTCAAAAACAAGCCCAAAACAAGCCCAATATTTATTGATAATTTATTATCATCAATATTATTTATTATCAATTATTTATTACCAGTAAATGAGCCTACAACATATTAAACTGAAACTACCCTTTTATCTGAAAATCAATAACAAGTTATTTTACAAAAATTCATGCGCCTTCTTTATGAACGTGATTTTTCTTCAATCCCTCATTGAAGAAAAATCACGTTCAAAAAGAAAGCGCGTGAGGAGGGGGCGGAATATTTGACAAATTACGCTCCAGCACTTATATTATTGCACTGGTTGGCTATTAACTGCGAGCAGACAGAGTGTCATTCAATACACTGGAGAATACGGCGAACATAAATAAAGAAACGAAGTTTAAAAAACCGCAACTCGGGATTTTTTCACGCAACTTTACAAAAATGGAAGCCTAAAATCGCGTATAATACGCGGACTTGGCAACTCTGCCTCACACCGATTTTATTTAACCCCTTCAGGCACTGAGACAGAATTTCTGTCAGAGTCCAATGAAATCAAACTCCAGTAGTTGTTTCTTACCAATTTTGGTGTGATGAACCCAAAAATCGTGTCGGTTTTGAATTATTTGAATTACACATCACCAATTTCTCCACTTTCTCACAAAATATGATGTGCATTTGCTTTTGACAACCATTTGTGTTGAAGAAATCTTGTATTATCCCTTAATCACCAGGAAAACTGGGAAGACACGATTCCAAATGTATCTTCCTCTGAGCCAGGTAACGTTACAATTATTTGTTCAATTTTCAGATTATTTGCACATGTATGAATGATTCACAAGACATAATTTTTTATGCCTAATCCTGATTCCCACTTGTTCCACTCCTTTGAAACTTTAGACATTTCACTGCTTTTGTTATTTTTCAGACCATTAAAGCTACAAATAAAAAAGTCTTTATTTTTATATTCATACATTTATCATATACAAAGTATTTATTCTTTATTCTCTTATTTATTGTTTCATATTTAAAGTCTTTATCCATATATTGTGAAAAAACTGTAAGTAATGGATTTATTTTTTTTTAATTCGGCATCATCAAATTATGTCATATTAGGCCTTTTTTTGCAAACAAGATTTTTTTCCCCATGATGCAGAGCTGTCTTACCCTAAAATCCTAAAAATATCTTAATTTGTATTTCAGCGTCGACTAAACAATGGTTTTAACAAAACAAGCATTATTACCTAAAATCATAAACTATAAATAAAATCAAATGATTATAAATATTGGTATTGAAATGTATTGGTAACATTCCAGCAATCACCTCAGATTTATTTCATAGTGGAAATGTTGTTTTCCTAACTAAATCAAGAATCATTTTTTAGTTTGTTTAATCTTCCAGTATACTGCTGGTTTTAAAGCTCAGCATTTCTTTTCTTCCAGTTCTGTTTGCCAGATTTAATCAGATTTAGTCTGATTCAGTGTCTTTAGATTGTTTCTGAGGGGTGGTTTTGTTTCACCTCATGCTGCGCCTCCAAAGGACCACAAAAGCAATGAATACAAAGAGACAAATGACAAACAAGAGGCAAAAAGCAACCATTTCAGTGTAGTAACTCTTCCGTGCAATGCAAACAGTGTTCATGTTCATAGTAGACTGATGATTAGTCCTGGCTTTTTTCTCACCGCTCCTGTCTGGTGTCATAAATGCATCCGTCTTTTCCATTTTTGTAGGTTCAGATTCATCAAGCTCAAGTGTTGTGTAGTCATCAGGGATGGGCTCTATTTCCGTGCCTGGACCGGAGTCCAGGGTGACCTCAGGTTGCTGGTGTGATGGAGGAGAACGAGGCATGACAGGGAGAGTTACAGCGAAGGAGATGATGGTTTGCTTGAAGCCCAGTTCCTCTGACACGCAGCGGTAGGTGTTCACGGTCTCTGGAGTGACGGTGAAAACAAGACTGCCATCTGCCTATTCGCCCACTTCAATTGACTTGTAACATGGGTGAACCAATGCTGTTGTTTGAAACCTCCAAGTCCACCCTTCACATTCGGACCGAGACTGACACGGTCGAACACATCTGCTTCCTACTGGCAATCCAGAAGGTGTCACAAAGACAAAGGTATCAGTTTTTAAACAAAAAGGGGTCCATATGATGTCCGATTTTAAAATGGCTCCTTTCTTCTGCTCTTTGAGTGTTAGCCACCAGCTCCTTGATTGTGCATAAAGAAGATCTGTAAGTTGCAAAGACTAAAGTCTTCAATCCAAAGAGATATTCTTTATAAAGTTCAGAGTCAGCCACACCTACCCAAAACGGCTCGTTCTAACACACCCACCACATGTCTACGTCACTATGTGGGAAGTTTTGCATAACGCCACCCAAATGTTCACGCAAAGAAAGAAGGCGTAACTTTTATTCTCGCTGTAGTATTGTTGTTGCCGCTGCCGCCATGTCGTGAAGGCGCTGTGTTTCGTTGTGAAAGCTAAACTACTTTGTTTGACCTTACAAAAGAGGATGATATCTGCTTCATCATGCCTAGAGCTGATCCGTGCTGGTTGCTGAGGAAATACATCAACATCGCGCTGTGGATTGCCGGATCGGCTTTCACCGTGGACGAAGCGGAGTCCAGCCCGGAGTCCTCACATGTGGTTGCCGCAAGTAAAAACGACCAGTTAAACTTTGACCCTTCCAGTATAAGATTACATTTCTGAGAAACTGGCACATGTATTTTACACAAAATTATTTTTCTTTACGGCTTTTTTTTTACATCTTTATTTGCTTTTGACCTTTAAACAGTATTTATATTCACACTTTAGAAATGAAACCACAACACTGACACTGTTTTCCTCTTTTTGATCTGAGGAAATAAGCAAGGCAGAGGTTTAGCAATACTGCATATACAGACAAACAGAAATATGACTGTATAATTTGGCTGTGTCGTCTAGTCACCCAAACGCTCTTAGAGAATGTGTTGTTAATATCAGATGATAAATGACGACTCTGAATATTTTTCATGCTGTAATTTGAGGTTGATTTACATAGCTTCATAAATAACTTTCCATGTTTCTAAAACATAACACTGAGAAACCTCAATGTGGTTGACCAAGCAAAATTTTAATATGTGCAAGCGTCAAATCAAGTGAACATCAAATGTGCAAGTTATATATAAATGCAGTACCGTTCAAATGTTTGGGGTAGGTGTGTGTTTTTTTTTTATGTTTTCAAATGAGGCCTCTTCTGCTCACTAAGGCTACTTGATACAGTAATATTTTGAAATATTATTACAATTTAAAATAAGGCTTGTATTTTAATATTTTCATAGGTTATGTATTTTATAATATCTAGATTTCACAAGATGATCTTTCAACAAATCATCTAATATGCTTATTTGCTTCCAAGTCAAATATTTCGTTTTCTGTCATGTACATTTCTTTCAGGATTCTTTTATATAGAAAGTTCAAGAGAACAGCATTTATTTGAAATAGTAATCTTTTGTAACATTAATTTATAAATGTCTGTACTGTGACTTTTGATCAATTTAATGCATCCTTGCTGAATAAAAGCATTAATGTCTTAAACACAAATAATAAAATAATGATTCTGTCTACAGCTTTTAAATTATTAAGTGGAGGGTATATGCAGAATAGTTTCAAAGCCGAGTCCGACTTCCAAATAAGTACACAATATGTAGTCATACTAAAACCCCCTGACGTGTCAAAGCAAATCAGTCGTAGTAGAGATTCGATGGTAAGATCATACATGTGTATGCCCTTAAGAATGGTTTGACCTAATGTCCTCACTGATGCCTGATATCAGCAGCCTGCGCGAACCCACTACCGAGGGTTACTAACGCCAGCTATCAGTTCTCAGCAGCAGGCCATTGAGCGTGTGGTGGGGATAATCGGTCAGAGGTGGTTTCAAGCATGCAGCATTTAGACCATCAAGCATTTGCAGAACAACAGTAATAGGTAATAATAACAAACAAAACCACAGCTTACAAGTTCAGAGAAGAAAGATTACAAAACTTACACAGAATGCATGTTTGCCCAACATGACTGTGCTCTTTTGACTGGCATGCGACGGACATCTAGATTGCGGTTGGCTCACTTGGCGTGCAGTATTTAGTGAAATGATTTGAAACGTCAAATGCAGAAGTGTAGAAGTTCTGAATTAAGACACGTTGAGAGGTGGGTATGTTTCTAATCACGTAAAACCCAGTAGTGTGGACTAACTTATGGATATTTTTTGTAATGTTGGTACCAGACTTCGAGGACCAAACTACTGTCATGGTAAACGAAGTTTGTATATGATCATCACTATTTAGGTACATATCTGCAAGTCACACAGTGCGCTGGTTCAAAATTGTGTGTATGTTCACAAATGACGTGATGCGTGCAGCATAGGGTCAAGTGACAAATGCCCTATAAGTGTTGACATATTGGTATTGGCACAAAATAAAGGCGCGATAAAAGTAAAGTCTCATAATCGTCTATCCACTGTAGCGTTTCTGACTTCACTTCACTCTGTAAGGGAGAAGACATGACTCAGAGGAGTGAGGCAGGGGTGGCATGCACCTAGACTGGATCTATCAGGTCACCCGAGGAGGAACCTTAAAGCAACCAGATCCATAGGAAAACGACGTCCTGGGCCATCCGTAAAGAGACGATGATTGAGTGGTTTTTGTCTATGTAGGGTACAGAACCTGTTCTGATCAGCTACCGAAACAGCAAGTGACTGGATCTCACTTCCTCTGATATAACCTCTTTGAGCGCAGCAGGAAGGAAGACTAAAAAACCTCAAACCACTCCGAGTTGACTCCTCTCTTACTCAGTATCCACTACTAAACACTCACTGCTAATGGCACTTCTTCTGACAGCAGCACAGAATTGAATAATAATGATACTATCATGATATCTTTTTATATTCAGTGAGTGCATTTCCATTTGGTATATCTTATTTCTCTGTTGGATGAGAAACATCCAAACCTGTTTTTGGCCGACAAATGTCATATTCTTAACTGGTAGCACTTTTCAATAAGGTTCTATTTGTTAACTACATTAGTAAACATAAACTAAAAATGAAAAAATAAAAAAATCCAAAGTATATACAGTTCATTCAACAAACTAACACATTACTAAAATCAAAAATTGTATCTGTAAATATTATTTATTGGATCAGAATTAACTAACATTAACAAAGATGAACAAATAAACAAATATGCTCAACTGAATGTTAGTTTAATTCTGGTCAGGTTGGATACTAATGTTGACCTCCTACGTGTTTAGGGGTTTTTCTGTGTTAATGTTTTTTTTTTTTTTTTTTGCAAAGCTTAAAATCTCTGCCTGTTTACACTAGTCTGGTTTGGGTTACAGAGGCTTTGGGAACCTTTTAGCTGGTCAAACTGGTAAACCAACTAGTTGGTCATCTAAACCAGTCAAGCATCAGCTTAGCCAAGCTGAGAGACCATGCAGCAAACCTGGTTTAAGCATGTTGCTAAGCTATATGATACTGTAATATGCATAAAAAATACATAGCATACACAAATAGGCCTACTGAGCATTATAGTTGGTTTGAATTGATTAAATAGATTGCTGTAAAAAAAACTGCAATATCGAATGGATCATGTGAATGATTCTTGCAGTGCTGCCTTATAATATGCAATAAATTATAATAAAAATATGGAGTTACAGAAGGCAGCATAATCATGCAACCTAATTTTTTGTACCAATTTTGTTTCAGAAGCAAATCAATTGAAAAAAATCCTTGAACTGAAGGCAGAAGCAATGCACAGGGACTGACAGTATATCCCCCAACACTGGACATTTTGTATGTCTCCCTTATCTGACAAACCCATTTCAGGTCCTGGAATTTCTTTTAATGAGCTAACGATTGAATCAGGTGTGTTTGATTAGGGAAACACAAAACGATGCAGTTCTGGGAGGCACCCCACCAGGTTTAGAAGCTCTGGCCTGCGTTCAGCCCCGACAAAAACGGTGCAAAACTTTTTTTTAAACGGAAACGGTGATGCATTGAACACCCTGTTCTGATGACGCAAGAGTTGCAACTATGGCAGCTGAGAAGGCCATTCTTTGTGTTCTTTTTGAAGAATTTTCGGAGCCTTATGAAATCAGTATAAATACGTGTTTATTACTGCAAAATACGCTCGATGGTACATTCACTGCCCTTGCCCTCCAGAATAAAATAGAACATCCCAATCAAATGAAGGGATTTTTGGAAACTGTGGTTCCTAATTATTGTGTTCCAACATTTGCCTCGCATTTCAGGATATAAGGACAAACATTTCAGTTGAAGGATAATCCATTTCTTACCTCCAAGACTGTGTTATGAGCTATATGACCTTATTTTATTAGGCTTATCATTATTGCTGATCTCTGTTGTTGTGCTTTGATATTGTAATATTTATTATATAATCAGAGGGGTATAGAAAGGTTTATTAAAGTGTCACTCCATAATACAGTAGCAAAATATATAAATATGTATAGTTTTTTTATGTTACATTAATCAGTGTCTAGCATACCTTACTAAGGAAAGGTATGGACCAGAAGACATTGCAATTATTAAATGATATTTGGACAGACTTAAAGAAGTTCCAGATCTGTACTTGTGCTCTTATTATTTAAGTTATTTTGCATTTAATGTAACTAAACATGTGCAAACAATATACTTGCTCTTGTGAATTTATTTGGATGTTAATTACATTGTGCGAGCTGTCTCTTTAATACCGCGTGGTTTACATACATGTTGCTGCTGATTGGGCTGACATGTTTGACACAACCACCAAACAAGAGAAAACGCAACTCAAACCCCGTTGCACACCGTGCACATAGTACAGCCGGTTTCCAGAAACATTCGGTTCAACCGGAACCGTAGCAAAACGGTGGGCCCACTGGGTTGAGCTTGAACGCCCCTGTATATTCAAATGGACTTTGACAAAGTTTGCCAAATGTTTGTACATATCTAATTATTTATTATTATTATAATATTCGCTTTCCACGTTTAGAATAATAGATATAATATTAAAATTATGAAATGTATTAATTAGAATTATGGGGAATTGTTGCAACCATAAATAAATAAATACATTTTAAAAATGGTTTTATATTCCAGCCTTTGCCTTGATTATGGAAGCCTGTTTCTGCCATGCAATTTTGAGTTCATACCTAATTAACTGTGAGTTTACTTTTTTTTCCCTCATAATTGTGCGCTTATGTCTCGCAATTTGGAAGTTCTTTCTCAGAATTGCAGAATGCACAATTCTGACTTTATTCCTCACACTTTTTTAGTTTATTTCATAACAGAATTGCAAGACTTAAGGTAGTAAATCTGAGAGATAAAAGAAAAACATTTTGAGACATAAAGTCGGTCAGTATTGTGTTATAAAGTCACAATTTTAAGAAAAAAGTCTGAATTGTGACAAACTCACAACAGAAGACAGAACTGCAAGATTTTTCTCTCAAAATTGCGAGATATAAAGTCAGAACTGTGATATGAAACTCACAATTAACTTTTATTTCTTACGCTGTGGCTCTAAAAGTGTTTTTGTGAGGAAATCTATATTTCTATATCACATGTATTTGTCTTAATTTCAAGCATTTAAGCACGAGCCTTTGGATAAAACATAAATTCACCTAGGAATTGTCCAGACTTAGTGTCCAAACTCTGCTTTGCTAGCATGTACAATGTGAATATTATTATTTACACTAGCTTTATCAAATGGAGCCCAACCCAAAACAACCGAATTACATTATAATTGTAACAAATTCATTTATTTTATGCAAAACTGATGGAGCTCCCACGCCCACAGAAGTGATGTTCCCTCTCTAAGCACTTGAGCTCTCACTTCTGTTCGCGTTCACATTCAAGCTGGTCGCTGATCCCTGAAAACTGCCGTCAAATTTCCGGAGAATCGTCTGTGAGTAAAAACGGGTTAAGGCTAGAAGGGATACGTATGGTGCTACTGGGCATGCGCACATCAATACAGCGTAATTTTTGTCACACTGTACAACAATAATTACTTTTTTTTTTTTATTGTAAGGGGTAGGTTTAGGGCTGTTGTAGGTGTGCGAACTTTAATAAACACAATTCTAATAGAAGTAAAGGGTCTGGTGGTTTGTTTTTCATTGTTCGTTTCCGGTCTGAGCTGTATCCCTTCTAGCCACAACCGTAAAAATTCCGGATTCGAATTCGATTCCGGTGTTGTGAACTTGACGGTCAATGCGGATTCCGTGTAGTGGGTGTGTCTTTCATTGATGATTGACGTTAGCTATCGCTCTGGAGAAAGAGAGGAAAATAGTAGGCTAAAAAAAACAAAAAAGTTGCATTTCCTCTAAAACAAATTTCAAGGAGCAGAACAGCAGTTTTGTCAGTTGTAGGGATTTTTTTATTATTAATTTGAGCGTTTTATTATATCCCTCATTTCCTCACTCCCTTCTTTTTCCATGTGTCCTTTTTGTTGCTCACTATTTAAAAGGTGTTCAAAATAGTTTTGTTATACTGTGTCAGCTTTAAAACACCTGCAGATCATCCTAAACACCTCCAGGGGGCGAAACCAGAATTCTGATAATCTGAATCCATGTTCAGTCTCGAATAACTTTAAGATATAATATTATACACTGCAGTTTTAATTGATACTGTTCTATTAGCAGTTAGTCTGATAGGACTTGATTTCTATAATCTTATTAGCTAATGTTGGGTTTGTTTTGGATTGAATTGTTTGACTACTAAAGCCCCGTTCACACCAAGAATGATAACTATAAAGATAACGATATTAGCATCCACACCAGCGAACAATATCGTCTGTTTATTCTAAGCGCACATGCATCTGCCGCTTTAAATTCTTGAGCTCATTACAGCAGGATGGATTCCGATGGAAAAAAATCGTTTCGAAAGTGATCACAACGATATCGTTCCTCTGTATCGTTATCGTTATAGTTGTGGTGTGAACTATGCTATTCTTTAATATTGAGATCAATTTTTAGAACTATATCTTTATCGTTATCTTTATAGTTATCGTGCTTGGTATGAACGGGCCTTAAAGCAACTTGTTTATGTGACAGCACTCTCACACTTTGTATTTGGATTTGTCTAAAAACCTGTATATACTCGCAGAAAAATGCCTGAAAAAGCTTATTGACTTGCTGTTTCCTTTTTTCCTCTACCACAGTAATTCTCAAATCCTGCTTCTAGGGGCCCTGAGGCACGGCACACTGAGATGCCTTCCTCCTCTAACACATCTAATTCAACTCATCATGTCATTATTAAAGGCTCCATGACCTGAATTGTGTGTAAGATTAGTGAGACCCCTAATATGTGCAGTGCTACGGGGCCCCTGGTAGCTGGATTGAGAAACACTAATCTAACACTATTTGAGTTGAAATTGCTCTTACACAAGACCTTACAAATGTTGATAAGTATTAGTTTATTTTAGCTAGTTTGCTATATATTTTTTTAAACAAAAATGATTATTTTGTGTAAAAATGTCAGAAAAAAACGTCAGTGTTTTATATGCAGATATGACTAGACACTGTGGAGCTGCAGGAAGATGACAACTAAGAAGTGCAAAATATATACGTATATTGCATACTAGAACTCCAAAACTCTTAAGATGTTAAACCTGTTCTGCTTTTTATATTTATTTTGCTAAAGGATGCAATATTTCTTTATATTTAATTTTTATTATATATTTATTAATATTTATTTATGTTTTAAATGGTGCTTGCTTTATAGTTATATGTACTCTGATCACGAGCAAGTACACCCCCCTGTCATTTGTATTCTTCTCTTCTTTTAATACATCACACATACTGCAAAAATATACCTATAAACCAGCAAACTTAGCATCTGGCTGTGTACAAAAACAACAAGACGCAAACAAACAAACAAACAAACATAATTTTATAGAAGAAAAAACATCCTAAAAGTATTTTCAGTTTATTTTCCATGTATTTATTTGATCATAGCTGTGAAATATTGTTTTTTTCTTTCTTTTCTTTCTGAACTAGTACCTTGGGGCCACCTAGTGAGCTGTAGTAAATTACACTTGCCATGAATCTGACAAAATCCTTAATATTACCATTAATTGGTAATTCTCATAGCAACATTATAACCAGTGGTGGAAATGGCCAAAATTCACTGGGGGGACTCTAGCTTGGAGGGGAGAGGGTTTATTTCAGATGAACTTTCAGATATATATATATAATTATAAAAGCCTTTATAATCTATAATAGCATTAAACTTATTTCATGTTTCCTATGAACCATATGTTTTCTTGGGTATCAAGACAGGTACATTGCAGGTCAATGAAAAACGTCCATTAATTATGTGGGGTATAAACATTCATTTAACAGAATCTCTGCTTGGAGATAATTACCTGTGCAATTCTGGCCAAATTAAAGATACATTGTGTAGGAATCTGCACATGTGATAATGTAAGCATTATTAATTAATGACCCTTTGTATTTAATAAAAAATATAGAATGAGCACTTGTGCTATTAATAAAAATTTTTTAGGAGATCAATAACAAAAATTAACCTTCCCATTATGATGTGATATTTGACTCCTTAAAATGATTTGCAGGGGCATCTTTGTAATGGCATTTTTTCTAACCTTATTAAATGAATGTCATATTTTGTCAAATCCATACATTTATATTGATAAACTTAAAAAAAATGTATGAAAACAATAAACAATTAGAATAATCAGGAACAATCAGGAAGAATAAGGTATACCAATCAAATGAAATCAACAAAATTAAACTTTGCACTACAGAGGTGGCACAGAAGAACACAAAAGTGGCATTTAGGTATATTTAGACTGTTTAAGAAGGATGAGTTTAATGTTTAAATATAAAGTCTTGAATACAGAAATACCAAAAGATTTAAATAACTGAAATGATTCTTTAAAAAGGAAACTAAAACCGCCAGTAGGTGGCGGTAAGTCACTGAATCATTCATTCAATCGATTCGTTCAAAAACTCAGATTCACTAATAAATGAAACAGCGCTGTGTAACCGCTGTGACTTTTGAGACTGTAATGCTGCTTTTACACAATCAGCATTGTATAAAGAGCTATACAAATAAAGGTGACTTGACTTGACTTTGATTGATCAGATACCATTAATATCATGATTGATTTTCGTTGACAAACAGAGCAAAAACAGTGTAAGTAACTTAATATTAACTTCTTTACTGAACTGTTGTATAGCCTAAAATCAGTATCACATTTGTAAACTCTTTTTATAATTAGCCTATTAAAAAGCTGTCATTAATCTCAGTTCATCGTGATCTCACAAACTTCTGTTATAATCAATGATAATCTGTTATAATCAAGGATATAACCAAGCACTGAACAACATTGAAACAAAGATTATCAATATAAAATTTTCTGTTATGAATCTGTAAGATTTTGGGCAAAAATCACGGTTCACCCCAAATAATTTTCCTGAAGCAGTCTGCTTTCACGGTCTGTGCTGTGAGGAGCAGAACGCGCACCGATAGAGAAGCATTTCCATTGGCTGCAGTCTGCACTCTGCAGGTATTATGGCAAAAGCAACAAAAGGGTATGCTGCGGCCTTGCACTTGCATTCTCAGACTTGCACTCTCAGACACTTGCGCTTCCGCTTGCGACGTCACTTGCAGTCTTTATTTTTATTTTTTTTGTTCTATTTATTTATTCTTTTTGTTTGAATCTCTCAACATTTTTACAACAGTAGCCAGGTGGTGAAGACAAGAAAAAAGAAACTAAATTACAATGTCACTTGCAATCGCCACTTGCACTCTCCGCTACCTGCGACGTCACTTGCAATCGACACAAATCGTGCGTGTTGCCAATGGAGACAAGAAGCTGTGGTGGTGATTAAACGATTAAAACCAATTTAGTACTATAACATACAGGGTCCTGCAAGGAAAAAGACAAGACCCGCAAATCCGTGGCCAAAGAACAGCAGAATATGAACGCAATGCAAAGTCTCTCGTTAAGCATTTTCCTCCTGTAGAAAAACATAAACACTTAACATGGCTTAATGTATTAAGATGCTATTAAAATATCAAATTAAATATACAAGTTATTAATATAATGAATATGTATATAGTATTTTCCTCCCATACCGCAAAACGTGGCATGATGTGGCATAATGGACTAAAAAGGCCAAACTCAGTATGCTCCTCTACATTATTAATATACATAACTAATATGTACAGGCAAGCAGGTGAGACCAGAATAAATGCAACACGCACAGTTTCGTGTTAAGCGTTTTTCCATATAGAATAAACTGTCTACATTTCTTTTATATCATTGTCTTTGTCCATTAAACGACATTACGTGTTTTATTTATAATGATATTCTATGGGAGGAAAATGTTTAACGTGCAATTTAATGCATTGCGTTCTGGGCTCATCTGCTTGCCTGTACGGAGTTGATCCTTTTAAAATCACTTATGCTAGTTCCAATGCACGTTCATTTTGCCGTTCGGATATAATGTGAAGTCAACAACAAGACATATAGGCAACTGAATTGTCTTTATCATCCGTTATTATACAACATTAAGCGTTTTGCTGTAGGGAGGACAAGTGAAAGTTTGCGCATTGTGTTGTGGCCATCTGCTGCCTGTAGTACATTAAATAATACTATATATCGAATTGATCGTTTAATGCACTAATAGCATCTTAATACATTAAGCAATGTTAAGTGTTCATGCTTTTCTACAGGAGGAAAACGCTTAACGAGAGACTTTGTGCATTGCGTTCATATTCTGCTGTTCTGTGGCCACGGATTTGCGGGTCTTGTCTTTTTCTTGCAGGACCCTGTATGTTATAGTACTAAATTAGTTTTAATCATTAAATCACCACCACAGCGTCTTGTCTCCATTGGCAACATGCACGATTTGTGTCGATTGCAAGCGACGTCGCAGGTATCGGAGAGTGCAAGTGGCGAATGCAAGTGACATTGTAATTTAGTTTCTTTTTTCTTGTCTTCGCCACCTGGCTACTGTTGTAAAATGTTAAGAGATTCAAACAAAAAGTAATCAATAAAAATAACAAAATAAAAAATTAAAAAGACTGCAATTGACGTCGCTAGCGGAAGCGCAAGTGCCTGAGAGTGCAAGCCTGAGAGTGCAAGTGCAAGTCTGAGAATGCAAGTCTGAGAGTGCAAGCGCAAGTCTGAGAATGCAAGTCTGAGAATGCAAGTCTGAGAGTGCAAGTCTGAGAGTGCAAGTGCAAGTCTGAGAATGCAAGTCTGAGAGTGCAAGTGCAAGTCTGAGAACGCAAGTCTGAGAACGCAAGTCTGAGAACGCAAGTCTGAGAATGCAAGTCTGAGAACGCAAGTCTGAGAATGCAAGGACAAGTGAGAATGCAAGTTGATGAGGCAGTGCAAGTCTGAGAATGCAAGGTCTGAGAATGCAAGTCTGAGAGGGCAAGTGCAAGTCTGCGAGCTGAGAGGGCAAAGTGCACGTTGAGCCACGCCAGTGCAAGTCTGGAGAGTGTAAAGTCTGAGAGTGCAAGTGCAAGTTCTGAGGGAATGCAAGTCTGAGAGTGCAAGTCTGAGAATGCAAGTCTGAGAGTGCAAGTGCAAGTCTGAGAGGGCACGTCTGAGAATGAAGTATGGAGTGCAAGTGCAGTTTCTGAGAAGGCAAGTCTGAGAATGAAAGTCGGGAGTTGCAAGTGCAAGTTGAGAGGCAAGTGCAAGTCTGAGAAGCAAGGAAGTCTGAGAGTCAAGTTGCACGTCTGAGAAGCAAGTCTGAGAATGCAAGTCTGAGAGTGCAAGTGCAAGTATGAGAGTGCAGTGAAAGTCTGAGAATGCAAGTGCAGTCGGGAATGCAGTCGGAGAGGCAAAAGTGCAAGTCTGAGAATGCAAGTCTGAGAATGCAAGTCTGAGAATGCAAGTCTGAGAATGCAAGTCTGAGAGTGCAAGTGCAAGTCTGAGAATGCAAGTCTGAGAATGCAAGTCTGAGAGTGCAAGTGCAAGTCTGAGAATGCAGGTCTGAGAATGCAAGTCTGAGAGTGCAAGTGCAAGTCTGAGAGTGCAAGTGCAAGTCTGAGAGTGCAAGTGCAAGTTGAGAGTGCAAGTGCAAGTCTTCACTCAGACCCTTCTCAAAAGCAAGATGGCTCAGCTAACCATAGACACAAATATCCCGCAACGTTTTTATATTAATATATTGCACTTAAGTGCGGAACTCAGATCGCTTTTGTAAGCTATTGAATGGATAAAATGTAGAAATCCCTTTCATTTAAAATAAAAAAAAATAAAAATCTAATCAGTTGGAACTGGAACGCCGCTCCCCCTCGAAATGCACTCCGTCCCCCCCGTGTCCCCCATTTCCAGCCCTAGAAACTCTTTTTTTACTGGTTATGTAAACGGTGCTTTACAACCCTCCAAAAACGCTCCATAATGAAAGTCAATGTTTATGATCAGTCATGGGCGGCCCATGTTGTCAGCTTTTAATAGTTTCTTATGAGGCACAGAATAATCATCCCGCAGGGGGCGCATGGTGGCTCAGAAAGCCAATTCCTTCACTGAAGCCACTTCAACTCTCACCTCGTTTTTGTCTTATTGGAAACACGTGTACACCAATAGATGTAATCGATTAAATCTGTTACATACAAGGATTGGGGTTTTATCAGGAAAATGGATAGCTACCGCATCAATATCTATAAAATGTATTTAATAAATCGTTGTTTAGTAATCTGTGATTGGTTAATCCCAACCAGCGCTGAGAAAAGTAACAGGGAGCATGTGACTACGCTGCTCGCTTCAGACGCAATGTTGATGATAAATTACGTCTGAAAAAATAACAGAACATTTTTTATTAGATTTAAATAAAAACATTAAACAAAAAGTTAAAATAAGGTAATTGTGTTTTCAAACCACGCCCATCTTCTACTCATTTTCATGCTAATTCTCATTCCACCCGCTTATTCTATTTCTATGGCTCAAGTGAGTCAGTCAAAGCACTGATCCTAAGCATCAGAAGAGAAAAAGACGTGAGGAAATAAACAGCTGTGCATCAGAAAGAGACTGTCATGGCATCGTTAAATCTCGGGTTCAACGGGGCTCGTAAAAAAGCTGTAGCGCGTATCAGAGCCGTAGAGAGGAGGAATCTGATCACCGTTTGCAGGTAACATCTGATTACACATTCATCATCATTGCAGCACACCGGCGCACGGGACATGTGGGATGATGTCATTGTTATTATTTTTTTAGCAAGTTAGGTTTTGTGTGTGTAAATTGCTGATGCTGGAACAGGGGAGATGCACCGCGCACAGAAGCGCTGGTCTGAGATCTGTCATCAGAGCATCACGCACGTCATGTAGATGGAGTCCTAAGAGAAAGCACAGTGGTGATGTCTACTGAATGATTCGTGCAACATGGCATATACATTGTGTTCCAAGGTACTTCAAAGAATGCATGTCAAAAATGTAGTTTTTTCTATGGTATGTTAAAAAAAAATGAAAAAGGCACGGTAGAATCATAACACTCATCTAAAAAAACAAAAACAACGTTTGGACATGGTTAAAAAAATAAAAAATAAAAAATAAAACACAATGCAATGGTACATGTGCCAAAAAAAAACAAAAAACAGAGATAGAGTACATATGAATATTTTATACCATTTGATGGCAGTTTTTTTTATATTAGGAAAGCTTGTGTCTTATAGCTGGTGATGACTGAAACTTAACAAGGATTTTAACTAGTAGGGAAAAGGGATAGTTCACCACCAAACTAAAGCTGTCGTCATGTACTCACTGTCTCATGTCGTTCCAAACCTGTATGAATTTCTTTTTTTTGTTGAACACAAAAGAAGATATTTTGAAGATTGCTGGTAATCAAGCAGTTGCTGGTTGCCATTGACTTCCGTAGTATTTTTGTTTTCCTACTATGGAAGTCAATGGCAACCAGCAACTGTTTGATTACCAGCAATCTTCAAAATATCTTCTTTTGTGTTCAACATAAGAAAGCAACTCATACAGGTTTGGAACGACATGAGAGTGAGTACATGACGACAGAATTTTCATTTTTGGGTGAACTATCCCTTTAAATACGCAAAACCTTGAGAACTATCTTGAGAACTTTCTGACCCATTTTGTGTGATATATTGTATTGCTGAGAGTTGTAGTATCTCTTTGCCGAAGGAAGTGGATACAGTACATCTTCTTGGATGTTTGGATTGGTATGCTATCATACCAATCAATTATTTCTGCAGAATACACTATATATAGTATGTGTATTTTACCTTGATGACTTGCTACCTTTGCCAAAATGTGCAGTATGCAACTAGATCACACTGCACTGGACACTGTATCCCAAAATGCAGTGAGCTCAATTTGACCTTCTATTAAGTGTGACTTGTGAATCAGAAGTGATATCAACTTGACTTATTTTTTTGATAAAAGTTTGCCATGTGTCAATGTTTAAAACATTTATTGTTGCATATGCAATGTGTTTTATTTAACATACTACAATAAATGCAAAATATGCAACCTAGACTCACTGGAAAACCATGCCTCTACCTAATTTAGTTGTATTAACAATTATTTGTAAACTAATACACTTTGATGTCTGGATCACATAACCAACTCCATATGTATGGCTTTTCTAACGTACTAAACTTGTTCGGTAGCCCACCTGGTACAGCAGTGCACTTGCGATGTGAGCCCTGTGAATCATGAGTCATGATAAAATAGTTCAAAGCCTTGTGTAATCAAGCCAAAATGGCATGGTTCCTTTAGCAAATACATTTTTATCTAATGTCTGCTTTTGTTAACACTATAGGCTTAGTGTACAGTTTAGTGTAGGTGGTTTATTTTCAAACAGACAGTATCAAACTCAAATATCAGAACGATAAAAGTTTAATACAGACTTTGTTTTTGTTTTTTTATAAAACTGAACACACTTTTCACTGGACATTTCACTTTGAAAGTGTTGAGAAATGTGCAAGAAGCAACGTAATAAAGCGTTGCCAGATTCACATTGTTTTAAATAAAACTGAATGTACTTTTAATGCCATATATTTAATGCCATATTCGCTGGAATACAGTTAATTACATTTATATGTCTAATTAGGCAACACCACAAAGGGCACATTTGAAGCAGGAAAAGCGTCAGTCTGAACACAAATGAATGTCATACCCATGAGGGGGCACAGCAGGAATCAGCCAATCAAAAGGCTTTGAGTGTGACGTGTCCACACATGTACAATCACAGTAAGACCGAAGCTCACAGCTCAGACAAATAAAGAGATTTTTACTGTGTGTGTCTGAGGAAGAAAGAACAGAGGAATAGATAAGCAAAATCCATTTCCTCACATGTTTATTCTGTGATATCTGATCCAGAGTTCGTTCAGGACTGAAATAAGTCACTGCAGGTTTTTTTTTTTTTTTTGAGTGATGAAAGTCTGCCGTTCAAAGAATTGTGAAAGGAAGTTCATGTTGTCAGAACGTCTTGAATGAAGATATTTGATTGTAATCTGAATAATTGCTCTAGATCAATGCTCTTAAAAAGGCCATGAAACTTCAAAGAAGTCCAGAGAATTTGGGACCGTCTAAACTGAAATGTCAGGCTGGGTTAATCTACGGAAGTTTGTTTTTTTTTTGGTCCCCCCACACCAAAAAGGATGGCTACTTCAGAAATTCTGTTGATGGTTTTATGAGTATCAGACCGTGACAATTTTGTGTGGTTATTTTAAAGTGTTTTCAAATCTCTCTCTGTGCCATAAAATACTGTGTATCAATAAACATTTCAATAAGCAGTAATATAATTGGTGCCACATGACTTTATTACACTGCAAAATTTTACCATTATCACACTTACTGTAAGTGTTATTTTAGTATAATTTATATAATATTGTAGTAATATTTGGAATTAGCTTTTATATTTATATTGCCATTTCAGTTTAATCATCAATTAGGGTTAATTCACTTTGTTATGTCTTATGCTTTTAAAATGTTTTTAAGGCAGTTCCTATTTGCTTATTTTTATTTCTTTTTAATACATTTTAGTAATTATTTATTTTGGGTCGTTGCCAAGGCAACATTTCCTTTTGTCAGTTTAAAGTTTTTTTATCTACATGCTATATTATATTTAATTTTATTTGTGCTTTATTTAATGTACCAAAAATGTGTAATAGTTTTAGTTTTAGGCATAAGAAGGAGAATTTTAACATTCCAAAGAATGCACACATAAGCTTTCAGGTGTTTGCAAATCCTTGGCATGCTACTGTGCATTTCATACCAGTTTTGATTTGTAAGTTTTTTTTAAAGATATAGTTAACAGTTACCTAATTTTTTTTTTTTCTCTCCCCCCCCCCCCCCCCCCCACCAGTTTGTTCTGTGTTTTTAGAAAGGAAATAATCCGAAGTTAAATCAGCTCCAAATGACATGTGCATGAAGGCTGCTGTAGGATGAAATGATGCACCGCGATCCGGTTGGACAATTGATACAAATATGTGACGCATTTCAAATCGGTTGCGATATTAAACGAATCGCGATACAGTGTTTATATGAATTTATCTCTGAGGGAACTGACTGTCTTTAGAGAAGTTTAGAGGATATTTTCTTTTCATCTTGACTCTGTATAATGCATATTAATGTAGTATTTATAAGCGCTGCCCTGCTTTGTTTACAGCGGCAACCAAGGAAACGATGTATCGCTGCTGTTCCATGAGCACCACCTGCTGTCAGAGAGTGAATCTGCATCTCATTCAGTCAGCTGGTTTTGTCTCGTTCAGATGTTTTATGTAGCATAATTTCACAAAGTTAAAGTCAGACTATTCTGTTTTGCTTCAGATTTCGAAATTATACAGTCTAATTTAGATTAAAACTACTCATGCAGCATCTATTCAGCATCTATGTTTGGATCATGATTAAAATACAGTAGTTGCCTATAACTGAATGGAAAGAGCACAGGCAAAGCCTTAGTTTGTTATATGAAGAGGTTTCTTTTATTTGTGTTATTTGTTTATTTAAAATTTTCATATTTCAATTTCACGAAGAAATTTTCAGCACTTTGTCCAAGCAATAATAAAAGGACGTCTTTTCATTTTTAATTGGTCTTAAATCTAATTTTGTTAAAAAACAAATAGAAAAGAAAAAGAAAAAATCAGTATTGCATCGTGAAATTGTTACAACCCTAGCTGCTGGGTATTTGGAGACACATAAAAGCACAGTAGCTGCCGATAATGAAAAGGACAGTCATTTATGCCATAATTACATTTGATGAGACCACAATAAACGGCACTAATGGTGCTCCACAAAACACAAAACAGCTCCATTGACTCAAATGCACTTTTAGGGTTTTTTAAAAAGCTTTAGCTTTATTAAAACTCAGCTTATTTTAGCTCTGAATTAGATGTCTATTTATCTCCTTGATGAACTCTTAGTTTTCTGGGGGCTTTTTTTGTGTGTTTTTTGTGTCCAAATAGAAGCATGGTTATTGTTAACTAAAACTAAAAGTACTAAAATTGTTTTTTTTTCCTTGTTAATTACAATAATGTTGAATTAAAGCAGCACTATATAACTTTTGGCGCTCTAGCGGTTAAACAAACAGAACTACACACATCCCGCAAAGACATCCACCGAGACTTGCTGCTAAGTTTATGTAGTGATTTGGAATAAGACAAAAACTCGGTTTGGAAGATGAATTCATGATGTACTCGCTCATTGTATACATTTAGCAAATTTGACACAGAAACATTTAATAGTTTCCTGCTTTAAAATTAAAACAAAATTATATTTAATAACTTACTACAACTACTATATAAAAAAATATAGAATACTAGCCTTAAAAAGATATTTAATGCTTATGAGTCTTAAATATAGCAAATCTTAGAAGGCAGCATAATAATGTTAATTATTTATAAGACTGACATTTGTCAGTGTTTTACTGTATTAGCTATAAGGGATTTTGTGTGAGTTTCAACGTATTTTGTACATTTCTGTTGGCCCCTGATTGTGTGGTTGAGTACACAGGGCTCATGAAGCCTCATTGATTCGATCCATTTTGAGGACGATAGACGACACCTCTGCTGATTCATCAACTTTTGGTCTCCATTCTAAACATATTCGCCGCATAGACCTGTACAGGTAAGAACAAGATACCCAAGATGGAACATTTTTAAGCAACGGAACTGAACTTGATAATAAACACGGAGCGTGTGTGAGCACAGCAAAACAACTTTATTATTTCATATGTGAATAGGGCATTTACATTTAAAGTTATTGTAGAAAAAACAGCCTGTTGCATTCTAAGAGAGAGGGTGGTCATTAAACTAAATTACCAGTGATTTTATGTATTTGTTATTTTTTAAGAATAGTGTGTGTGTTGTATGTATTTTCATTAGTTGGTTATTTAATTACCTTTTTTTAAATATGTAAATTTTATAATATATTTATGTATATATAAAACAAAAAAACAAATACATTGGCAGCTCCTAGAACAACAAATGAACTTACCTACACATCAAATACTGTTGGTGAGCTGTTGCCGAAGCTTTCACACATTATGCATAGGATGCTGTGATACATGCTGTTACCCAGACCTACACCTACACATCAACAGCACACTCCTGCTGCGTAATGAGGTATAAATCCAGCACTGCGGGTCTCATGTTGGTTAGAAGGCGTCAGACGCTCCTCACAGCATGACAAAACAGCCTTCTCACGCTCACTTTACAATCAGTGTTTTTCAGACTTTCAGACATATTGGAATCACTCCATATAATTATGTTCCGCTAATGGCTTAAAAAGCTCACAGTTCCTGTGGAGCTCATCACTTGTCGATCAACCGTCAATTACTACATATTTAACTTAGTATTTTACGCCACAAGTCCTGCACTAAAAACAGTGTGTGTTTTTCTAGAATGTTTTTTTGCACTAAATGAATACCGCAGCCTTCTTGGGAATCATCTGCTTTTACACTGCATTGGTGTGTGGTTTTCCCGCGGTAGTGTCGTCAGCTGTTTGGCTACCGCGAGCCCTCGGCATTTCTGGGATTACTACTTTGGCTAGGAGTAACGTTCCTCACAGCTGCATCCATACCATCGCGAACATTGAGAACGGCCTCAGCTCTCAGCAAGGTCAGGACAGGTCTGTGTTGCAGGTGTTATTTTAGTATTATTATAACATTAGAGTATTAGGATTATTTTGAAATTTTTTTTTTTTAGTTTAAGTTTTAGTAATTTTGTTCTGTGCTTTTGTCATTTTTAATGTTATTGTATTTAAAAAGAAAAAAAAAAAAAGAAAAAACAAAAAAAATATTTTTGCTTTAGCTTTATTTATATTTTAGATTAGCTTTATGTATACTTATTTAGAGTTTTTAGTATTGTAGTACTTCAACTTATTTTTCATGGAGTTTCCAATGCATGCTACAGTCCAATTTTCAGTTTAGTTTTTATTTTATTTTAGTTTCATGTTAATTTTAGCTTACATTTGAGTAACTTTATGATCCTTTTGGTTATTATTACTTAAAAATAGAGATGAGCTTATTCTATTTCATTTTAGTTTCAGTAATTTAGAAAGTCTTGGTAATAGTTGCCATGCAACATTGAAAAAAAGAAGACTCTTTATGAGTTTTATTTTTTTTTGTACTATATTTATATCGTGTTAGTTTTATTTTCAGATTTTGTATTTTTAAATAAGGGAAATTATTTTTAATAGTTTTAGTTTAACAACTATTAACAAATTGAACAACATTGGTTTGGTGTCATATTTCACCAAAGAATAACACACATGCTATCACAAATTATAAAAACACAAAAACCAGAGGAAACTCCCAGATCAGACTTGTCCTGTTTAAATCTGGTATTGTCATCCATCTCGGATGATTCAGTCACAAGCGCTCAACTAAGACAGATAGCCGGCTCAGATGCTGTGATGTTACTCAGTTTTAAAGGCTTCAGTGGTTGACAGGTAAGAGCATCTCTCTCTCTCGTTCTTTCTCTCAGGGTCGTGCATGGATGAGAGTGGCGTTAATGGAGAAGCGTTTGTCTGAATACATCTCTGCAGCTCTGAGAGACTTCAAAACTACCAGGTATCTTTTCGCAGCACTCAGACACACACACTGAGACTCTTATATTTGATTGTAGTCAAATCTTTTTATGGGTCTCTGTTGTCAACCTCTCCACAACATGGACTGTTTAAAGGTTGCGACTTCACTGAATAAAAAAGCAGCACCATATGACTTTTTAGCAAACTATTGTCTACAAAAATGCATTGTTTTTATCAATGATTCTTCCATGTGTACCATACCAGTTTAATGTGCAGAGACATCAGCCATTTATAGCTTGACTTCATAAAAGTCACTGTGGCACTATCAAAACATTGCTTTTTTTTTGAGCAGTCCGACATGTCAACGTCTGGTTTAACTCAGTGGTTTTAGTTTGGTGGCAGGACTACCTGTTTGCCTGAACAGTTGAAGATGGGCGGAAAATATCAGTATTTTGGCAATTCAGTCTGTTGTCACAATGAAACACTGACACTGAAATTACACACTTCATCTTGAAAATACCAGGGTTCCCATGATCTTAAAAAACCTGGAAGTATCACAGACAATTTTCAGCATCATTACTCCAGTCTTCATCGTCGCATGATCCTTCAGAAATCATTCTGATTTGCTGCTCAAAAAATATTTCTTATTATTATCGATGTTAAAAATAGCTGTGCTGCTTAATATTTTTGTGGAAATGGCGAGAAACACATTTTTGTGGAAACACATTTTTTTAAGGATTCTTAGAGAAATAGAAAGCATTTATTTGAAGTAGTCTTTTATAGCATTTTAAGTGTATTTGCAACCTTTGATTATTTTACAACTATTATTATTTACACAAAGTTATCTGACCCCAAATTTTTGAGTGGTAGTGTATGTATCTACATTTAAAAATGAACACATTTTAAATTTTGTTAATTTGCAACTACAAATTAACGAGAATACAAAAGTGCTGCTAATTGTTCTTCTCTGGTCATCATCAGTTTTGTGTGTTTGTTTTCAGGAGGTTTTATGAGGAGGGGGCTGTAGTTCTGGGTGAGGAGGCGGGGCTTCTGGCAGATACACTGATTGGACTGAATGCCATTGACTTCAGGTACGTTCATGTTCATTCACTTCCTTTCTGTGGGAGGCAGTGACATTCAGCTATGCCACAGCAGGACAGGATGCTGATCATTCATTATATGGGTGGTGCTCTATAAACACCTGCTGACACAAGCTGCAAACACACACACGACCCGACCACGCAAAATAGATGCTGAAACTCTCTGTATTGTTTTGTATGGAGTGGCGGGGGGGGGGGGGGGGGGGGTAGGGGAAGAGATAATCACTTCCCATAATACAGTACTCTACCACCGTGACATTCTCATCAAATTAAGTGCCTTTGTTGGCTTATGCTGAAATTTTCATTCTTGATTGACAGTTTCTGTCTGAAAGGGGAGGGGCTTGATGAGAGCTGTCCTGTCGTCATTGACTACACACCATACCTTAAATTCACACAAACGTAAGAGCACTACATAAAAACATGCTTGCATTGTGAACATGCTTTAGGCCTTCTTAATGCTTGTGATTGAATATTATTTATGTGTGTGCTGTAGTTCTGACAGCATCAGCAGTGATGAGGAGGAAATGAGAACGATGGGCAGCAGCGGCAGTGAAGCAGGCACTCCTGAATCCCACATGGCCGCCAATCTGATGGCCGATCAGAGCACCTGGTACAGCAAGAGCAAACGACTAGAGCAGAAATACAGAGTCGTGCTGGAACAGAAGGTGAGGCGACTACTAATTGTACTGTTTATGCAGTATGTATAGCCTACTGGGTGCAGTACGCTGAATTTTTCTATGCATAGAATACCCACATCTACTGCAGTTGCCAAAATGCATAGTACACAACCAGAGCATAAAGTGAGCTTCCCTTTTCTTGGTTTTCATTAGCTGTGCATGAAAATCAACTTTTGAGCATGCTGCATTAAAGGGGACATCGGATGAAAATTTCACTTTTTTAGCTTTCTTTGCATTTAGTTAGGTTTCTGGTGTGTCTGCCAGCTCAGAAAAGCTGAATAGGAAAATGCAGTCAGTTTGTTGTGGGCTGTCTGAGTCTGAAACTGTCATCCAGCAAGCTGTTTGCAGCAGGTTTCTAAGTAGATAGCTAGCTATTTGAATAAGACCATCTCCAACTATTACGGATCAGGCAGCAATTCCAACGCCTCTGTGATTGACATTGTCCCACTGAGAGGGGGGGTGGGGTGGCAATAGCTCATTCTTTAAAAGCCTGCACGAATGAGTCGCTTGTTTTTGACAAGGTAAAAAGGGTGTTGTTTTTCACGACCATAGAGGAATTTTAACATAAAGTATGTTACAGAAAGTATGTTAAAAAATGTATGTTAAAAAATCTTTGTAGTCAGTCACGCTGCATACTGTTTACATACGTTTTTTAATAGTATTGTAAAGCCCATCTATGACAAGCAATAGATTTCTCTACTCAAATCGTCCATGTAACCGCCATTTATTAACAACTCGACAAAAGTTCTAAAACATAAATAGGCTTAGCTGGTAGCAAGTTGATACCGGAAGGGTTCAACACCCCCCAATATTTCATGTGCAAACGTGCAATACTTTACATCAGACTTAAATAGTAATTCAAAACAGTGACACAGGCCAGCTCCTAAAACAGAGCCAGAAAGACACCCTCATTATTGTGCTAGAACATTCAAAATCATTTTTAAAACACCACACATCGAATAACATATATAAATACAAAAATACACATTTCAATACATTTAAATACAGCACAACATAAAACAAACAAACACTTCAACCATATATATATCACATACCTAGTACCAACTACAACAACAGTTTTCCAAATCTGGCACAAACCATCATTGCCATCTGCACAAGACATTTGAATGCACATGATTATACAAAATATCACACTTTTAAAAAGCATTACATCAAACATTGTCACATACCTAACAACAGCTACCCATCTGGCATTCAGCGTGCACGCCGCCATTACGCCAAAGCTAATGCCATGCCATTCATAAAGGACGCGAGGCTAGAAACTACCGTACTCACCCTACCAAACAGGACTACCATAAATACTATAGTGGTTCTAGCCATCACAGTATGTAGTATAGAATATATTCTGTCATATATAGACTGTATATATATATATATATTGTGTGCCATATGCAGTAAGCAGTACTCTAGTTTTCTGTATTCTGTGTGATGAATTTTGAATGTTAAACTGAGCGTGAATATTTCTAGATCAGGGATTCTCAGGCTCCTGAGTGTGTCACATTTTAAGTATCTAGTCTGACACCCTCAAATCAGGTCGTGGGGTCTGTACTGATGAGTGGATGAGTCAGTCAGGTGGGTGTTAGATAAGAGAGACATCCTGGGGGGACCCGGGAGCAAGACTAGCAAATACTGACACAGATCACATGAATTATTATAATTGTTTAGGGTTATCTGGAGGAGCTGGTGCGTCTGAGGGAAGTTCAGCTCTCCGAGTCTGTCTCTCAGAATAAATCTCTTCTGCAACGACTCACAGACACCGAAATCAGCCACAAACTGGAGAAAGAGCAGCTGGAGATCATCATACTGGAGCTGCAGGATCAGCTGTAAGTTTGAACCAGTGCTAATTTAGTATTATGTGTGTGTGTGGTGTGTTTGTATAAGCACTTCTTTTATATACCTATCTATATTACTATTAATATAGATATATACAGTCTAATTATAATAGATAATATATATATATATATAGGCTTTGGATATTATTTTTTATATTTTCATTAGTTTAATTTCAGTTATTCATATATTATATATGTAGGTGTGTGTGGTGTATGCTTTTATAGTCATTTTTATATTGTTTTTGTATATTGACAGTTTTAATTTAATAAGTTACATTTTTGTAATTGGTATGGGCTTTTTTTTTTTTTTTTGAGAAATTAATACTTTTATTCAGGATTATTAAGGATACATTAAATTGAGCAAAAGTGACAGTAAAAACACTTATAATATTACAAAATATTACTATTTCAAAAATGCTGAAATGCTGTTCTTTTGAACTTTCTATTAATCAAAGAGCATGATAATGTATCGTCTGCGTAGAATCATGCTGACTTGGGCTTTATGGCTTAGAGACCCTTTTAGCCTTTTGACATTTGCTTATAAATTACAGTTCTGGTCAGAGATTTTACTTTTTAATGGGGGTTTAAATTGCCAGATGGTTCCTCGCCGTCAAGGAGATTCTAACCAGTCCCCCCCCACTATCATCTCCCCCATCTGACTTCAAACACTGTCCAAAGAGCTGTAAATGACCCAGATGGGCCTGGCTGACCAAGCAAACTAACACACAAACACACACACACACAAACTCACACACACACACACACACACCACAAACCACACACTAAAGACATTTCTTTAGTGCACAAAGTAATCATTATAATTGGTATCTGTTACATCTGGTGTTGTTTGTTTTTCACTATTGTTTAGCCTATTCCCACTTGTTATTTGTATTCGTTAGACTCTCAATGCTATATTCAGGTATATGAGTGTATCTCCTGCTTTAAGATCTTCTATATTTTCGTTCTAGGGATCAAAGGACAGCTCTTTATTCCTCAACAAGGATCACCCTATGCCGACGTGAATGCATCTTACTATGTGTTACCTATTTTTGGTTAAAACTACGGATATTCCAGACCAGCCATAAAGCATGCAAATGAGCCATAAAACAAGAGACAAAGAAGATTCTCCTGCTCAAAATCCATGTCTCTCATTGGCTAGTACACACAGAATAGGAACTCTCAAAAAACGATTAGCCCAAAATAACTTTTGCTCAGAAAACTTCTTCTTCGTTTGGGACAACACCTTTCCAAGACTCTCAAGGTCTTCCTCTTGAGTTTTTTTTTCCGGCAGTTTTTATCTTCAAGTAGCTTTAGTCGCTGTGGACTTTTTTCTTCAGAAGAACCAGAAGTAAAACTTCCAGCTGACTCCTCACAAACTCATCAAAGACCTCCGTTATCTACCGCATCCGGACTCTTCTTCAGCAATCGAAACCTATGCAAGTAACCGCTTAAAATTATTTAGATGCGTGTTTAAATTTCAGTCCCTTTTTAAGGTGATTTTTGATTCTTTTATGATTCTTATTAGGTTGTGGTTATTTGATGTGAAATACTGCCATTCTTTTTTCTATTCTCTCTCTTTTCCTTACATTGTTTCATTCTGTGTATATATGTTTAAGTTAGTTATATGTTAGATATAGTTTAATTTATTAAATCCCTTATATTCACAACAGATTGTCTCTGTTTGCTGCTCACAATTCGAAGTCAATGAATGTGTTGAACCCTTGCTACATTTTGCTAAATCACTGCTAGCACTGCACAAAGAAGGACAGTTTATTGTTCTTCCTCGCCAGGACAAGATAGTTCCTTGAATCGACATTATTATATGTCCTGCTCGGTGGGGTTGGGGGGGGGGGGGGGAAAAGACACGACAGATCAATAATTGGTAAATATTGTTGTCTACATTAATTCGAACGATATCTAAATATTTATTATGATCATACCAATTATAGTTTGTCGAAATATTCCCTTTTTAGAGCTAATCAAAAAACCCTACAAATATCTGCATAACGTCCACAAAAATATGTAAACCGTCAGAACTGTTTTCACATTGATTTACATTATTTATCTATATATATTTGTTTTAGTATTTTTTATATTGTTTTTATATTTTCAGTTTAATTAGTTACATTTTTGTAATTTAGTTATGTGCCTTTGTGTTTTTTGTTAAGTTTTATTTTTTTCTATTTAGCTTTCATTTGTGATTTTTTAAACTTGAATGATCTATAAATGATTTGCATAGAAATGACATGTTAAAAAGAAACACAATGTCTTAAAGGCAGGTTCACACCTGAGCCAAAATGAAATTCTGTCATCATTGACTCCCCTCAATTTTGTTCCACACCTGTATGATTTGTTTTTTGTTTCGGCTGAACACACAACACATTATTTGAAGTATGTGAGTAACCTCAGCTTTTTATGGTTCCCATTGAACTTCATATATTTATTCCATAATCTGGAGTAAATAGGGTCTTGCGCAACTGGTTTGATTCAATATTTTCGCAAAATATCAATGAACTGAAAGAACTTTCATTTTAGGTCACTATAGTGAATACTGTATGCAAACTCTACATTTTGAACCTGATTAAACTGAAAGTGGTTTCTTAGTGAATATGACACTGAGTTTCATGCTGAAATGCTTCACGCCAAAGTATCACCACTTCTAGCATACTTGCCTGTGGCCGTTTAAGGGGAGTTCAGGCTCATGGAATGTGCTGTTACGGGAGGGGAAGGTTTGTTATCTTGCAGTGGTCTCATTTAGCTGTCTGATGCGGTGTAGCAGAAGAAACGTTTCAGCTTTTGTTTTCCATGGCTGCGAGTGTCCAGTACGATTATGTCTGAATTGTTTCTGCCTCCTGATCCTCGAGTTCGTTTTCGCTCCTCTCATTCTCTCAGACAGCTGGAAGGTTCCTGGTTACCTGAGCTCTGGAGCTGTGTAATCGAGGAGACGTCAAAGCTCGACCAGAGCAGGGTTGCTATGGAGACAGGTGCAAATAAGTTAATAGATGATGGCAGCATGTAAGCGAAGAGAGGATTTGATGGACCGGGTATTGAATGACAACTAGATGAGAACTGATAGGGAGGAGAAATCTTCGTTGTTTTGGATGTTCCTTTTGTTCTTGGCGCTCGTTTTCCCCCCCAGAACATCACAACTGTTTTTCACCCTCTAGATAGACGAAAAATAATTTCTTGAGGCGGGGGGATCAAACTCAGCACATTGGAATGATTTCTGAAGAATCATGTGACACTGAAGACTGGAGTAATGATGCTGAAAATTCAGCTTTGCATAAGGAATAAATTACATTTGAAAAATTATAAAACAGTTCTTTTAAATTGTAATAATATTTCACAATATTTGTGTGAATATTGTGTGAATATATTGCCAACCCCAAACTTTTGAACAGTAGTGTATACTATGCCGTGTGCAGTATGCTAGTTAGTACTTGTACTTGGTTATATGATGTTTATCGAAGTAGATACAAGTCCATGAGAAGCTGTTTGTGTTTCTCTGTGTCAGCTGCTGCGGACCATCTGGGCGAATCAATACCGATGTCCGTGATTGCTAGCAGACCACTATTAGTGATTTTACAGCTGAGTAGTCAGTTTTGAAATCCAATTGCTGAGGTTAAAGACCTCATCTTTTTATGGATGAGAATATTTGACACTGAATGCCATGTTCCAGATGTTAAGCTTTGATCAGTGACTTGATAAAGATGGATTTAGGAGAAGGTTTGGGCAGGAGGTTGTATGATAAGAGGTAAATATTTAGACAAGCCTGGTTGATTTCCTACTGTATAAATTAAGGCTGCAAAATGATTATCATGATTATTTTGCTCAAAGGAAAAAATAAAAGCGTCCAGATTGCTCCGCAAATGCATATAGATGGACTTCAAAAAACGATACTTGTCATCTTTTTTCTTTTAGCCATTTTCATCTTTAGAATAGCACTGAAAACAGAAGTGTCTTATGTAGTTTTCAACTGATTTACATTATGAAAATGGGTAAAGTCTTTTAAAAAAGCTAAAACTGTTAAATTCCTAATACTAATTCTGATCATTCCAAATTGTGTACAATTTTTACTTTAGTTTGTACATAGCACAGAGGTTGCGTAAGTGCATTTATTCAGTGACCTCAATCACAAACAATATGGTCGAGATTTATGTTTGGATTTATTACAGCTGTCAGTGAGAAGGTTTGCTCAAGATTTAGTAGCAGCAAACAGCATAAGCGGCCTCGTGAAGGAATGCAGACTGACTGTAGACTATGCCACTTTTATTTGAGCAGAATGGAGATCGCTAAACTCTTAACATATTTTTGTGTGTTTTCAGATCATCTGCAATGAGCACATGAGCGTTTTCACATCTTTGCCTGTTTGGGAAGATTTAAGCAAAACACTGGGCAGAAAATATTTTTTTAAAAGAAAAACTCTGATTTGGGGGATTTAGGGGAAAATCTTGATATTTGGCAACCCCAAGCATGAAAGCTAGTGGAGACTTGTTACCAGTGCATGATAACGACAATGTCAAATAAAATTCATGTTAAAGGGGTCATATGACGTTGTTAAAAAAGAACCTAATTTTTTTGTGTATTTGGTGTAATGAAATATGTTTATGCGGTTCAAGGTTTTCCACATAGTGTATATTATTGTTTCTCCTCTATGCCCCGCCTTTCGTCGATTTTTACAAAACTCATCGGTCTGAAAAGCGAGGTGTGCTCTGATTGGCCAGCTATCCAGTGCGTTGTGATTGGCCGAATTCCTCAAACGTGTGATGGAAATGTTACGCCCCTTACCATACTGTGATGCCGTGTCCCGGCACGATGAAATAAAACCCATTATAAACTAGGCATTTGTGGCATCCAGTGGGGACATAATTACTGATTATAATGACTTATATTGTCTTTTTACATGTTGCGTTGCATCGCGCCGCGTAAACATAAAACATGTCTGCATTTGTAATCGGAGAAAACAACAAGCGCTACTCTACACTGCACAAAAAACTCGCGTTTGAATCGTCAGTGGCAAAGTCTTTAAATATGAAAACGTACTTAAATGCTGTGAGTCAGCATTATTTGTCAGCATCATAGACTGTATAGGGTCAGCATGCGCGCCGAAGGTGAAACAGGGGAACTGAATTCACCGGAACACCGGCATTGTAGGCTACTCTCCCAGGAAACAGTCCTCATCCTCCGTAAAATGCACTGCACACATCTGAATATTTGGGTTGAAGTGTTCTGGAACAGTGTTGTAAATAAAACTTAACCACTGATTTCTGGTTGTGTCCTTTTTTGGAAGGCCAAACAAATTAGTTTTGCTTTCACAATGAAACACAGTGCTTTCACGACATGGTGGCGGCAACAACAACAATACTACAGCTAGAATAAAAGTTATGCCTTCTTTCTTAGCGTAAACTTTTTATGCAAATCTTCCCACACAGTGACGTAGAAATGTGGGGGCGTGTTTAAACGGGGTGTTTTAGGAGGGAGTGGACGAGTCTTAACTTTTATAAAGAATATTTCTTTGGGTTTGAGACTTTAGTCTTTGCAACTTTAGGGATCTTATCGATTCACGAACAGCTTGTAACACTCCAAGAGACTTGAAATGCATATATGACCCCTGTAAATATCACCTGGCCAGTAGCAAACTGATTATTGTGATTCATCGAGAGAAGCGAAATGTGATCGCGATGAAATGCGGACTGATCGTTTGTAGACCCGCATATAATATATATTATATATATTAATATATCTATATATATATCTATATTCTATGCAGGTTTCAGCTTTTTAGCAGGGCACTTTAAAATGATAATATTTGTTTTTCCAGGACGGTGATGAAGAACTATGACCTTCGCTCCAGACAGGAGCTTACCTCGCACCTGACAAACCAATGGCCCTCACCTGCTGCCTTGGATACCAATGCAGTTGCCTTGGATACACTCCTGTACAGGAAACGCACAGGACCATGGGAAGAGTATGTGCTTTCTGTTTTTGTATTTCATGAAAGTATCCTCTCAGATTACACACGTCCTTATGAGATACATGCAACTTCACACCACAACTCATCTAATATTGGATTCCAGTTGAGTTGCTCGTGCTCAGCGAATGATCCAGGAAGCAAAGGCTCTCAGGCTGTAGTTGTAGCGCACGTCTGCAGCTCTCAAATCACATTACAGTATTGGCATGCATTCTACAGCCATCATTCTCATGTATTGATAACCTACAGAGGTTATTAAATGGACTGCTCTAATTGTAACCCAAACTTCAGTGGTGTTTCTCATGAAAACATATCATGGTATTTTCAGTTAATTATATTGTTTTAATGTCAATTAAGCACATGTCCTCCCCAGATTTGTATTACTGTCATGTGTATATATTTCAATTGTCACTAGTGGTCCTTGTTAGATTTTCACTATTGAATATTGAAATATTATTATTTTTTCTTTTGTGACATCATCATGTTCTTTACTTATTTCATGACTTTAAACCATGCGTGTGTGACAACAGGAAAAGCTTCCAGAGTTTGGAGCAGCTTTCTGCAGATACGAGTCTCTCTCAGATGTCTCTGGATCCAGCACAACTGAACACACACAGTCTGGAGAGCAAGGCAGGATTTACACACTGGCTCAGAGAAGGTTTGTGATGTGTGTGTGAGTCCGCTATGGTGACATCATTCTCTAATAACCAGCTCTATTATAGATGATGTCATTTTGCAATGGAAGAGACATTTCTCCACCTGAGGGAAGATAACACTCAGTATTTGTGTGAATCTCATGAAGACACCAGACAATAAAAGGAAGAAAAATGGGAAATTATATTTACTCAGAGAGAAAATAAGGCATATTTTAAGACAATTAAGAATTTATGCATTGTGACATTATTTAGAAAATGTACCCAAATTTTCATTTCTGGAATGATTAATGTAGTTTGGAGTTTCAATCATATGATGCGATTTTCAAGTTTTCCTTTCTCTTTGGAGTGTTACAAGCTGTTCGTAAATAGATAAGATCCCTAAAGTTGCAAAGACTAAAGTCTCAAACCCAAAGAGATATTCTTTATAAAAGTTATATTTAAAGAATTTGCCAGTGACGATTCAAACGCGAGTTCTGAGCAGTGTAGAGTAGCGCTTGTTGTTTGTCATTTCTCCAATCACAAATGCAGACATGGTTTTATGTTTACGCGGCGCGATGCAGTGTAACGCGTAAAAAGACAGTATAAGTCATTATAATCTGTAATTATGTCCCTACTGGATGCAACAAATGCCTCGTTTATAATGGGTTTTTATGTTTTTGTCTCTTCGCTCCGGCCAGGACACAGCATCACAGTATGGTTAGGGGCGTAACATTTCCATCACACGCTTTAGATATTCGGGCAATCACAACGCACTGGATAGCTGGCCAATCAGAGCACACCTCGCTTTCCAGACTGATGAGCTTTGTAAAAATCGACGTGTTTCAGAAAGGCGGGGCATAGAAAAGAAACAATAAAGTACAGTATGTGGAAAATCATGTTTTGAACCTTAAACCACATAAACACATTTCATTACACCAAATACACAAAATAATGTTCTTTTTAGGAACATCATATGATCCCTTTAAAAAAAAATCTCAAAAGGAGGTCCTCACGCCTCTTTTAAATTTAGCATAAAGGCAGGACAAATAAAATTTATGTATAAAAAACATAAATCATGTAGAAATAAATTTTTCTAATTACAATATGTTTGTATTTGTATTTTTCCTATTTTTGCAGAACTGAATGTGACAAAATGTAAATGATACAAGAACAGTTAACGGTCTTAAAAAATGCAAAATGTGATTTAAATTGGAATTTAAAAAAAAGATATTCTTAAATCACAGTTGATATTGCTTTCGGTTTATTCACTTGTCAACAATCATCAGTTAACAGTCAGGTTGAGAGCAATGCATTGATGGGGTAGGTAAGTATTCTAGAGTTATTTCAGTATTATTTAAATTCTAGTATAGTATTTATTAATATTTTGAATTAGCTTTTAGTTTGATATTTTCAGTATAATTTTAGTTTATATTTTAGTAATGTTTTATGCGCTTTTTTTATTTAGCTTTAATGCATTTTTATTTAGGTTTTTAGTTAAGTACTTTCAAAGCTTAAACAAAAATTAGAAATGTTGCCTTGGTAACTATTAGTTTTTCATCTAACACTTTTATTTTATTTCAGATTTATTTAAATTACCCAACTCAATTTTTTTATAGTTTTATTTTTAGTTAATAATAACAACTATTGCTACATCTATTGCGCAGATGTTGTGGCTACTGCTCTGCCCTTTGTCTGTTTAATAATAACATCCTCGCTCCTGTGTGAAATGATATCAGTGATGTCTCCACACTCTACTACTGTGTGTATATGTGCTTGTGTTTTCACAGGGAAAGAGGATACTCCGTCTCTGAGGGGTTTGTGTGGTTCCTTAACCTCAATGGCCAGTTACAAATCTCTGGCCAGTCTGAAGTCCAGCGAGTATCTGGCCAGTCCAACAACAGACATGACCAGCCCAGGACTGACTCCATCCTGAGAGACAAGTATGGACATACTGTATAAATGCATACACAAACACACCAGCCTGCTTGAGATCGTGTGGGCTTCAAATTGAAGTGAAGAAAGAAAAGCTACCTATCGGTACTATCCTCAGAGCTTCTAAGAGACATTTCAACTAGACAAGATGAAACCCCAGTGCTATCCCGACTGGTTTTAGTTTAATTTGAAGTGCAATTCATTTTCAAATCTGAAGTCCATAGCTAGTGTAAGCATTAGCATTAGTGAATATTGAGCATAATGTATCACGATGAATGACAGTCTTGACTCAGGACATCAGTGAATTTCAGTTGTTTGTGAAATTTTGTTTATCTACCCAGTTCAGATGTTTGCTGTTTTTGGAAAGTCTATAGATAAAGGTTTTCGTGGTGTTTTATTTTTGCTTCTACTCATAAAATTTGTCCTGTGTGGAATTATACTGAATTATTACTAAACTTTGATTTAACTTCAGTGCCCCTATCGAAACTTATAGTTTATTTAAAAAAAAAACACATCATCGCACATCACAGCTATACTAGCACAGCTACAGTATGTAGGAAATATTTTATATATTTATTTTATTTGATTTTATAATGTTTTATTTAATTAACTAGTTGCAAGCCTCCTCTTAAATCCACTTTTCATTATAAATTATGTCAATTATTGTGATTAATCTGGCCCCTCGCGACACATTTTGGTCCCCTTTAATAAAAACTAGAATCAGCATGCCAAGTAAAATACATTTTAAACAATTTTTTAACACCGCTTTCAAAATATTAACATGAACATATAGCTGTGATATTCAGTAAGAAAAATATTTAGGACGTTAACCTAATTGTATCCATCAGAAATTGTTTGGATTGTGAGAAATGAGTGATCTGTATCAAAATTGAAAAGCTGGAGCCCTAATATTGTTGAATTGTCCAATTAGGACAGAATTGTGAACAACAAACATTGCTTTGTTCATTTGCCATCATTTGTCTTTTTAGGGAGTAAGAGGGATGTCATTTCAGAAAATTCTCTGGTGTGCTGAATGTGGATGTGTATACATTTATTTCTCGTCTCTGACTTTTAACTGAAGTGTTTGACATTCACTCTGTCCTCTTATGTGGAGAGGTTTTACATATTTATGAGTTCTGTGAATTACATAATCAATCATACAGCACTCAAACATCGGTTTTGCATTTTTTTCCCACCGTCACTCACAGATAGTGGCTAATGTGCACTGGTGTGAAGCATTGCCATGCATTTATATAAATGAATAAGAATAATATGGATGATAAATAATATGATGCATAATGGACTGGAACAAGAATGTATTCAAAACCTAAAGCAAAGATCTTTAACTTCACATGTAAACATCTGAACTAGTGTTGTCAATTTAATGGGATTAATTATTAAAAAAAAAAAAGTAAGACAAAAAATATTCAAGTTAATCATTTCCTCTAATTTGTACGTAAATGTTGTAATTTTCCTACCTCCAGAGCAAATCAAGATTAAAGTACCACTTTGTTTTTGACTGTATAATGAGGCTGTGGACTATAGGCCAGTGATGTCCAATGAGACGGACATAAATGATATATTGACTTCAAAGCCAACATATATATATATACACAGTATATTTTAATGTCCATTCCATGCTTTTCTCATCTGCTGCAGTTATCTTCATTAGGGGGCTTTTTTGTGGTTAATTTGATTACAAAATCAGAATGTCATAATTAATATGCAGTATTTAATTAATTTTTAATCAATTGACTGCCCTAGTCTGAACCCATTTTTATTTCAATGGAAGGTTTCATTTTAGAATTAATTGGTAGAGTTGTGTTTGAAGTAAAATTTAATGGATCACTCCTAATACTGCTGCTGATAATTTTAAGAAATTAACATTCAAGTGTTACTAGTGTGATTTGATCATAAAAACAGACCTGTTTATAAAATCAGTTTAAGAGGCATGCCAAGCCATGAGTAATATATGACAATAACTGAAGATATTAAGAAGTGTGTATGATTACTCATTAGCATCAGCACAGTAATAACAGAAATTCCAGGGAAACACGTATGCAGAATTCCCATCTAAAATAGTCTTGTACATCGCCTTGCTGAACATCCATGTTCTTAGTGTTGAAGAATGTCTCGTCTGCCTTTGACTTCATTTCTGTACTGCAGAAATACATCTTACATGTGAAATGCATGTTTTACACTGTTCAGAGCTAGCTCAGTAGCCAGTACATCTAAATGTGCATCTCAAGGTTTATTTGAGATTCTTACAGCACTGTTTGTGCAATTAAATGTATTTTATGTGTATAGTGGAATGAAGGAAATGCATTTCAGTACCTAAGTGTTACTTTTCAGTTACAAGAGTTTTAGCCTTTAAATTTGAAAAATGTTAACACTTGTTTGAAAACCCTGCAGAATTGTCACCTTTAGACATTTTTGAATGTATTTTCTTTCTCAATGCTTTGAAATATGTTTTTGTGATTGAGCTTTTGTTTCTTTCATTTTCTGTTGCACTGTGACAATGGGGTGAGGATAACGAGGGCGCACTGAGATGAATATCATATATTCACCTAATTATAATTTAGCCTCAATATATTCAGTCAAATTTCACTTTATGTCCTCATCTATTTTTTTTTTTTTCTTCTTCAATAAATTAAAATGTAAATACAAGCTTGGCTGAATGCTGATTTTGTTTAATGGAATACTAGCTTACAGAATATTGTCACACGACCTCATCACATTGCAGGTTTAATTTAGTGTTTGATGTCCAGTTATCAATACAAATTAAATGCAATTTTAATTTGTAATGGAAGGTAAATAGATTACAAATTTGCACATGGCATCAGATCTTATGTGCTCCTGGTTCAAGCAACATAAGTGTAAATGAAAATAACTAGAGACAATATTCTGGACTGAATAAAGGAATTCGAGACAAAGAGATTTGAAATCATTTATGAATCACTGTTGAAGCACTTAAAAAGGAAATTCAATTACAAACAGCGCAATTGTTTAAAAAGCTGTGAATATTCACACTTTTTAGGCAATGGGTCAAGAAAAATATATATTAATTAACAATTATAAATCAATTATTTAACTAGTTAAAAAACTCAATCTTATTTTTGCCACCATTTGCATACACTGTCTTCATTTAACACAAACCTCGAAAAGAAATGACTGAAACACTACTGAGACAATAACAATTAAAAGTCAACAAGACAAAACAGGTAGAACAAAATTACAAGGATAAGCATGTCTGATGGGAATACATTGGGTGTGAATTTACCTAACCCTAAAATAAAAAATAAATAAAGATGCGTTTATATGCAAGGGTTTATGTTTCTTCACCTTTTTTAATTAAAACATTTAAAAACACAAATATTAAACCATTTTATTTTCAATAATTTGACCTACGTGTAAGATACTCTGTTACTTTTAAATATTTACTAGAGAAAGTAAATACTGATTTATTTCACAGCAACTCTATAAACCAATCTCTCTTAGACCAGACCCAGGGCAAGATGAGAGTGCTTACATGTTGGGAAAATGTGTGGTGTAAGTCTTTGAATTAATTTACTGAATCTTAAAGGTCTGTGATCCAAGTGTTCTTCTAAATCAGTGGTTTTCTGTGTGAGGCGACGTGCTGGGCTGCAGTTGTGTCACCCTCTGTTTCTTCTGGTTGTATCTGAGGAAAAAAGCTTTTCCATATGTTCTGATCATTATAGCACACGCCGGAGCCACTTTAATCAGCCTCAGCAGAAAACCTGAGGATAAGAGACAGAGAGAAATCTGAGCTGTACTGCTGAGACATCTAGTGGTGACTTGAAAATCACGGCCCTATGATTACATATACATGTGTATGCTGTGTTGATATATATATAATATATATATATATAGATATAGATATATATATATATAACATAAACACCTTTATTCAGCAAGGTTGCATTAAATTGATCAAAAGTGCCAGCAAAGACATTAATAATGTTTACAAAAAATTATTCCAAATCAAATGCTGTTCTTTGGAACTTCAAAGATCAAAGATTTCTGAAAAAAGTTCCAATTTCCCAAAAGATAGTTTTATAATATGCACAAACTGTTTTCATATAGCATATTAGAATGCCTTCGATTTTTTATTTTTAATTTTCCGGAAGGGTAATGTGCACTATATTAGATGGAGAGTAATGACGCTGAAATTCAGCTTTGCATCACCGAAATAAATTACATTTTAAGACGATTTTAAATGAGAAAATCAGTTATTTAAATTCAGTAATAAATATGAACTGAAGTGGGACACTCACATTGACTCCATTGTGAAAATGGCCCAGCAGAGGTTGTACTTTCTTCGCTAGCTGAGGAAGTTCAACCTGCCACAGAAGCTGCTGAAACAGTTCTGTTCCGCCATTATTGAATCTGTCCTCTGTACTTCTATTACTGTCTGGTTCAGCTCAGCTACCAAGTTTGACCTCAGAAGACTACAGAGGGTAGTACGGACTGCTGAGCGAATCATTGCTACAACCCTCCCTTCTCTCCAAGAACAAAAGGGAGCAAAAGGGCTGGCAGAATCACTCCCTCACATCCAGCACACTCCCTCTTAGAACTGTTGCCATCTGGTCGACGCTAAAGAGCTCTGAGCACCAGAACGACCAGAAACAGGAACAGTTTCTTCCCTCAGGCCATCAACACTTGATAATAACCGTGGAACACACACTATTTATACACTCAAACACTTATTTATCTAACACTCATACTCAACCTACACCTCAAATTTGCACATAATAACAGGACAGTACCAAAAAAAAAAATATATTATATATCCTATTATATATGATACATTGTAATATACCTGCACACACAATGGTCAAGATATGTTTTTTAGTCCTTATTACTTGTTCTATTTTTCTTTTTATTATCTGTGTTTTTGTTCTGTCGCACTGTCATTCTGTTTACAAGTGGAAGCTTCTGTCACGGAAAACAAATTCCTCGTATGTGTAAACTTACCTGGCAATAAAGGTCATTCTGATTCTGATTCTGATTCTAAATATTTCACAATTTTAATATACGGTATATTAATCTTACCGATCCCAGATTTTAGAACGGTAGTGTGTGTTTTCTATATGAATACACGTATTTACCTGCAAATAGTCCTGATACTCCATTTTCACCAACTATCCTTTTCATGTGCTGGATGAGATTTGTGTGGACACTACACAGATTATACTGCACATTAATGTAATATTCTGATTGAATATACATGTCAAACCAAAGCTCAGAATCCTCCAATTATGGAAACCATTTACATAATTTCACCTGAATACTCACATTTCATTGTCTGCAGTTCACCCAGTTCTACCTGTCGTTTTGTCTTGACCACATCAAAGGGCAGTGTGATGACTGATGCAAACTAAAGTAAGAAAATGCAGGTACTTGACATTTCAGGACATGTTTATATTTACAGTACAAATACAATGTGGCCAAACACATCCTGGATATTTCACATTGAATCACATTGAACCCTACTTATGCATGCATTAGTACCAGTAAAAATGGGGGGGGAGGGGGGGGGGGGGGGGGACCCATTGAGAGCTCTGATGATACAGATGTAGTAAATCACAAACTTACTGATCCAGACAGTGCTCCAGCTGTGAATGTGATGGCAAAGGTTGGATCTGTACAGTTGTAATATTGACAGAGCCAGGCTTTACCCTTCTCATAGTTAAACCAGTACATAGCTGAGGAGAAACAAAGTCAAATAAGAAATTAGGAAATAGCAGCAAACAATACGCATTCAAAGAGTCATTTGAAGGTATAGGAGACCCCTTCAAAATATGGTAAAATGGTAAACATTCTGCTATTTCGTGGTGCATATCGGTTCAAAAGTTTGGGGGTTGGAAAGATTTATTAATATTTTTAATTTAGTCTTATGCCCCCCCACAATAATAATATCTCAATAAAACTAAAATAACACTGCTGTTCACCAAGGCCTCATTTTATTTGATCAAAAATACAGCAACAAAGAGCAACAATGTAACATGGAGAAATGCAAAAATACAGAGCTGGACATTTCCCAAACAAGTCTAGATGAAGAAGACCTTATTATCAAAGCTTATATAAATATATAATGGAATATAACCGATTTGTGGGTCGGTTGGATATCCATCAGAAATCACATTCAGTTTTATATGAGTTTTTGTATTTTTGAGTCTTGTGTTTGTAAATCAAAATGTGAAGTGTGTAATGTGAAGGCTGTGTGTGTTTGACCTGAGAATGGGATGTCTCGGAGCAGCGTGGGTCCCCAAACCCTCCACAGAGACCGCCAGCCCTCGATGTGCAGCGCTGACCGGAACACGGCGCTCAGCTCCTGGTACGGCTGCTTCTCAGACTGCATCTTTGTGCGGACCAGCTCCAGGGGGCTGATTACTGTAGCCGACCCCACTGACAAATGCAGAAAAAAAGTCATGGGAAGCCAGGCACACTTTGATATAGAAGGTCGACATGCGGAGAAAAGGTCAAACACTGAATCAGCAGGGAAAACGTTACCTCTCACGATTGTGCCGGCCAACAGCGGCACATAATCTGATCGGTCTCCCATCCTGTGCTTGAGAACGGCACATAGCTGATCGTAACATGTGAAATAGATTACGGTTGCAGGCACTGCCATCACTCTGCAAAGGGAAATGCATTTCATAATTTATATCCCAGGGTTTGGACAGCACAAATGTAACTGAACACCTACAGTGTTGGAGGAAGGCCGCTCCATAGAGACCTGACTCCTTCCATACATATAATCTTAATAAAGACATCCTGGAACAGAAGAACTGAGCATTTGAATGAGTTAAACCTATCGGTAATATTTATATATTTATAAAGCATCACAGGTGAAGAGAAACTTTATTCACAATTTTTTATGGTTTAGCTTACCAAAGTGCCAGTGAAATGACCAGGTGTTATGTACCATGCCTTTGAATTGCCATTCTCACAGACGCATATGTGATCCATCAGGCCATTACAGTACACAAAACATTTCCCTGAAAAAAATGAGTGAATAAGGTTTTCAACCAGATGAACATTTGAGTTCATTTGAACAGAAAACATCTCAAGCTTACCTTTGGGAAAAGGATTGTTTTGTGCCTGCAGTCTGATCTTCACCACATCCAGAGGCGTTACTGTGAACATGAAGAAAAAAAAGAATTATTATTATATAGTTATATTTTAATGAATAGATGGAAGTGTCTGCTAAGTGAATACACTACCATTCAAAAGTTTGGGGTCTGTAAGATTTGGATGTTTTTGAAAGAAGTTTCTTATGATTACCAAGGCTGCATTTATTGATCAAATAAATGCAGACAAAAACCGTACTATGTGAAATATAACTTACAAATTTACAAAACTGTTTTCTATCTGAATATATTAAAATATAATTGATTCCTGTGATGGCTGAAAACTGAATTTTCAGCAGTCATTACTCCCCACTCCCAATTGAAAACACTGTTAAGCTGTAACACTGTGTACTTTTGTGAAATGTTTCAAAGAATGTTAGACATGGTACAGAATATTAATAAACTGTTATTAGACTCCAGATTATTTTAGATTCATAGATTCACTTTACCTTGACATTGCAATGTGCTATAAAGCTAAACAAAATATGTGTTTTTCACCACGACCAGTTCAGTGTCATCTGAACCCTTCTATGTTCTTTTTTTCCCTTTTTCCACTCAGAATATATTATGGATATTGTGTTCGATGTTCACTGTGGGTTAGATTCCCAGGGGAACACACATTACTGCCGTAAAAAACAATGTTAGCCTTGAATGCACTTAAGGTGGTTTGGATAAAAGCGTATGCTTAAATGCATTAAAATTATTATTATATAATAAAAATTTTATTTAAAAACAATACATATTGGCGTTACTCTGAATACCATAGTCGAAAATGTGTATTTATTAAAAAAGTAAATATAAAGCTGTCATTTACCAGATGCTTTTTATGCAAATCGATTTACAGGACAGTTATTTTTATGGTGCTTTTTCACAGAAACACACCAAATCTAAATTATATATTTAATATCACTGAATCTAAATGTATTGCCATTCACAAAATATGTATTGTTAAAAAATAGGCATCTAACTAGATCACTCTGACCCACGTTACATTCTAAAAGGGATAGGTTAATATATTTTTTCTGTATTAGGATATACTAAATCCATAGTCTCTTACCAAACAGTGACTTAATTGCCCCAGAGCAAGATGCAATCATCTATCTAAACATCCAACAGGATTGTGTGAGAAATGTGGACACAGTGAAACTGTAGAACATGTGATAATTAATTGTAAGGGTTATGATGAAGAAAGAGAAGTGCTAAGAGACGAAGTATGGAAGAATGAAGGAAAAGAGTTAACATTAAAGAATACATTAGACTCAGATATAGGAAATAGTACGATAAATGTGTTGTTGTTTCAGTTTCTGAATAATACAGGTTTAATGAAGAGAATGTAGGATAAGTATATATAGAGAGGTAGAAGATGCTGATATAGTGTGGGTAGAAGGGAAAGTATATCTGAAGGTTAAATAAGGATACAGTGGGATATTGGGATTTAAAGGGAATTGGGGTGGAAACTGGAGGAGCTGAAGAACAAGCCCACATTTACCTTGTTCCAAATAGATCTGAACATATAAACCGGGTTTACTGCATTGACCTTTATCAGTTCTCATTACAACTCAATTTCCAAATGACGTAAATAGCATAGACTAGGTAACGCCGAAAGAAAAATGCATTGTCATCAGTGCAGTCCAAAGATATTAATGAATCCCATGATTCATTATGAGTTACACGCTACTGCACTAGCGTGCGCCATTGCGCTTCCCCACAACATGACATGTGCTTGTTGTCTTGCAGTGTGTTTCGCACCAGCAGATTCGTAACTTCCGGCTATTTAAATTTCGCCATTGGACACAATAAAGCGCTCGCGGACGTGACAGTGTATCGAAGTCATGTTTTATACTTTTAACCTTCGTTTTCTTATGTATATTCTACATAAAATTCAAGTTGTTTATATTGGTGCAATTGACGTTCAAATGTCAGCGCTTTGCGGCGTCGTTTTTGAAATGTCAAAAAAAATATACGTCGAATCTCCCTTCATGAACTCCAAGATTACAGCAGGTTTCGTGGGAGAGTGGAGAGCGTCTCGAGCGGGAAAATGGAAACGGGTTGCGTCGAGTGTTTGTTATGAAGATATTTACAAACAGCAGAGGCATTTAACACAGTGTTGTGTTTTTAGTTTAGCGTTTTAATCAAGTTACACTTATAAGTAATGCTGCTATATGTTTGCGGTATAACTAGCTGGTTTAGCCGGGTTTAGGGCTGTAACGTTAACCGTTAAGTAAAAGCTCCGTGATGAAGCACGACTCTTTTTCCAGGTGTAAGGACAGAGGTGCTTTATACATTATAAAAATCATGTTTATCTCTTTTAATTAACTTAATTTTCTCTTTTTTTGTTGTAAAAGTAGCCTTTGGAAATATCAACGCTTTAGGAAGTTCCCATGCTTATGTTGTTCAGTATATACACTGAATGTATGTGTATTGTTTAGAAGTCTAATTGTGCTATATTGATCTTCACAGATTCAAAACTGGCCGGACATAATAGTGTATCATCTAAAAGCAAAGTTAAAGCCACATGTGATGCTCTTCAGAATAAACCTTTTAAAGGGAGAATATTTTACTTGGATCTGCCATGGAATATGAAAACACAACTCTTGGAAAATGACATTGAAACACTTGGTGGTGTAAGTGCAGTTCACTGTTTATTGTTTTAAGTATAATCTATCATTGAGGCTGTCTGCACAAAATATAAATCTTTTCACATGCAGGAAGAGAATGCCCTTTAAATCAGTAAAATTAGACAGCTGTCTCTTTAGAAACTCGGCAAAATGACTAGTTTAATAAGATTCACATTTATACACTTCTCTCAATGTAAACAAGACTGGAATTTCTGCGTAATTAAAGAGCTGTATATAGAATACATCGTTCTGGGAAGACGAAGGGATATGGTCTGTAACTGAAAGGAGTGGCTCACCCCAAACCTTCAGGACATCCAAGATGTAGATGAGTTTGTTTCTTCATCAGAACAGATTTGGAGAAATTTAGCATTACATCACTTGCTCTGTTCTAAGGAAGAGACAAACTCATCTACATTGTGGATGACCTGAGGGGGAGTTAATTCAAAGCAAATTTTCTGTTTTGGGTGAACCATTCCGTTAACTCAAAATGTTGACCATGCACATGTAATCACAGATGTAGTAACCTCCTGTATGTTCTGGTCAGCAGACAGTGGAAAAGTTCTTCAGTAAGGAGATCAAGTATTTTGTGTCCAGTAAGCCGGAGGCTCGTTATGCCCAGCGTCTCCTTCCGGACTCTCCTGCGCCCAGTCCAGATTCAGGCATCAGCTCTCCTCATCCCAGCAGCAAGAGGGAAAGCCGTGGGCACAGGGGCAACTCTCAGGGAGTCACGGATACGGTTAGACAGGATGCTTTTTGTTCTCAACTTCATTGGCAAAGATTTTGTTTCTGGGTTCCCGAAGTAAAAAAAAACAGAAACTAAGCATTTTAAAATGTTTTAAGTCTTTAAAATGGCTTACGCAGTAAATGTAATATTTTTATATTTTAAAGTGGAGTGCCTAACAGCGCCCCTTAGCTATTCGAAATTCACTCTAAACCACGGCTTCATGGGGATCTTTGCTTTTATATAACGTTGGGTTAGCATGCACTTAGCCCACCAATTCAGTCCAAATTCACTGACATGTTTATCTTGTGCTGGAATATCACAGGTGGCTGTAAGTCGAGGCAAATCGCTTGTGGGGAGAGTTGTTAAGGAACAAGTGAGTCAATCTTTATCATGGCTTGTTTGTTTGTTTGTGAATGAACTCTTGAGTGAAGTCTTGAGTGGTTTATCAGTGCTCTGATTGAGGGTTTTCTGTTCTGTTTTAGGAACGTGTTCAGATGAATGGAATCTTGGCCAATGCTGTGGAATGGGGAGTCAAAGTCCTGCATGTTGACGGTATTGTCTTTATCATCATTAATACTTGTATTGTTAGAGAAGTGAGATATGGTTTCACTATTTCATGGTGTTTGATGCTTGACTTCCAAACAGATGTTATTTCTTATGTTGACAAGAAGAAAGCAAAACTCATTGCAGTGAACGCAGCTAATCCAGTGGTGAAAAGAGCTGTGAGTAGTTTTTTTTTGTTCGTAGCACATTTTATTATTATATTTGTTTATATTAAAATTTTAAAATGAACCACTGTAAAAACATTATTCAACCTCTTTTCTGAATATTGTGTGTTGTAAACCACTACAAAATGTGATGTTTACTGTCCTAAAGACTAAACTGAAACATTTGAACCTGATCTTTTAACATTCACCAGAAAATTACTCATGTGGAATCTGCACAGGTTTTCACAATTTCTGCCCTGATTGGGAAATCTATGGAATATAAATTTGGCTGCAAAGTGAGAAATCTGTGGAGCTGCAGACTCTGTGCAGCGCTGCAAATAAACTTATTTCTGTATATATTCAGTTTATCACTCTTCATTTTTAGGCCAGCATTCAGCACACAGACAAAAATACTCACAGACACAATGGTAAGTAGAGAGTAAAGAACCTGTTTAATATGTTGCTGCATCCAGTTGAAAAAGTTGAATATATAGCAGTCTTTATTTGATTTAGTTTTTGTTTTTTATTTCCAGCTGAAAGAATTTGTCGTCCATTTGTGAAAGTAGAAGACTCAAGCAGGTGCGTTTCCTTTTCTTGTTTTTCTTGTTTCACATTACTTGTCAAATTCAATAACAGTCTGTGATATTGTTTACTGTGATACTGTGTGATATTGTGATACTGTTTTTGCAGGCATTATTGTCCCATCTACCTTCCCCTGTCCAACACGCCTGTGTGCAACCTCCGATCTATTCCACCTTGCTGTCCATTCCTGATGGATGAATATGGAAAAGAAGATCCAAAGAGACCGAAAGAGCAAAGGTACAATGAGAATCAGAAATGTCTTTTTGTAATGCAGGCATTTTTGAGAGTGTGTCTGTGTGTGAATGAGAATCTTTTTTGCCTCAGGTCTGGTGGGGAACGAGGAATTAGAGGAAAGAAAGGCAGGCGCAGAGGACATGAAGGGAGAGAAAAGAGGAAAGGAGGGTACTGTGAGTGCTGTGAGGTCAAATTCGACAACCTAAAGATGGTAGGTGTTGGAAACAAAAGAAAGGCAGTCAATTTTAAATGAACACTTTGCATATGCCGTTTCTCATCTGAAAACAAACAAACAGTAATTATAAATTTTGGGCTGAACCAGGATTTGCATAAAATACATGACATTTGTTCTCACCTGTTCTGACCTTCTGACCACCAGCACCTAGAGAGTGACCAGCATCAGGCTTTCTCTAAGAGTGAGGAGTACACAGTTGTGGATCGAGTCACTGCGGGGCTGACCTGCGACCTTATTAACATTGGCACACACAGCAAAAGGTACAAAAGTCTTTAAAAATGTAGGTTTCTCTTTTTTTTTTTTTTTTTTGGTTACTGACCTTATGACAGCACTATTTCAATGTCCCTCTGCCATAGGGTGAAATGCAGTACATCAACCCCTGTTCTGTGTGCTGTAGCAATGTTGCCTGTAAAGGAAGATGTGGGATCTGTAAATGGTGATTGGAAACAGGAAAGCAACGGGTCTTTGCTTTGGAGCTCTACAGCAAGGCAACCTCTTTCAGAACAGACCAGAGAAAAACCTCTGTCAGTTCGCAAACGCAGCAGAGGCCAGTGTGAATTCCCTCTGAACAACAGGGACAGCTTTTTCGACCAATCCGATGTTCCTGAGAAGTCCCAGTCTAAGCGTGGATCCTTTGAGTGGGAATTCCACTCGCAATCTGTTGTGCGGAAATCTGAAGGTGCATCTTTTCTCAGCAGAGAGCAGAACTGTGACTCTAATGCACCTGAATGCAGGACAGACCAACAATCCAGGACAAACCCTGACATGTGCACAGCTCAACAGTTCAGTGAAAGAAACCGAGAATCATTAACGGCATTTGAGTGCTTTAGGACTAACTCCTGTGAAGTTTATTGGCAAAGTATGCCAGAAAATCAAGTTGAAAATTCAGCTCTTTGGCCTTTAGGCAGCACAGAACCCGAACCGGACCTCGATAGCCCCACTAATTCACTGCAACGGAAGGTTCGGAATGTCAGATCCAGAAGAAGAAAGCAAGTACCAGCCTTGCACATCGAATCTAGTAAAGAGAGAGAATCATTGAGCTCTCTTACACCTGTTAAACCTGTACTGGAGTGCGAGAACCCACCTGGTTATCTCCTGGACCTGTGTCAGCTCTTTCAGTCCAGTGACCACATGGATGAAGATTTTAAGGGTTTTTGAGATTAAAGCTAGAGGAGTAGAGGAATTTAACACGTATGTATGTGTTGTAAAAGTTATTACTGTGCCAAATAATATGTAGTAATAAATCTGTTTTCTTTCATCAGTACGATGGAAAACTGCATTCTTACTATACAGGCTTTAAAAGAAAACTTGTAGACTGAAAAATACCTACTGACTTTGTACAGTAAAAAAATGAGTGGAGATACTCAGCATGTACATTTGATGAGTGGATGTAATTGAATGATATAACAGCATCAGCTTTTCTTAAAATGTTTTCCTGGTTCCTGTATTAAATTGCAAATATTTTTTTACAGTGGTTTAAGTATTGTTTTTTCTTTCATTTTGTGAGTCTCTATCATGGTTATAAGCACCAGTGTTGTGCAAAAACATTTTAAAAAGTCTTCTGATTTGCCATGGGTTTCTATTTAACAGTGCATAATGTGTGATAAGTACATTAGGGGGTGTATTCATAACATCTGTATGAGAAAGGCTCTTTCCATTATCATCAGTGTTTCAAGACTTCAGTCCGATTAATATTCTAAATGCACTACTGTTCAAACATTTGGGGTTGGTAAGATTTTTTTAATCTAATGAATACATTTATTCAGCAAGGTGCATTAAATGCATCAAAATTAATAGGAAAGACTTACATAAAAGAAGAAAAAGCTATAGATTTTTAAGGAGCACAGCTGTTTTCAGCATTTTTTTCTTGTGCATATTCAGAAGGATCACGTGACACTGAAGACTGGCGTAAAGATGCTGAAAATTCAGCTTTGCCATCACAGCAATGAATTAGATTTCACAAATTATAAATATTAACTTAAGTAATGATTTACTTTCAAGTAAATGCAGCATTGGTGAGCAAAAACTTAACGATTTAAAAATCCTACCAACCGCAAACTTTTGAATGGTAGTGTAAATACTCAAATTAAACACTTTTGTATATGACAAAATATATTATACAAATGGAAATTCTGTGTTATTGTTTCAAATTCCAGCTCTGTTTTAAAGACTTGCTCATAGGCTAATGAAAAAATGTATTTAAAACAACGTGTTTATTCCCAGGGTATTTATACCTGGTATTTTACATCAGTAAAAACCCTCGGATTTGTTTTAAATGTCTTCCATAGCTATTTGTTTATTCAGTTCATATTGTTACTGTAAACTTCGCAGCAATCGCAGAATCTTTCTGTTTTTGTTTTATGGTTTTATTTTTGCTCTTTTCTGGTTTATCTGAACATTATGAAATTATTAGTGCATAAAGCGTTATTATTCCCTGTATGGTTGCATACTAAAGGACGTTACGTTATTTAATAATTTGTAGTACGTTTCCATATCAACCTCTGTGTTTCTCTGTTCTTATGCACCCTGCGGGATCTTGATCTGTTTGGCGCAGAAGGAGAAAGCAGGTGGAGCGCAAACTACACTACCCTTCATCCCGACTGGAGCTCGCTCATGTATATTTATGAGGCGTTTCTGCAGTGAGGCGGATGCATATTATTGATGCCTTGCTGAGGAGGTGGTGGCTTCTGGTCGGTGAAGAAAAAAGGGCCTGATTTTAGTTTTCCAGAACGCACCCGCCTTCGACCAGTCATCCGCCCGCCGCTCGCGCGACCCGCGTCTCGCTGCAGAGGCTGCTCGCGCGTCACTAATGGCAACCAGCGCGCGAAAGGATGAGTGTGTGCGCCTTCCTGAGGGAGAACGTAAATCGCGTATAACTTGGGATTTAACTCGTATATCGTATCATTTGGGATGTATATTATTAATATTCTGAAGCGAATGGATGCGGGAATGATGCCTCTCCGTGTCGGTATTTCCTTTCTGTGTCTCTTTGTAGCGGTGATGAGCTCTGTGATACATACCAGCTTCTCCCTGCCTGATTACGGTGAGGGTGCATTTTTATATATTTCATAACGAAACAAAATAATGATGGCGTATTTTTTACCATATTAGTGTCGTATTTTACTCCCCCCATATTCGTTTCAGACGATGTAAACAACTATAGGCTATATGTAACGGTAAATAGTCGACCCTGAGCCGTGATTTATCATTACTCATCCTATCTCAGCAGAATATTATGTCCAATTTCATACGTGTACCTCGAGAGAAAAATCTGTAGGTGATAAAAATATGCTGCCGTGTTTTTATTATTTTAGGAGACGCCTTGGTAAAAACGAGGGCTCGGCGTGATGACGCCAGGTTCCCCGGGAGAGAGAACACGGTACCGGTCCGGTTAGTGTACCGAGTGGACGGAGACAGTCAGGCCGCTCATGATGTTCTCAACACACGGGTCCGAATGAGCTCTGACACTAAACAGGTGTGTAATTTTTTTAATCTCATGTTCGAGTGTCATCTGTGTATCACAAGGATGCTCTCTCCTCCCTTTGCCATTGAAGACACGCTGCTCTTGGAATGATGTTTATGTTTTTCTCTTTTACTCTCTTTCCGAGTCTTATAGTCAGACTCTGGGTGGTCTGAGAGCTCTGTGAAGTTAATTCCAGTCATTTAAGGGTGATCTATTCTAATGAACCAAAACAGCACATTTCATCAGAAGATGCTGATGCTTCGGCCTCCTGAGGTATCCCGTGGCATCACAGCCTTGGAAACACAAAGGACACAGAAAGAACAAATGAGCAGCTCCTGTGTTGGAGCATTATCAGCCTAAATAAATATTGTATTATACTTTTACATTATTATATACTATAGAAACATCAGAGACTGATTAATGATGTAACTCCATCCATTATTCAGCAAAACACTGAATCAGGGACTCAAAACCTGGGCCATGATGATAAAAAGAAAACAATAAACTGGCTAATGTACTTTGTATTTGGATTCTCGGTTGAGCATGTAATGCTATTAGAGGTTTATAGACATGCAATTTCTTTTGTTCTTGCTTCTCCTGTCTTGAAAGATAATGTGAGCTGATATCACTATAACTCATAAATTAGCTGTATTTAATGAATGTAAACTTTATGTAACTGGTAAAAAGATTTTTAGAATGTTTTTGAAAGAAGCATTTTTGGCTCACCAAGGCTGCATTTATTTAATCAAAATATAGTAAAAACAGTAATATTGTGAAATATTATTACAATTTAAAATAACTGTTTTCTGTTTAATGAAATATAATCTCTTCCTGCAATGGCACCTTGAATTCTCAGCAGCCATTACTTCATTACAGTGTCACGTGAGTCTTCAGAAATCATGCTAATATGCTGATTAGAATGATTTTTGAGTGAAAGCTTAAAAAGTCTAAGCCTTTTTTGTCCATCCTGACTGCTCAGGTACTCTGTTGCTCATACTTTGTGTGACTGAATAATTCACAAAGGCACAGATATGCAATCGCTTGTGGCCTTGTTAATGTAACGAGTCTCTTTGACTGGTTAGAATGTCTGTACATGTGTCCTAGCATCGCTGTTTTGAGCTTTGGGCTGTGTGTCCACGTGTGGGGCTTAACCCTTTGTCTGATGTGTGCAGCTGAGCTCTGTGTAATTCACTCGAAGGCTTTTTCGTCATGTCATGCATTGTATTGATTTAATCATTGTGGTGTTATATATGGTTCTACATTAGAGATTGGATTAGAAGCATATGCCAATGAAATTAATTTGATCATAAATACATTCTACAATACAAACTACGCTTAGGTCTGTTTTTAGCTCCACTTTTGGCTTACAATTGGATCTTTTTGAAGATGGTTTTATTTATAGAAATTCACTGATGCCTGAAAAAAACAAAACGAAGAAAGAGAAGCTTGCTAATTTTAGATCTTCCTTTTTTAACGCAAAATGTAGATCAGAAAAGAAAAAAACAAATTAAGTTGAGCAGTTTAAAACAATTTATGATGAAATGGCAATCGATGATGCCAAAGACAGGCTAATGGACAGAAAGCTGCAGCCCTCTCATCTTACACATTTTCTAGAAAACACTCTGAGTCTCTTTATTAGATTTGTGTGTTAGAGTGTTATTGTGCATCTTGTTAAGACTTGACACACAAATACACACTCGAGGAGCAGTAGATGGATGTGGGTGTGACTCGGGGAGGGTAGCTTCATTCAGGGGGTCACTGATGGGTGAAGTATATAGGATCACCCCCTCCGCATTTCTTCCACCCTTTCGTTTTCCTTCCATTTTTATTGATAACTACGCTTTGCTGTTTTAGGGAGAGGTGTGGTCCCTTGGGGGTGTTAGACTCCCCTCACCTCCCTCATATGCTTCAATTTCTGCCCCCCCCACACACACACATCCACTCACAAGCAACAAGAACAATGCATTGTAACCCAAAAGCTTCTCTTTCCCCTGAGGGGGTGTTATACAGCCCTGGCCATATGGGCCCCCAAGCAGGCAGTGAATTAACCATTGTCCCCCCCCAAAAAGGGCGCGAACACAAACACACACCCACCCCCACTCAGCCACCAGTCCTGCACATCAAAGTGTACCCGTGATGAAAAAAAAAAAAAAGCAATTAGCGCATCTAATTTTACTTCTCTCTCTTGACACACCAAATATGTTCTAATTTTTATAGTTTTTATTGTCTCGGCTCATGTGTGGCACCTTGAGATTTTCTTTTTGAAATAAATATATACTTTTGATTAGCAAGAAAGAATGCATTAAATTGAGCAAAAAGTGAATTTTGACAATTTCTGCTTCAAATAAATGTTCTTTTTTGTGAATTTTCTATTCAAAGAATCCTGAAAAAAATCTGTCAAGGATTCCACAAAACTTATTAAGCAGGACAGCTGTTTTCAACATTGATAATAATAAAAAATGTTTCTTGAGCGCAAATCAGAATATTAGAGTAATTTCTGAAAGATTATGTGATGCTAGCTTGTTTACATACAACCAAATAATCCATTAGTAATTCAATTGATGCTCAATCGGATTCAAAAAGCCTTCATGTTAACACCTCAATGCGAATTAAATTTAGATTGGATTGAAAGGGTGGTGCTGAACTGAAAGAATCCAATCAATAGGAAAAAAACTAGGCATTTAAACACTTGAATACAACTATCTTCTTAATCGGATTCAAAAATACCTTGAAAAAAATGCACATGTAAACAGTAATGTGGATCGGATTGTAAAATTTAGTGTTCATATAAAGAAAACTTAGAATCTGAAATTGGATTGGATTTACTCAGACTGATGTCAATGACTGCATGTAAGTCTATGCTGTGTTCTGTTAATGCGTGAACTTCATATTATTTGAAGCGCACTTGCCGTCCAGTAATCGCAAAAAGCTTTGTGCTTTGTTACTTTTTAATAAACAAAGTATCAGCTTTAAAATGATTCCAAATTCATAACGAAATTCAAACTATAAATACAGTTTTGGCCAGGCCCGTAGCCAAGATGAGGTCACCGAGGTCCAGACCTCTGTAAATTTCTCATGTTCAAAAATAAAATTTGTTCTCTGAATGACTAATTTGCTGTTAAACTCTTCATATGAATGTCTGCATGACATGTATAATTCAGTTTAGACAGTTTGCAATGTTAGCCATGCCGTGGTATGAACATTGATCGCTGCGAGACACTGCCGGAGTGAACGAGGCTTGAGAGAGTTGTGAGTGCGTTCAGGTGGCGCGGCCTCCACGTTGCCAGATCCAACTATTATAAGTGTTTGTGGACTTATCTTTTCCACTTAATTTGACACTTTAGAAAGTTAATAAAGTAGGACGTTGCAGTTTAGGGTCACGATATCTTATATGATCTTTATTGAAAAGATTTTACAATAATTTCGGTTTATTTGTATTAGTTTTCGCTATTATAGGTTTTGTTTTACTGTAGAACTATCTGGCAACACTGCATCGCCGGCACTTAAACTGACAGTAATTTAAAAAAAAAAACATGGGACAAGAGGGGTTATTGACTGCAGGATTCCACATCGCGAGAATCGAGAAACGCTATCGCCGACGCGGTTCCCTCCCAACCCACCCGCTCACCAGCCCTTTATAAGAAAAGGCCAAACGAGGTTCCCATCACACGCTGGGGCGAAACAGATTACTTGAAAATACTTGAATTTCAGACATATGGATTCATTGCCTGGAAAGTACTTGAAAACAAACATAGGTCCGTGAAAGTGCTTGAATTAAATTTGAAAAAAATGTTGTTTATGCAGGGATTATTAAAGTTTTCCAGCCCAGCGAATCGTACGCGGGCATTTCCAGTCAATTGGGGGAAAAAAATGAGGGGAAAAAGAACATGTAGCGCATTGTTGTTGTTATTGTTGTTCTGCCGGCACACCAAAAATCATTCCCGGCCCACCGGCAGCTGCAGATTCAGTGGACAGCCATCGTGATGCCGCTCAGGGCAGCTCACAGGTCGGAAGAGAGTACGCGTATGGTGAAGCAAGGAGAAAACAGATCGGACTTGATTTTCGGCTGCGGATTGCGGTATTAATAACAATTGTACGCATTCCCGCAGGTTTCGCGCTTATAACGTGATGACAGATGATGATGAACTTATCATTTTTGCACGTGCTTTTGAGTCTTGAGAACTTTCATTTTCTGTGCGCCCACAGATCGCGATAAGGAAAGGGACAGCTTTTAATAATTGTTAAGGGAGTTTGCCAATGTGATATTGATTCAATACAACAGTTCAGTATACTGTAGTACAAAAGTACTGCCTGATTTTGCTCTATTTCTTTAACGAAAATAGTTCCAAATATAGTAACAGCTAAGCCGCTGCACATCTCTAAAAGCAAACACAGCAGCAGGGTGTTGAAGGTTAGGGATAGAAGTGCGTGTTTGAAACTGAATCTGGCATTGTGCAGGTGATTCACTGATTACCCCATTCCATAAAGACGTCACTTGTTATTTCTTAATGCATATAGCGAAAAGACACCCTGTTTAGAACTAATCAATTGAATTAATGATTCAGTGATAAGATCAGTGACTTGTCGCCACCTGCTGGCGGATTTAGTTTCATTTTTAGCTTATAATTTCAGTTATTTAAATCATTTAATATTTCTGTATTCAAAATGTTATATTGGATATACATTAATGCACATAAATGTATAAAAAAGGTAATTGCACTCATGCCACTCTGCGGTGTACGTTAAACGGTCTGAAAATGTACTAGAAGCCACTTTGAGTGTTCTGTGCATCAGACTCGGTAACAACTAATTTCGAAAGGTCAAAAGATTTTATTGTTTTTTGGCTTTACCCCGTTTGGGATGAGCTAGTTTCAAAAACTTGTCTACATGGTCTGTCAAAGACAGATCACACGAAATGGCACTAATGAAGAGTTAGGGGGTACGAGGAGACGTAGGGGTAGCAACGAAAACAAAAAAAACTTAGGTGTGTTGCGCATGGACGCAGCCTAGAGCTTGGAGGGACCCTTTCTTAAGGCCGCTCCTGTCTGGATTTTGACCATTTTTACTAACCCCGGTGTGGGGTCCCGGTTCCTGCAAACATTCTAATTATTGTATATATTTTCCACCTCAGGGAGCCGCTATCAATAATGCCGGTGGTAGTGAAATCGAATCGTTCAATTTTGGACATGAGAGCTCTCGTCACTTTCGATTTCACGATTCATGCGCACTCGGTGTAAAGGGGACACCGACGTGCATAATCTATTAGGCACGTGAGATTCTGATCATATGTTTTCCAAGAACAGGTTTACCAATTCCAAAACCACATCAATCTTTAATAAACTACTAGTATTGTAGTATTAATCATTAGGAGTGTGTAAAGGTAATTGACAGAAAGGCTGGAATAAAAAAACTCCTTATTGAATGTGTGCAGCAATTATTAGGCAGGGTTATTTTACGGATGATTGAGCCAAAAAAAGATTTACTCAGATATGAGAAGTCCAAAATGATTCATACGCATGAGAAATAATAAAACTAATGGCAATACCAGAAGAACAGAATTTCAAAGTTAATGTGTCGTGACCAGTGGTCAGCAAAAATGCCTCATTGGATCAGCCTGGGTCAGAAAAAAAAACAGGTGGAGAATAAAAGAGCATGTTAACTGCAAAAGAATTAATAATTAATGTGAAGAATTAAATGTGAAACCATCAGGAACCTTTTAGTCTCCAATGACACCATTTTCCAGAACTGCAACCTACATGGAGTCTACAGAAGTGCAAAGTGTCAGGTTCTCAGAGACTTTGCTTTGGTAAAAAATCCTAAAAAATTACCCTCACTTAATAAGAATAACACGCTGAAGTGTTGTGACATGAAGACTATTTTTATAGGCTTTATGGACAGATACGTTGAGAGTGACTCTTGAAGGACCAGCACCACATCTTCTTGTACCACTGTTTGAAGAATTTATCTTCCTGAATCTGGCAGTAAGTTTTAGGAGCTTATTTTTGTCAGTCTCTGCAAGACAGACTTTTCTGGATAGGAGATGGACTAAAAATGAACTCTCAAAACTTACTGCAACATGGAGGTAAGGAGAAAATGTAGAACTTGAAAAAATGGAAAAATAGCTTAGTGAAAAGCGTTTACAGTTTTAAAGCAAATAGAAAGTCCTATTTTTTTATTTCTTTTCTTTATATATTTTTTTTACAGATTTGCACGTGTACAAGGTTTAAAATGCTCATTAAATATTTTCAAAAAATACTGACGTTTTGAGCAGCTGCATGTTTTGAGCTGCATTCCTAGGTCAAAGATGAAAAAATGGGATTTCCAATTAAAACCCAAGGTTGTAATTTACAAAATGTTATTTATTAATGAGTAACGTATCTTTTGAGTAAATGTGCAAATTTTTAATGTTAACAGGTTTTACCATGTTATTACAAAATTTAACCACTTTTTATTAATTTAAAAATTTAGAAATTCTTTCAAATTTTAATCTTGTACAAGAACTACAGCAAAAAGTAGTTTGATGCATATTTTATCAATATTTTAAGAATTTGATTTGAATATTACCAGTGCTGACTTCAATGGATTTCATTAAATTACGTTGAACACGACTGCTCAAAACGGTCTAAATTTATGAAACATACACATTCAAAACATTATTACTCTGAAATATTTAATGTAAATATTAAGTGTAAGTGAAATGTTAAGTACTGTAAAGTCTTTCATGACACTACATATGCTGGTGTGTGAATTAGATAGGTGCTTGTTAGAAAATAAATGGTGCTTTAAAGTCTTGAATTGGGTTCATGAAGCAGTGGGAACCCGTAAGGTAACAACTAGTACCAGAATCGTAGAACCAATAGGTTCCAGAATTATGCATACGCACAATATAATCTATGCTAGGGCATTCAAGTAGTTGATATTAACGTTAATTTAAATTAGATGCTAACCAGTTAGATATTAAATTAAGAATAATTAGTTAAATTCTAGTAGGCTAGTTAAATTAGATCACAAGTTCAGGCTAAAAATTCATAAGGCACTAGGTCAAACGTATCTCTCGATAGCAATGGTATTAATACAAACGAGGGTAACAGTAGTTATGTATTGTTGCAATAAACAACAATGAACTGATAAAATTATCCACCTTTAAATATAGTAAAGTTTTAACAAATTTTGATGCAATAAATCAAAATTGATGCAATAAATCAAAAAATGATTTTAAAATGATCATCCCTCCAAAACAGAAAACATCTTTCACATTCTTTTGAACGGGTTTATAGTCTTATATATTAGTGTATTTTTAACAGATTACTGATGCACAATTCGTAATAGGATTTTACACAAAAAAGTGTAAAGGCATCCTTTAAATAAAGTGGGCTTCAAAAGGTCTTCACAGAACCATTTTTTGTTCCACAAAGAACCATTCAGTCATATGTTCTTTAAAGAACCATCTCTTTCTCATATTTTTGTAATCTGAAGAACCTTCTTTCACCACAAAGGACCTTTTTGTGAAACAGAAAGGTTCTTCAGATGTTAACGGCTCTTTATGAAACCATTTATACAAAAAGGTTATTCTATGGCATCGTAAAGCACCTTTATTTTTAAGAGTTGTTGACAACATTGTCCAGATGCACTTGGAGCGAGGAGCTCAAAACTACACTCAGTGGCAATGATGCTTATGATCCACGTATATGTACCAGATGAGTGGATGTAATGAACAATTCTTTTGACTGTATATTTCAAGTTGGAACAGACTTTAGTTCCTTTTAAAAGTGAACCCAGTTCCCCCGGTCTATACAAGATTGATTAAAATGTACAGTCAAGAAAGATCAGACCTAAAAAATGACCCGTAAAGAGTGAATTGAAAGTGTTGAAAAGTTGTAAAAAAAAAAAACAAAAAAAAAAGTAACAAGGCACCATTATAATGAAGATCAGAGAAGAAAAAATGACTAGGCACCGAATAGTATTTATTCTTACTCCCGACAAATTTGTATATGTCATGCGAGCCTGACTAATGAGGACTGGCGATGAGGATGCAACTTGAATACAATTTTCAATGTAACTGACAACTAAATACTATTGGGGAGTGTCGTAGATGTATTTACAGTTGGTATGTTCACGACTCAGAGATGTGGCATCATAAGAGATGGAGATGACAGGTACGTTTTGGTGCTAAGTAACAGAACCAAGCAGAAGGCGTCAGGTAGCTGTCCAGGTGAAGCATGTTGGAACGACCTTCATTTGCTAGAACTGGACTGAACCAGTGAGTATCTGCTCCGTATGGTCATGTAACCGTATGGCTCGGAGGAAAAGCACTGGAAAAGAGAATGCGTGTGGTGTTGGGATTTCTGACCAAGTGATAACGTGAGTTTACTAGACTAATGCCCTAGATCTATGCAGAAGGAGTTTTAGTGAGTTGCTGACCTGCGGAGGACTGACACGAAAGGGAGTCGGAGAGGGCATGAATGATGTTAATGATGAAGACTGGGAAAGACGGACCACGTCTAATACGATCATGAAATCTGCAGCGATTTCTTTCTCTTTCTGTCAGGATTCCATATGTTACATGTTGTCTTAATACTGATAAACATCACTATTTTCACTATTTTCTTGTTCACATTTGGTCCTGTAGTGGCAGTTTTTGCATTTTGTGATTGTTTTGAATTTGAAGCCATAATGCCCTAATGCATTTACTAATATTTTGCCATGACATGAAAACAAGGTCACATTCCACCTTGAAATAAAAACAAAAACTGTATTTTATATTAATAACATAAAGCCTTTTAAGGGTCCTAAAGATTTCTTGCATTTTTACATTATTTATAGTGTGCAATTTAGCACATCCCCCCCAAATCCTTATTATCGTAATTATTATTATTTTTTTATATATATTTCTCATTACTCTCATTTGTGACTCTCATTAGATTCCCTTTACTGTAATAACAATTAATTTTGTATTTAAATCGGCATAAATTAAAGAACAGCAAATATTGCCATGATGAATAAACACTGTACTATTTGAATCTATTCTTTCTTTACATTCTACTAATTCAAATTTTAGTTTTTCTTGCATTATGGTAATGAGAATTATGTGGAAATTATGCCTTATTACGAATAATTAGTTTTGAAATACATTTTGAAGTAGGAAACATTAGTTATGAAAATGTCACAATGCAAAAAAACATATTTTTTGGGCTTTGGGATTTTGGGCTGAAACAAATATTGTGCTATAATCAAAATTTGATCTTTAGAAGGTGATTTCTTAAAGCTGATATTACTCTGAAGTAGGGCTGGATGATATGGCCAAAATTTATATCACAATATATTTCTTAATTTCGGTCGATACGATATAATTCCGATATCGATATGAACACTATTTAAAAAAGCCTCATAAAAACAGCCAAGAACACCCACAACAGATGTCTGTACCTACAAACTTATGAAAAATTAATTTGCCAAGTCTATGAAACCTATTCCTATAAAACTATTTAATTTTTTAGAAAAAAAACAGCACAAATAAATTAATGTTCACTTTTTATTTGTATTTAGCCTTCATACAAACAAGAAACGTGAAATCACTGTCAAATACACATCTCAGACTCACCTTATTAATTATTAATATCTTCAATTTCAAACTATTGGCTTACATACCAGTCAAAAGTTTTTGAACAGTAAGATTTTGTATGTTTTTTTAAAGAATTCTCTTCTGCTCACCAAGCCTGCATTTACTTGCATCCAAAATACAGCAAAAACAGTAACATTTTGAAATATTTTTACTATTTAAAATAACTGCTTTCTATTTCAATATATATTAAAATGCAATTTATTCCTGAGATGACAAAGCTGAATTTTTTAGCAGCATTACTCCAGGCACATGATCCTTCAGAGATCATTTTAATATTCTGATTTGCTGCTAAAAAACATTTATTATTTTGTTGAAAACAGCATAGATTTTGTTTCAGGTTTCTTTGATGAATAGAAAGTTACAGAAGAAACATCGTTTGTAACGTTATACACTTTTTATATTTAAAGCATCTGCTAAATAAAAAGTTTAATTTTCTAAATCCCCCCCCCTCAAAAAACAAAAATTATACTGAACGTCCCAAGTTTTGAATGGTTATAGGGTTAAAGTTACAAAGTTATAGTGATAAATGCTGATCTTTGGATATTTCTATTCATCAAAGAATCCAGAACTGTTTTAAATATTGATAATCAGCAAAACAGCATATTAGAATGATATCTGAAGAATCATGTGACACTGAAGGACTGGAGTAATGGCTGATGAAAATTAAGCTTTGCATCACAGGAGTAAATTGAATTTTAAAATATATTCAAATAGAAAGCAGTTACTTTAAATAGTAAAAATATTTCAAAATGTTACTGTTTTTGCTGTATTTAGATAAAATAAATGCAGGCTTTGTGAGCAGAAGACACTTCTTTAAATATTATTTCAATAAAAAATCTTACTGTTAAAAACTGGTAGTGTAGGCTGATTATTCTTGTAGATTGAAACAAATGTGCTTCAGCCCGGATAAAGAGTATGAAAAGTTGCTGCAGAAAACAAAAAAATTAAGCAACAACAAAAACGTTGCTGGAGACGGTCTTATTATTGAAAATGCAAACTGATTCTCTGCCAGCAGGAGGCGCATTGAGAGCAGTAGAACTAGCGGTTTCTCCAGTAATGGCTGTAATCAAAGCAGCTCCGCTCATGAACGCTACTTTATCAGATCAAATAAGAATGCCATCTAAACTATTCTGAAGACAGTCAGTTCTCTTCAGACCGAACATAATATAAAACACCCACGCTGCGTTTTGATTTTGAAACGTGCAGTGCTCATGTTTATTCAACAAAGTCAAATCACAAATAGAATCAAGTCAGGGAAATGGTAATGTTTAATTTTTTTTTTTTAATTCGAAAAGAATACGGAATGTGTTTAAAAATCATATCACCGTTATTGAAAAAAATTATATTGCGATACATATTGATATTGAATTATTGTCCAGCCCTACTCTGAAGTACTCATTCATAAAACTGAACTATAATTCCTTTATTTCTTATTGTCTTCAGTGCAGATGCTCATTGTACTGTATAAATAATTCCTATGGGTCTGCACCAAAACTCAGTCATAATCTCACTTCTTTCATATTCATCGCATAAATTCCATCCATTTACTATTACTTTTACATCCACAACTGCTTTTGTACTTTAAACTGGTGCCAGACAGAGTCAGAGTCAGCAGATTTGATCTCATTGTAATAATGCATCATGAGTATTTCATTGTTCTCCCTCAGTGTCTGTGTTTCTCCTAAAACATCTTGGTGGAGAGCTTTAAGATGCGACTCCCTCTTTGTTTTTGTCAGGCCCTTTGTGAATGGAGTATGTTTTTGTTGTGCTGTTGGCATTCTAATGTAGTTATACCTCTGTAAAGAGTCACTTTATTTGAGTTTGACATGCAAAACTGCTGTTAGTATTAAAGTGCCCCTATTACGCCTTTTCGAATATTACCTTCCATGCAGTGTGTCATGTAGCTGTATGTGAACATAAGCTATCTGTAAAGTTGTTCAAATGTCTATCAAAAAAAAAAGAGTCATCAGGAATTCGGATCTTATTCTGTTACGGCTCTACGTCACAAAGTAATACATTTGCATAATGTCTGCATCACGTTCCTACGTCGCGAACAGTAAAATTTCCGTGTGGTTAACATCATGACGCAGTATCCTACGCAGTGAGAGTAAATTTGTTTTATCACATCTTATAATTACCACAAACGTGTTAACACTTGACACTTACCAGTTACCAGTTACCACTGAGAAACGTCCTGCTCCAGTCGTGCTTGCGAATCAGCAAGTTCTTAGTAGATCAGAAGTTCATGTTTCATCGATCAGCCGGCTCAAATGTAAGCGTTCCAAGATACAATCTTTTCTATATAGCTGACAGTCTCCAGGGCGGTCTTCTCGTGGAAAAGCAGGGTTGCGATACGACTAGAGAGAGAGGTTTCCCTACGACATCTGGCCTATTACGACAAAGCTAGACCATCATACCTGGCAGCAGACCAACCATCTCTCTACGGTCTGGACCACCTAACAAAAGGGACACTGCGCCCATCGCTGAGCAATCACAGGAAAGTGACGCACGTGGGCGCTCCCAGACCGCAAAGACCGTCGAGGGGTTTAGAGAGCATCTAGAGTTACTTTTTGCTAGCAGCTGGACTATGGGGATCACACAAGTCGTTTATGAATAATTTGAAATGATGGTAAAAGTAATCTATTTTTGAGGGGAAAACTTAAGTGTTTTTTGACCTAATGACATGTACACCTGTTTTAAGGAGCCTCATTACAAAGTATTAGCACTTAAAAAATAGGCATATAGGGGCACTTTTAAAGAGACTTTTATGGCCTCCGATGGGCAAGTCTTAGGTGTGATTCCCTGCGTGCTGCACAGGACCGATCGGAGAGAGTTGCCGCTCCGAAATCTGAAAGGGAGAAGTTCAAGTCGGACACTTTCGTCTCCCTGATAGTGACGTCATGTGATTGTTTGCATACTCTATCAGATTAAGTGAATTAAATGCAATATTTGTCATATACACAGACGTTTTTAGAAATGTTTTCATGAGCAACAGAAACACTTTGTATACTGCTTGATACAGCGCCATCTGTTTAAGAATAAAGTTCAACATAAACGTGCTTTTTAAATACCAATAAAGTGGGGGTATATATAACACTTTTATCCGTGTTTTTTTGATAAATGTGACTCAATATAACATTGCAACTACAGTAAAAAAAAGCTTTTACTGTTCTAAAAAACACATTTGTGAGCAGTATTGGAATTGAAGATGTTAGAATAAACCCGAAACACACATCATTGTTTCCATGTGGTGAATTTGGCCAATCATGAAACAGCTGTGTCATCATCAGATCTCCGGCAGTCGCTCTGGAGAAGCGGCGCGGCTGGTCAGACGACGTTCTCGAAATGCTCTCGGGGTACTTTGATGCACAGGCGTGGTCAGAATTATTGGCACCCTTGGTAAATATGATCAAAGAAGGCTGTGAAAATAAATCTGCCTTGTAATCATTTTGATTCTTTATTTAAAAAAATTCACATAAAATCTAACCTTTCGTTGGAGAATAAGAATTTAAAAATGGGGGTAAATATCATTATGAAATAAATGATTTGCTCTAATACAGTCCACGTTGGACACAGTGATCTTGGTACGCCCTAGAAATTCTTATGAGGAAAAATATCTTGAGTATTTCCCATTGATTTCACAACTTTGAAACACTCCAGTGGGGATTAGGAACATTGAAATATCCAGACATGGCTTCGTTCACCGGAATAAATAGGGAGGGAAACCAACAGGCCAAATTCCTCTAATCTCCATCACCTGGAGAATAAAAACCAAATAGAATATATTATCTGATGTGCAGCCAAGAAAGATAAAGTGCGCTTCACAAATTAGAAAAAAGATCGATCCTTTAAGAAAATAGCATCTCGAGCAGTGAAAATTCCCATTTACACCGATAGGGCATAATTAGAATTTCCACATAAAACCCCCAGGAAAAACATGAATGTCAAAAATCTGCATGGAAGCGGAAGTGTGTATATAGCGTCTAATGCACGGTGGGAGGGAGTGGTTATGAGGTGGCTAAGTAACGCGCGCAAAGGACCAGCAGCTGGATGAATGCACGAAATCTCTAGGCGCCCACCCCCCAGCACCCCGCCCACGGCACGAACTTCAAAAAAATAAATCAAAAAGTAACTCACCGGCACCCCCCCCCATTAGGGCGGATTTCAAGATACACCAAATCAGAAAAGAAAAAGCTCTCATCAAAAACAAAGCCCCAGCCATTCGTTGGCAGACACGCTGCGCACTTCAAATGGGACTGGTTCTATTGATAGAGGTAACTACAGCATCCATTGCTTTTTTAGACAACAAACACTAACGAGGGTTCGGTGACCGGATTAAAAATTACCCCTGTGTACAATTAATATACTGCTGTATTTTTGATGTTGTGGGTCTATATTTCTGCTGGTGGTCCTGGACATCTTGTTTAGATACATGGTATCTTTGATTCTATCAAATACCAACATATAAAAAATCAAAAAGTGACTGACTCGGTTAGAAATCTTATAATGGGCTATGTTTGGATCTTCCAACCGGACAATAATACAAAAACAAACCTTAAAAACAACACAAAAATGGGTCAAAATTGGCACAAAACCAAGCTTCTGCTATAGCCATTCCAGTCCTCTGACCTGAACCCAATAGAAAATGAGTGAGGAAAGAAGTGGGGTGACAAAAGAAGAGGAGATAGCCCATCATACGGAGTGGAATCGAAGGGGTCTGGACGAGATTTTCTGATGAAAGGGGAATTCTGTCTCTGTAAGGTGCTCGCCTCAACTCATTGGGCATATAGGAAGAAAAACTACAGAGCGTATTTTATGCCATCGAATGGATGGGTTTCAAAAAGCATTGAAAAGAAGGGCGCCGTAATTGGTCCAAGGTGTTAAGAGAAAACAGCATTTATGTTCATAATGATATTTCCCCCCATTCTTAACGTCTTTACATTCTCAAAGGAACCTGAAGGTAGATTTATGTGAATTTTAAATAGAGATAAAAATGATTACCAATAGATTTACTTTTACAGCTTCTGTGAGTCAATACACAAAGGGTGCCAATAATGTATGACCGACCTCGTATAGTGGGAACAGTGAAGGGGCCTAGAAGAACCTGTCAACGTTGTATCAAGTCGGACAACATTTCTAACGGACAGGACCTCTTCAGGTACGCCGTTGACGGTCTGAGCAGCACGCATGAAGTCGAACAATCTTTTCCCATTTAGCATATGCAGCTGAAGTGGCGACTGGCGCTTTCACAAATTTAAAACATTCTTGACAGCACTCGCTCTGTTTAAATCTAACACCTGAGATTTTGCAAAATGTATAAAAAACGAATTAGGTTCCAAATTCAAAAAAAAACGAATTTGGGGTGCTCACATAGGCAGCAACTTTTGTGCATAGTGCTCTTCACTATTTCTTCAGGTAGAGGGTGAGAGAATACAAATGATTTCCGATTCAAGATACGCTCAAGCGATTCTATAAACACACAAACAAAATTTGACTGCCATCGCACATATGTGGAAAAAAAACCTAAGCTCAGAATTAATTCTGTAGTTTTGAAAAAGAAAATTCTGATGAGAAAAATCCCTCACTGCCCATGTATTCTTGTTTATATTGCATGAATGTTTTGACACTGTTAGTTCTTAACATACAGTTGTTTTGATTTATTATTAATTTGTACGTTGTAAGTATTTTAAAAAGTACTTATAATTTAATACTTCGTACTAAGTAATTTAATAAAAATGCACAAATATATTTCATATTTAAAGTCAAAGCATACTCTTGAAGTGTTGCCATGTCCACCTATTATAATTGATGCTTATTAAGTATACTTTGGAGTTGTTGTTTGAGTCAACACGAATGAGTCAAGACATACCTTGTTCCCTGTGATTTCTTGCACCGTGCATACAGAAGAGAGACACATCTCTGATGCGCACTTACATATGTCATTAACAGCCAGTGGTTTAGTTTGGTTCCATACACACTGGGCGATGGTACTTGTGTGTGCTAGAGTCAGTCATATGTTGCTTGTTTGTATATAGCATTGTTTTCACAAGTTGTTGCTGGCCATTATGGGACTGCATTCTCCACAAAGTGTACATGCAGTGCTGCCTTAGAAATAATCATGCTGCCTACCTTTTTAAAATAGTCGACGCGTCAAGAGCACACCTCTGATACCTTAAAATCCTGTCTGCGTAGGCTGCTCACTAGATTTTGGATTAGAGCCATTGATACAAGTTATTATATCAGTCAGTGTTCTCTCTCTGTGTCTGCGTGTGGCTTGTCTTGTTCAGTACAGTACAGTTTTCTGCATTAATGGCTTCTGACAGGATGGATTTGATTGCCTCTGTCCCTTTGAATTGTGCTGTGTGTGTACATAGCAGAGAGAATCACAAAAGTGTGTATTGCGTTGTTTAGTTTGTTTTTCTACACCCATGGAGAGCTGGCAGTTGGATCCGTCCTGACTGACCTGCGTCCAGATTAGTTTCCCAGTTTCCACCTAGGAAACCAATTAATTCTTTCATTCTCATTCTCTCACCTCTCTCTGTGAATTTCTAAAGTGTTAGGGATTTTCTTAACTTGTTTGTGTGTGTGTGTGTGTGTGTGTGTATATTTGTGTGAATTTGGTTTTTCTCTGGCCTCCTGCTGAGACCTACTTTCCTAAAAGATTTTCTTTTGTATGATCGTTCATCATCTATAGCTTAGCAATCTCAACACATCTGATTGACATATTTGTATCATGTTCCACAACAATAAGTCTTGTTTTGCTTGTATTTTTGAGGTGAACTGACTCAAACCTCCATCAGTCACACAAAACACACACACACACAAACACACACTGGCTTCTCCCCTGCACCCTCTCACGCGCTCTGAATAACGAATGAGTGTGTTGATTTTAAAGCGGTGGTGCCATGGGTTTTTGCCCTTTTCAATCATGCTGTGTCGTCGTGACGACGGACCATGTGGCAGAAAGGAAGCATTAAAATTGGTCAGATATCATGATGCGGGGGGGGGGGGGGCGGAGCAGACACCTGTCCACTCGAAACAGATAACAAAACAATAGACGCTTCACCTTTGAATTTAGAAATCAATGCAGACAGTCATCCATAATATCAAATCTTTGATAAGTGCATGATAAATCCCATGTTTGTCTTGCTTTCCAGTGCCCTCATCTAAACCTTTAAAACAAAATAAATACCTGTGAAGCAAAATTCCCATTAGACATTGACAGAGAATGTCTTGCCTTGTTTTAGGAATCAACGCGTATTAATATTGGCAGATTGGTTTGCATGTTTTAGGTATTTAACTAAATAAATCTCATTTTGTTATAGGCCATAATGAAGATTGTATTTAGTTTGCCTTCACGCTTTGGTTTATGGTATTTTGAACAAATTTGCCCGCCATTACATTGATCCAAAACGGGACAATAAAACCATTTCTAATTTACAAAAGATTTTATTTCAAATAAATTGAACAAAAAGAAAAAAATATATATTTCCACAAAAAAATTAATATTGAACTGTTTTCAACATTAATAAAATAATAGTATTTTTAATTTTTTTTACTGTATTTCTGATCAAATAAAATGCAGCCTTGTTGAGCATAAGAAACTTCTTTCAAAACATAAAAAAAGTGTACAACCCCAAACTTGTTGAACAGTATTACAGTATATTATAAATTATATTATTTTCATGTATATGCAACAATACATATTAATATCTGAAAATTAATATTAATATATAGATTTAGCGAGAATTCAAATGAATTATTGAATCAGAAATTTTTATCAAATTTACCAACTGTATACACATTTAATTTGGAGATGCAAAACGTCATGTCTTTCTTACTGACAAGTATGTTATACTTGAATGTCTCTAATGTGAGACTCATTATATTAAATATTTGAGTATTTTAAATATTTATTTATGAAACTCAAAAGTAATAATGTGTAATGTTAATGTTTATGTTTATGTTATACATGAATATGAAGTAATATTTTCTGAATAATAAATTCTGAAGTAAAATTTCCCTGTAAGCAACACCCACAGACTCCATGCAGGGTCTGAGCTCAGCAAAACACAGTGCAGAAGAATCCCAGTGTCATCTGCCATCTGCTACTATGAGCTTCTGTCTGACCCAGTCAGCACACGCATGACATCTCATCAGATCAAACCTGTGACAGGACACGTCTGCTGAGATGCTGGTGTGTGTCTGATTGCTGTTGAGTGAGCTGTATTGGTATTGGTTTTGTTTTGGGCATTTCATACTTGTAATTATAAATCAAGTTCAAACGATAGTGGTTTCTTTTAGAGATAAACACAAGCACACACACCTCGGATGAAAACACTTCATGCAGGGCTTGAATTTCGGCGAGGGATTGCGCATAATTATATCTTTAATATATAGTTAAAGTCTTTAATATATAATTTAAAATATCTTTTATATAATTATCTTATAGTTGACTGTGTGGGCCCTTTGCCTAGATCGAAGTCTGGTGCAAATTACCTGCTAAGAGTGATGTGTCAGAGCACCCGTTATCCGGCGGCATATCCCTTGCGCACTATAACTACCAGGTCTGTGGTTCGTGCACTATCCCAAAGATTGTTCAATCAGATCAAGGATCTAATTTTTCCTCTCCTATGTTTGGTCAGGTTTTAAAACAACTTCGTGTCTGTCATGTCCAAGCCTCTGCCTATCATGCTCAAAGCCAAGGGGCGTTAGAACGCTTCCACCAAACGTTAAAATCCCTGTTATGAGCTTATTGCACTGAGCTGGGTAAGGACTGGGAGGAAGGTCTTCCCTGGTTAATGCTTGCAGCAAGAGAAGTTACACAAGAAAGCTTGGGGTTTTCCCCGAATGAGCTTGTGTTTGTGCATAAAGTGCGTGGTCCGTTGGGAGCGTTGGCAGATAATTGGAAGGATGTGGTTAGTATATAGGAAATATAATCATTTCTTTATGGTTTCAGGAAATAAATATTTTTTTCTCCTCCTGGTTCTGGTGTCATCCAGTGTTATTTGTTAATGTTAAATAGTTAACGTCATGTATTCAGTTAAGCAGACACAACAGGCATGTTATTATAACATGCAATTACAGCTTGTGAATGATTACAATATAAGGATGATGTTACAATATAAAAATATTATTTGACAGACGTGTTGTATGTCGATGCAAAGTTGGCATCATCTGGAGTCTTCACAAGTGTTGGTGTCACAGTATAATAAATGCACATGCAAACATAGAAAATCTGAATCAGATGAACAATAGTAGCCAGATACTGTATAACGAAAACAAGCACAATATTTACTTGTAAAGCCATTTTTATATAATATCTATTCAGTGTTTTGAATGTCAGTGTCCAGATCTGTTATATGTTATAGGGGTGCTCCGATGAGGATTTTTGCGGCCGATCACAGAAAGCAGTATCTGCCGTTTCGATCACCGATACCTATCTTTTTAAAGCCTTCTTCATCATGTAGAATTATTTATAAGACTCCAAAAGGAATTTAGAATTTATTCAGGGCCTGGATTTCATTTTTAATGACTTTAACCACGAAACCAGATCGGCCGACCTGTAACGTTACACTCTCACTCAAAGGATGGACGATCTGACAGGATTGTGACTATGAGGTGGATCACATCTAATGTGTATAATAAAGACAAACTCACTGTGTCTATCTAACTTAGTCATGATGAAGATGTATATACATTTCAATTTCAGCAGGCAACTATTTTTACAGCTACATTATTGTTACAGCCACAATTAATCACAACAATGTAAATACAATTACAAATGATTATATATAAACCGTCAGTTTGTTGTTTTACACACATGAACACAGACATTATTTCATACACGACAATCGTGAGATGAAAGAAACATAGACATATAGCAAGAAATCTGTAGACACGCCCATAACAACAAAAGAATACTTTATTTAACCTTTTCTGATAAAAAGTGTGCGCTGCAAACGCGAGCTGTTTGACGACGTCGGCTGACCCTAGTTACATGTGGTTGGCCTGGCCGTTCGTCACTCAGAAAACAACAGGCCAATTAGAATAGAGGCTCATGAATATTAATTAGACATGCCAAAATCGACCTTTTCTTTGCAGAGCTCATGAGAGAGGAGCTGTAATATATTGAGATGGTTTTTGGTACTAATAGCGCAAATATATATTCTTGAGGACATCAAAACCTAAAATAAAATTCCAGAAAGGTGTAAAATATTTGACCTTTAATGAAGATATTGATTTTTCTCCATTTTTGCAATAGTTAGTTTTTTTGTAGGTGCTTTCTATTGGTATTTGTTCAATTGAAAAAAAAAATTTTTCCACTGTGATGTCTTTTGAGATTTTGAGATATGATTCTTAAGATGGAAGTTTTTTTTGTTTTGTTTTTCTTTTTGGGATGGTTTAATATTTTTAAATACCCAAGAGACATCTAGTGATCAGATTCTGAAAATGTATAGTCACAGATGTATTTATTCAGAGAAAGTTTTTAAACTCCTATGAGACATCTAGTGGTTAGATTTTGAAAATGTAGTCACAGGTGAACTAGTTCTCATTCTCTATTGTCAAACATCCTGACGAAGGCCTGTTTGGGCTGATACGCGTTGGTGTTTTCGGAAACCGTAGACACGCTGACAATAAGGCTTTTCACTACAAGTTTGCCAACCTGCTATTGAGTGCTGATGTAGATTATTGTTCTTGCAAGTGGGATATAACTTTTGTTTTTGACATTTTGTTCCCTCTCTGGAGCACCCATAGTCTCGCTCGTGAGTACCTGATGCACCACTGGTCAAGACTTTTGTCTTTGATTAGCCGCACATCTTATAAATATTACTGAAGAATATATGAACTGTACCTCACCTTCAGCATTATAATTATTTCACCCGCGACGGACAGAGACTGAGACGGTGCCGCTGCCGCTGCGTGTCATGCCAAACCTCTCAGGACAGCGTCCCGCTTGAGATCGCCCTTTTAGAGGGACTGTCGATCCAAATCACAAGCGATATTTGACGATAGTGATCGGTAGCCGATCAATTGGAGCACCCCTAATATGTTATATGTTATCTTATATACTGTAGCTTGAGTTTATTATGGCATAATTTATTCAGCTCCATACCATCCTTTCAGGAAACTGCGCAGTAAAGGAAAAATATAGCCTACAAAACAAGAGAAAGAGGCAGAGAGAGAGAAAGTGAATAAGTTGTTGGATGGAGGGAAAGTGAAAGTCTGACCAACCAGCATCCTTCATGCACCCTTGTGTCTGTCTGGGTGTGTGATGGAGGAGGAAATAGATCCAAGAGAGATGGAGTCGGGAAAAACAGCTGGCATTAGAGTCTCAGAAGTGCACTTGCTTATATACTTTACATGTACAGTGACGTAAGATATTTTCAGAAACAGGTCTGAGACTTTCTGCTTTACCTGTCCATCATAAACACAGACTCCCTTTACACAGATTATTAGTAATTACTAATTAGCATGCACCTATATTATCCTCTTTTTGCCTTTTTCTCTCTTTCAATGTTGCAAATGCAACATTTGATCATTAGGCTAAACTGATTTGTTCTGCTGTAGCATGTTGTGGTACATTTATTTTTAGTGATCTTCCTTGTGTTGTTTTTTGGTTTCCTAAAGGGATAGGTCACCCAAAAATGAAAATTCTGTCATTAATTTCTCACCCTCATGTCATTCCAAACCCATAAGACCCTCATTCATCTTCGGAACACAAAATAAGGTATTTTTGATGAAATCTGAGAGCTTTATGACCCTGCATAGACAGCAATGCAACTGAACTGTTTTATGGCCCAGAAAGGTAGTAAAAATAGGCATGTGCGGGGGGGGGGGGGGGGGGGGGGGGGGGGAGAGGGGGGGTGGCATCAGTCGGCTTCCACACGTGATGTTAGAAGCTACGAGATAATTTTTTTGGTGCACAAAGAAAACCAAAAGAACAACTTTATTCAATGATTTCTTCTCTTCCAAGTCAGCCATTTACGAGAGTACCATGACGCATGCGTGTGATGCTGCTAATGCAGGAGTTGGCGTTCTGACGTAGAACACGTATGCACTGCGCCTTGATTATAAGCAGAGGAATGCACACGCATGCATCGTGGTACTCTCGTGAATGGCGGCGGAGACTGACCTGGAAGAGAAGAAATAGTTAAAATAAGTCGTTATTTTAGTTTTCTTTGCTCACAAAAAGTATTCTCATAGCTTAATAACATTATGGTTAAATCACTGATGTCACATGGACTATTTTAACAATGTCCTTACTACCTTTCTGGGCCTTGAGCGTGGTAGTACCCTTGCTGTCTATGGAGGGTCAAAAAGCTCTCTTAAACTATGCCTTTAACTAATGGTGTAATGAAGGTGTGAGAACAAAACCCGAAACTGCCAGTGTTGAGAAGTACTGTTCATTAAAAGTCTGCCAATCTTCTGCTTTTACTTCAAGACAAAACACTTTTTTTATTGATTTGTTGGTTAGTGAGTTTTTTAGCTTTAGTATTTTTCAGGATAAAAATAATAGGGATGAAATTAGAGATGCAACTTCTCAGAAAAGGGTTTTAATGTACTGACAGCTTGCTGTGCTTCAGTGTGCTAACAGTAACTGTTGGACTGTCAGCATGCTAAACACTGTCTGAGAACTTCTGAGGTCTCTAAATTCATCACACTTTAAAACACCACTGCTGTAGCCACAGCTAGTTGATTTTGACAATATTGTCATGAAAAGCTTGGACAAATCAGGTTTATATATAATACACTATCGTTCAAAGTTGTCAAAAAAAAAAAAATTAGAATTTTATGGGGCAAGATGCATTAATATCAAAAGTGCCAGTAAGGTAGGAGGAGTTTTGCGTGGTTTTTGAGTACGGCGACTGTGACACTTGAGACTGGAGTGATGATGCTGAAAATTCAGCTTTATCATCACAGGAATAAATTACAATTTAAACTATATTCAAATAGAAAAGAGTTTTATAAAATTGTAATAATATTAAAGTTTTTGTGAAGGATATATCATTATAATAATATAGATTATATATATATATAGATAGATATACTATCTTATATAATATATAATATAAAGAGAGAGGAGAGAGAGAGATAAGAGGGACCAGCGACGTAAATGTAAATTCATTGCCTGGTGTGTGAGAGATTGTGTTAAGTTATTTGGGGAATTTGATTCTGAAGGCAAATCGGTGTAAATAACAAGCATATTTGATATTAACAAGCTCAGTGGGAGGAGCTGGTGAAACACACATGTTCACAATGAGAACAGCTGCACCTGCTCCCCTCAGAATATTTTTTCTTATGGGGGGAAGGGTCTCTGTGAAATATACCAAATCTGTCTTACAATGTAAAGACCTTCCCGTGTGTGTGTACGTGTGTGTTCATGTATGTTTTATGGTTACATTTAGCTGATTCTTCCTATTGTGCACATTTAATTTAATTGTAGTGATTATTTGTTGGTACTGTGAATGTGTGTGTGGATAAGGCTGCTCGCAGGTCTTTTGTTTGCTGAGGCTGCAGTTTTGTCTCTTCGGGAACATAAGCAGAGCTGCAGGTTTAAAAACTCCTGGACAGCAAAAGCACAAAAGAGCTGAAGTGCTCAGCATACTCTACAATACTGACTTCAGCTTTTCCAAACATACACAGATTCACAAATGCTCTCACCCAATACTTCAACATTATGTTGATGTCATAATATCTCAATACAATCTAGATACCTTACACTAGCATCCACTTCTGTCTAATGTAGTTGTTTTTGTCTGTGAACATGAACAAGCATGAGTCTCTATTGGGATTTTGAGTCAATGTCTTAATCTCAAAACACACATAAATCACAGCAGGAATCAGAATTGAGCAAGTCTCCCTATTTCCATGGAATATAAATTGTGGATCAACCTACTACTTCCTATTACTAACATTTGCTTACACTTGTTTTAAGTGTGCCAATTAAAAAGTGAACTTGTATGTGTTCAAGTGCTAATTAGATCAGAGATTGGGGTCTCCAGCTGTGCTGGATGATGTCCTGTCCTCACGGGAGATGTTCTTCTGCTGGTCTCCAGGGTCTAGAACCAGACTTACACACTGCATAATCCTTAAAGATGCTGTATATGTGCATATGCATGAGACAGAAGAAAAACATGACCTTGTCTTATGAATTTGCATTTATGTAATTGCGTGCAAAAAAAAACTGTTCAAAGGTTTGGGGTCAGTAAGATTGAATGTTTCTGAAAGAATTATCTTCTCTTATGCTATATCAAAAATACAGTAAAAACGGTAATTTTGTAAAATATTATTAGAATTTAAAAGAACTGTTTTCTATTTTCATATATTTTAATGTGTGATTTATTCCTGTGATGGCGAAGCTGAATTTTCTGCATCATTACTGTCACGAATCCGGTCTGTGGCCTTCCATCCGAAGGCAAACAGGCGCCTTTGAGTAGATTGACTCTCACCTACACATACTTCCAAAGTCGACAATGGACTACATTTCCCCATACTCCATTCACTGATTACGTTACACTACAGCCAATTCACCCACTATAAGAACAGTCTCAAACAACCATGCAAGACGAGTATTGTAAGCGCACTATCGCTACCCTAGGTTAGCTACTTTCGGAGCATGCTCAGTTTTTCATGTCTAGTAGTTATTGTCATAGGTCTTGATTGCCTGCTTTCCCGTGTTCAAATTCTTGCCTGAGTATTGTGGAGTACCCTTTCGTCTTGGTCTTTGGATTAGTTTGCACCTTGCCCTGGAATATTGCTCGTGTTCCTGGATTACCAATCTTGTTTCAAACATTCTGCGATTACATTCGCCATCAATAGACCCATGCGGTTTAACGATTACTCTTGTGCTGCCTGTGCCATATCTGTGTGCTGGTGTTGACCGCTGTTTATGAACCTGTATTCTATATCGCTTTGCAAATGGCATCCGTGCGTCTCCCGTTCGCACCCGTAACAATGTATCAGTCTTCATTGGTCATGTGATCCTCAGAAAGAAGTAAAAATATGTCCATTTGTGCTCAAGACAACATTCTTATTATATCAATGTTGAAAACCGTTGTGAGCGTAATACTGTATGGAAAAACACGTGACACATTGTTCAGATCTTTATTAACAGAAAAGCAAAAGACATTTATTTGAAAGAGAAGATAGTGTTAACAAATAAATGTTCCTTGACTCACTTTGTTATCAATTTGCTGTTTCTTGCTGCGATCTCCATTGCATTCATATAAGATCTATGCAAGTTGTTGGTGAGCAATTGGGACGAGCATAACAAATGCTCAGGTGGTGACAATAGATGTGAATAGCTTGTGCTGAGTACCCCTACGAAAGTCTTATGCCATACCATCTATAGCATACACAAGTATATTGTAAGCAGTCATTTTGAGCTATGTGTCCGGGATAGCTGTCTTTTTGGAAAGGACACATGCAGTCTGTCTTAAAAAGTTGCGGTTGGAGGTATTACTGGCGACAGTATAATTATGGCGGGCGCTTTAAAAGGGTGTCCAGGCGGCAGCCACTAGGGTTAGGACAGAGAAACTTGAAATAAAACCCTTTTCTCATCACACGCACACACACGCACACAAACACAAACACCACACACACACACAAACACAAACACACCCACACACACACACACACACAGAGAGAGAAACACACACACACACACACAGATAATACAGCACTACTTCACACACAATCTGTTCTCTCTTCTGCAAACCCTTTCATTTCTATTCCTCTGGTTTCCCTCTCTTCTTTAATTAGCATGTCTCGCTCTCTCTCTCTATGTCTGTCTCATACAATGGACCAGTCCATTAAGCTTTACATGAGAAATGAGAGCCATTTTGTAGTAATTGACAGTGCCATATTAAAATGTTTTGGTATAGGGAATTGTGGGGCTTTCCTTATAAATAATTCAAATCCCAAAGCAATTAAAGCAGAAATCTGTTATCAGCCTTTACCTTCGCATTTCACAAAGCACAATATACTGCAGATTTCCACCTCTGCTTATACTGGGACAGTACAAACACATGACGGGTATTTGATTCTACTGGTAACTGAGATCCCCAACGGTCCCCTGCATGAATAAAAAAACAGAATATACTTTGAATATCTTGAAAATGTGTTATATAAGGAAAAATGATAAATATTTGAATAAATATAACAAATATTATGAAAGAAAAATCATTTTAGAAAAACTATTATTAGAACATAATGTAAAATGTATGATAAAATGGAATACAGTAGAGTATATACGTAGTAATACACACACATACATTTTAGAATGTTCAAATATTTTCTATAAAATGTTTTCTATAATAATATTTATTATCCTGAACTTAATTTGATGACACATATGTAACACATTAATTGCATTAAGTCATCAAAATGAAAATAAAAGGAACAAAAGCATAGTTGCAGATGCACTTTAACAAAGAGAGAGACTGACTTATCTTGATTATGATGTTGCGAGGGACATAATGACCCAGTCTGTCTCAAATATGTGAAATAACAAAAAATAATAAAGCTTTATTTTATGTACTGTATTTCGTTATTTAATAATTTTTAAAGCCAAAATGCAGTTTTGTGGTCAGAAGAAAAGATTAGTGTCAGCAAAGCACCAAACTTTGTCTGATAAGGGTTTGGGAAGGAGAAGTGATGGGTTGGAGAATTTCAGCAAGTAATATTGCGTGGTGTGTGTGTCGGAGGTGCAAAGGCAGATTATTCACAATCCCAAATCTTTCTCTCCTCTGAACATCCAACTTATCACTCCCTCTATCCTTGGCCTCCTTTCTGATCCCTCTTTCAATGCTCAGCCATTTTGCTCTCTGTCTGCTGGTTGTCCTGCTCTCTAGGATTCATTGTTGTTATTTCCTTCTCACAGTCACCTTTGATGTACATTTGCATTTACCACAGAATAAGTCTCTAAACACAAACTTTTTTGTTTTGCCCGTTATATAAATACCTGAAATACCCTGTAATCCAGAAATTTTCGGTGAATGCTGAAAGATGTGTGTTTCCTTGTGAACGGCTGGTTTGATGTAGGCTGTGAGTGTCATGTGATGAGCTCACGGTAAAACTGATTCACAGTACAGAGGCTCTGCGCGGAGAACCTTTCACTTCGATTCTCCCTGTGTCAGTATGGTTTCGCTACATTAGCCACTGTTGTATCATTGCAGTTGTATTCTTTGGCTCATATAGTTTGGTTTTATTTACATGCTACAGGCCAACGGTATACCATCTGCCAGGGGAACAGTGTGCTCCTCTCACAAGGGAATCTCGCCTCAGTTTCTGAACAACTTCTTGAGCACAGCTTTGCCCACACAAAACTGAAGGGTCCGTGAACCACAACTTAGTGCGAGATGCGTGTGATAGATGAAAGCAGCCCATGATCTTAGCAGGTTACTGTGCTCATGAATATAGTTGGGAACAACACATATTCCATTCCAGATTCTGTTCCATTTCAGTCCTCTGTTAGATAAGCAGAATGTATGAGTGACATGAGTGTTGATTTGATCTGCTCATTGAATGTGTGATGCCAGGATCACCAGGAATGAAGTGTTTGGGAGGATGATGAATCATTTACAGTGCCGATATTGATCAGGCAGTTTATTTTTCTTTTTTATTTCTCCACTAAGATTCAGCAAGTATTTTTTAAGCTTCAGCTTATAATATATATATATTAAGATTAAAAGCACACCTATAAAAATGTATAGAATTATATCATAAAATATAATATCTAATAAAATGTACATATATATATGTGTGTGTGTGGGTGTGTGTGCGTAGATGGTGTGTTCTGTGTGTGTATCTTAATTAATTTAAGAATAATTTGGTGTTGACTTATCTTTTCTGGCGTTTGGCAAGCTTTCCACTCTTTAAGAATGGAGATATTGTATAAATTGCAATGGCATCATTATAGTATTTGCATACTGAAATCTGTTTGGTCTTTCCTCTCTTGCATGTATTCACTGCCATTACATTCCAGACTGTGTCTAAACCAGAGCCTAAAATCTAAACTTATGTGACACTTTTATTCTTTTGATGCTTTGCAAGCCCTGATGTTTTCTTTAGGAAATGCAATCAAGTTTTTTCTGTACTCTTTTTTTATTTCTGTGATTTGTTTTAATTTAAAATAAGCTTCAAAATAATGTTTAACAAAATAGTAGAATAGAATTCAGTGAATTCTCTAATTCTTTTTACCCACTGTGTATTTTTGCTCTTTTTTTTGTTGCAGTGATCTTCTATCATCAAATTACATTGAGAGGCACATATCAGAGGAGGGGAAGTCAGTTGTCAACAAAGTGAGTATAAACTCTCATTCCAATATCAATTAAATATCTGCTTTAGACCAGAAGTATATTATACTTTTAGCTAGGGCTGGGCGATATACAGTGGGGCAAAAAAGTATTTAGTCAGCCACCAATTGTGCAAGTTCTCCCACTAAAAAGAGAGAGAGCCTGTCAATTTTCATCATAGGCCTATACCTAAACTATGAGAGCAAAATGAGAAAAAAAAAAATCCAGAAAAATCACATTGTAAGATTTTTAAAGAATTTATTAGCAAATTATGGTGGAAAATAAGTATTTGGTCAATAACAAAATTTCATCTCAATACTTTGTTATATACCCTTTGTTGGCAATGACAGAGGTCAAACGTTTTCTGTAAGTCTTCACAAGGTTTTCACACACTGTTGCTGGTATTTAGGCCCATTCCTCCATGCAGATCTCCTATAGAGCAGTAATGTTTTGGGGCTGTCGCTGGGCAACACGGATTTTCAACTCCCTCCAAAGATTTTTCTATGGGGTTGAGATCTGGAGACTGGCTAGGCCACTCCAGTACCTTGAAATGCTTCTTACGAAGCCATTCCTTCTTTGCCCGGGTGGTGTGTTTGGGATCATTTTCATGCTGAAAGACCCAGCCACGTTTCCATTCAATGCCCTTGCTGATGGAAGGAGGTTTTCACTCAAAATCTCACGATACATGGCCCCATTCATTCTTTCGTTTACACGGATCAGTCGTCCTGGTCCCTTTGCAGAAAAACAGCCCCAAAGCATGATGTTTCCACCCCCATGCTTAACAGTAGGTATGGTGTTCTTTGGATGAAACTCAGCATTCTTTCTCCTCCAAACACGACAAGTGAGTTTTTACCAAAAAGTTCTATTTGGTTTCATCTGACCATATGACATTCTACCAATCCTCTTCTGGATCATCCAAATGCTCTCTAGCAAACTTCAGACGGGCCTGGACATGTAATGGCTTAAGCAGGGGGACACGTCTGGCCCTGCAGGATTTGAGTCCCTGGCGGCGAAGTGTGTTACTGATGGTAGCCTTTGTTACTTTGGTCCCAGCTCTCTGCAGGTAATTCACTAGGTCCCCACGTGTGGTTCTGGGATTTTTGCTCACAGTTTTTGTGATCATTTTGACCCCATGGGGTGAGATTTTGCGTGGAGCCCCAGATCGAGGGAGATCAGTGGTCTTGTATGTCTTCCATTTTCTAATATTTGCTCCCACAGTTGATTTCTTCACACCTAGCTGCTTACCTATTGCAGATTCAGTTTTCCCAGCCTGGTGCAGGTCTACAATTTGTTTCTGGTGTCCTTTGACAGCTATTTAATCTTGGCCATGGTGGAGTTTGGAGTGACTGTTTGAGGTTGTGGACAGATATCTTTTATACTGATAACGAGTTCAAAAAGATGCCATTAATACAGGTAACCAGTGGAAGACAGAGGAGCCTCTTAAAGAAGAAGTTGCAGGTCTGTGAGAGCCAGAAATCTTGATTGTTTGTAGGTGACCAAATACTTATTTACAGAGGAATTTACCAATTAATTCTTTAAAAATACTACAATGTGATTTTCGGATTGGGTTTCTACTTTTGTCTCTCATAGTTGAGGTATACCTATGTTGAAAATTACAGGCCTCTCTCATCTTTTAAGTGGGAGAACTTGCACAATTAACGCTGACTAAATACTTTTTTTCCCCACTGTAGCTCAAAAAGAGGCAACGCTACTAATGTTTCATATCGTTCGGTATCGATAATTATTGAGGTTTTTTATAACTTTTTTTTTAAACAAAGAGCAATATAATTTTTTTTAATTTAACCAATATATTTAAATTAACCCCAATTACTGGAGGACAGAAAACATGTCAATACACAATAAAACATTAATACAAGTATCAATTTCTATGTTTATATGCAGATTAAATAGGTTTTAAGGAAAATTTTGTCTTGTCTCTCGAGGCCACAGGAGGGTGCATTGAGCAAAATAATGCAGCACATTTAATTTGTCAACGCAAGGAAATAAGTCTATAAAAAAACTTGCATTACGTCTAAATTAACTCATAAAAATCGAATATAATTTTGTAAATTGTATTAACAATTATGAACAAAACAGCATCATTTATTTATGCATTGCTTAATCTAAAGAGCCGAAGCGGCATTCACACAGACTGCATTTAAAAAAACATATGAGACGGAGTGAAAAGGAATAAACCTCCACAAGTTCACGACGTGTTTTCTAAAAGTTTAAACGGTTTTAACTTTTAATGGAGCTATAAAATCTATTGTGTGAGATGCGAACGCTGCAGCAGGTCATATTGTCCGTTAACAATGCGCTGACTATGCGTTTCGGTGGGAATGGCTTGGTTACTATACTGCTCTATATTGTTGAAGAAATAACGCAGCAAGTGCGTGTCTGGGGGCTAAACTAACCAAAAACATTTCAATGCAACAAAGTCACTACCATAGTCACCGTATTCGAGTGCTCATGATGAAGCTCACGACAGCACTTCCTAATATTTGATGTACTATTTTTGCTTCAAATGCATGTTTGATTTTAAATTGATCCTATAATTTTTTTCTATCACATCTCCCTAATCACATGCAGGCACAGCACTCGAATTCAGCATGTGTTCGTGTTTTGGGTGCGGTCTCGGTCACTCAGAGCAGGGCTATATCGGAAATCGGGCTGGACGATATGGCCAAAATTATATCGCGATGATTTCTTAATTGTTGGCGATACGCATAGATTGTTATACGCTATGCAACACGATATAGCGGAAAATAAATCTTTGTACATTAAAATGCCTTACATCAATAAAAAACATAAAACAACAATTTTGATCAATTGTAGCATCCTTGCTAAATAATCAAATTTAACTGAAAATAGAAATAGGTGTATAATGTACACACGCTTTTTATTTCAGATAAAAATTCTGATTTGGCTCTTTTATCATTCAAGCATGATGAAAAAAAAAATGCTCAACGGTTTAAATATTGAATAATCAGCAAATCAGCTATTAGAATGATTTGAAGGATCAGGTGACATCGAAGAGATATAATGATGCTGAAAATACCAGCTATGGTTTTGTTTCTGATCACAGGAATAAATTACATTTAAAATCTATTAAAATAGAAAACATTTATTTTAAATTGTAAAAATATTTCAAAATTGTACTGTTTTTGCTTTACTTTGATCAATAATGCAGCCATGGTGAGCAGAAGAGACTTCGTGACCAAACAAAAACAAAAATTCACACAACATTTAAACTGCTAGTGTAGGCTGATTATTCTTATAGATTGAAATAAATGTGTTTCAGCCAGAAAAAAAGGGTATGAAAAGTGATCCGAGTCGCTGCAGAAAACAAAAAAAAAATCGAACAATAACAAAAACTGGAAACGTTGCTGGAGACAGGCTTATTTAGTTTAGCCTTTACCTTCGTTGATTTAATAGACATTTCAAATTGGCAATAAATTTAGTTTAGTTTATTAGGTTCATAATAATTTGTCATTTTGTTTAGTTTTCATTTTGTGAACAATTATTATTAGTTTTTAGATGTTTAGTTGCCGTTTTAGTTTAGTTAATTCAAGTTATTAGAAGTTAACAGAATACACTTCCATGAGAAGGCCAAAAGATCGACTTTTTAGGATAATTTAATTAGTGATGCCCACGGTAACGAGCACAAATTAAAGAGATTGATTAGATTGATTAGATGGTAAAAGTATACAAATGCACACCAAAATTAAGCAGTCATGCCTTTTTAAATCTACAAGTTGCGCTTACATTATATGTAAAACGCACTAGACTAAATGATAAATGTGTGTTGTGATATTTAATTAGAAAATAAATGTAGCTAATTTCTTTATATTATAGACTATGTCTTTCATCTTATTTAACTATAATAATGATACCGTAACTGTCATGTCTTGCTCACTTTCCCGCGAACAAACGCGCATAAATAAGTGGCACTAAGAAATTCATAAAATGGCGGAAAGACCCAACATGGGATTTGCAGCGTTGCGCATTTCTAGCCAGGTCGCTCTGCAGCTGAAGTGAATGGCGCTTGGGAGCACTCGTTGCGCAGCTGTTCTGTAGGCCTATTCATTTTTTTTAAGTTTTATTTTTAATGCTTCTGTAAAGGACTCACGGCCGCATAGCCTATACACTGCAGATTTTAAGGAGAGACAATGGCACTTAACAGTAAAGTCATATCTAAATATGTTATTTTCATTTATGAAGATTTAAGTATGTAGTTTATGCACATTTGTTCAAAACAGCCTGTCAGATTGTTCACAAGATGTAGGCAAAATTTGTATTGTATACAGGAAGGATGCGCATTCTTATCATTCTTCTGTTGCGCTGCTTGTCTATTTCTCTTCAAAGCACCAACTTAAAATGCCTATTTTGGTTTGACTGCTTGTCACATGAGAAAATAAATAATTTTACCTTACTGATGCAGTATAAGTAGCCTATTTACTGCGGGTTGCGTTCAGTCGCGGCCTTTATGTCAAAAGGGCTCGGGTACGAATTAAATGGGGCTGGCTGAGGCGGATAACGGGTAGCGCGGGTTCTGGGTGTACTGCGGATGAGGGTTGACTAACAGAAACCGTGCGGACCTGGCTTTCAATGCTTTGAATTTCTCCGTCGATAACCGCACGTGCATGAATGCGCAATTGACAGCGTATTCCCGTGATATTCCCTATCCCGAACACATCAATTATCTTGGATCTTTTATTTATTTCAGTTTAGGCAAAAGTTTCTTTGACCAGTCGTTTTGTCTTGGTTGAGTTTTCGTTTACGCAAAAAATAAACATTGCTGGGATGACGGGGCTATTAAAATGGAAAAGTCATTCGTTCTGCCAGCAGGAGGCGCTTTTAGGTGATAAATCTAGCGCTATGTCCCAGTAAGGCTGTTAATCAAAGCAGCTCTGATCGTGAACGCTCTTTATGCAGCAAATGAAAAGGCCATCGAAACTTGTCTGATTAGGACAGCAGATCACTCAGAGATACATTCATATAAAAACCCACGGCGTTTTTGTTGAGTTTGAAAGTGCAGTTGCTCATGTTTATTAACGCCGTCAAACGCGTCTCAACAAGTCAATAATGTATGGGAAACACTGGTAATGTACTGTATATCGAAATATCGGAAATGTGTTTTAAAAACCTATTTTAATTGTTTTGAAGTCTTTGTATGGTAAAACTGGTAAAATGTACCAACAATCAAATTAAAAAAATATACACTTTTTGATAAACCAAAAAAAATACCCTCCCATTTTTTTTTTGAATCTGCATTAGGACATTTAGGCTATCCAACTAATAGTAAGCCTACCAAAATCTTATTAACAGTAGAAGTTAAATCTTACTGTAGGCTAGTCTTCAAATCTGGGTACTGTCTTACATTTAAAATCACAAAGGGAGTTTGGTCCCATCAGGCTAACGTGACAGTCACAACTCATGCAACTGTAATGTTTTCTTTTTATTTAGTTTTTTCTCGCGATCTTTACAACACACATTACATATTTCATGGCACACTCGCTTTATGCATATTTGGCGCCACCTATTGTTGTGGGTGTATTGACATGTCAAAATCTAGACCCTGAATATAAGACGACTGCGTTTTTTCAGATGAATTTCCAAGAAAAAAACATTGTCTTATGTTCGGGTCAATACGGTAATTCATGCAAATGCCCTGACCCCCTTCTTTCCACTCTATGACTATGTGTGGGAATAGTGGAACAGTGGAACAGTGACTATATATTCTGATCAGATCTGTGTATTTGAGCCACTCTGGGACTCTCAACTTCATTCTGTCAGTGAACTGAGGCACGTGTGTTTAGATGGGACACATCACACCCAGAGCAGAAGGTGTTTGCTTGTTTTAGCCCAGTGGCAGATTGTTCCTGTCACACACTCACACAGGGGCAGGAATACAGTGTCTTATTTGTGTGCTGCATGTTGGACACCATCATTGTGTCAGTGTTTGTGCTTTATATAGATTATGCATAGTAGACATGTCCGGGTTCTCTATTATTCTTTAGAAACTAATGGCCCATATCCGATTATTTAACTTTGAAATGACCCCTTTGACATGTTTTATTTTTTATTTTTTAATTATTGTTCTGAGTTTGATTCCAATGAAGGTTTCAGTGACGACATTTAGACCCACAGAGGCCTCACACCCACAACCTAGCCTATAAAGCCTGAGGAGACATTGTGCATGTAAGGCTACAAGGGCTCTTTAGACGACATGTTGCTTTTAAGAATGAATGAAAAAATAGAGCGGTGGGTTCTGTGAGGAAGGAGGGAGTAACTGAGGGATGGATGAATAGTCAGAGGATGAAGAGAAAGAGAGAGAGCCACTGAACAGGTTCTAGAGCAGAAACACAGATATATTTAGCTTCATCTCCCCACTGCAATAGTGAACAACCTCTTTGTCATGCTGTGGGATTATATGAATAATACAAAAACGCTATCATATAGCATATGTATATTTCTCTGAGACCATATCTTGGTGGACATCTTGGGATTTTGTGAGATACCACATATCTGGGGGTTTGACCACAACAACGTAAAAATAATTGGTTTTATTAATTGGTTTTAAAACATACATGTAGCTGACATCATAATTATGTAAATCACAAGGAAAGGGGAACAGTTGGTTTATTGCACACCAAAATTAAGCAGTCATGCCTTTTTGTATGTTTTGTATGATTATTGTTTTTTGAATTTCAACAATTTCAGAGACATTTTATCTATTACAAAGAAAAAAATAATTCCTTATATAGTTTCCATTATATATTTTCACCTGCTGAAGAAACAAAACATGTAAAATAGGAGGAAAAAACTATATTTTTAATTAAATATAAAAATAACATATAAAAATATAAATAGAAAAAGTATTAGTTTTATGATCAATTTGAGAAAACACATTTGCTCTTTTGTTTGTTTTTTTTTTGGGGGGCAGTTAAAAATAAATAGTATAGAAAATAATTAAAAAATCAGTTTTATAGAAATATATTCTATAAAATTAGTTGAGAAACTATGTTCATTGTTTTTTCCTGTAGGTTTGTTGGAAGCTGGGGTGAAAAACAGTTGACTGAAAACAGCATTGAATTTTTTTAATTACAATTAATAAACAGACATACTGAGACCAGACTTCAAATATTTGGGGTCAGTGAGACTTTTTCAGATGTTTTTGAAAGAAGTCTCTTATGCTCACTAAGGCTGCATTTATTTGATCAAAAATTCAGCAAAAACAGAAATATTGTGAAATATTATTGCAATTTTAAAGAACTGTTTTTTCCCCCACATATTTTAAAATGTAATTTATTCCTGTGATGCAATGCTGAATTTACAAAAATGTTTCCTATATTATTAGTGTGTTAAGAAACATTTTTTAGGGGGGGATCCTTAATATTTTTGTGGAATCTGTGATACATTTTACAGGATTCTTGGATAAATAGAAAGATCCATTTATTGTGTCCTGGTTGAATAAAATATACATTACGCTCTAAAAACAACACAGAATTTTGAATGAAATCTTCTCATGTTAAAGGTCATCCCAAATTCACATCCTTTAATACCTTCTTACCTTTGTATACTGCATGAAAAGGCATCATTTTTTTTAGATTTTGGACACAGCCTGTCTCTCTGATTCTAGACACTAATGCATGCTGGGTCATTAGTCTGAGAGGGGCTGTTTCTACAACAACTGCACTCTTCAGGAATGTCTCTGTGTTTGTGTGTGTGTGGTAGAGACTGCACTCGGCTCTTGATTAGCTGTGAATTCTTGAGGACATAAAGTGCTCCTTGTGGAAAAAAAGAGGCAGAAGTGCTCCAGAACAAGCTAGAGGAACGAAAACAGAAAAGGAATGGATAAAACTCAGCGTATGAAGCTTTTTGTCCAGTGCAGAGAGAGAGAAAGAGAGAGGGATGAAATGAAATTGATCTGCTGGTAAATGCTGCAGCTTCAGTCCTCTGAGAAAAAGCAGGAAGAGAAAGCCTGCAGCCCTAATGGCAGTCGAGCACTTACACTAAAAAATTTCATAAATAACATACACACTCGGGAAGGCTCTTACAAGTCTTCTGATCACTTCAGTACAAACAAAAGTGGCCAGTATAAATGTTGACCCACACACATGCAGAATTTATACATTTAATGTCAACATAAAATACAAAAATCCATGATCTTGGCCTTATTGGTGATATTGCTTTTATACAAGTTCAATATACAATAAGTTAATGTTAAGTAACTTACATTTTAGACACAATAATGCTAGTTACTTTTTCTGTTACTTTTAATTGCCAAAGAAAATAGTGCCAAACAAATCTGCAACAGAACCATTGTGTGACTCTGAGTAACACACAGTAGTGGCGTTTCATTCCTGAATGAATCAGCGTTTATGATTTTATTCTCTTGAATGAATGATTCAGTGCCTCAGTGTTTTCATTCTTGAATGATTCATCGTTGCTGAACTAATGAGTTTAATGAATGAGCATGCTCACAGATATGAATGAATTGGCATTCTGAACAAATCGTTTCAAAGAATGAGTCAGTGATTCCTAACGACAGTCATTTGTCGCCACCTACTGGTGTAATGATGCAACATACAGAAAGAGTCATTAGCTATGTTTCCATCCAAAGTTGCGAATTTAACTTGTGCGCAGAACTGGAGTATTGCATAAAACATTTGCGAATAAGCACCGTTTCCATCCAACAAGTCAAAAAGAACTAAACCGTCACTTCCTGATAAACTGACACTAAATATCACTAAGAAAATAGGAGAAGCCACTGAATATTATAATTTCCATACATAATAAATTACTTACGCCTCAGTCAGAGCGAGCAGACAAAACACAGTAAATGCGGTCATTGCTATCGGAGGTGGATACCTGCTGTTTGGGAACACAGTCGTGTATACATTTTTTGAGTAAACAAAAATAACTTTGAACAGAGCTTTCCTCATCGCATTTCAAGAATAGCATAACAACATTCAGCATGCTGTGCAAGGAGATCGTAGGGGGGGGGGTCCGCTGCTTAGGTCAGGTTTAGCCGTCCCAAGTCACTAATGCTATTGAAAAATCCCCACGCTAATGCAAATGCACATTTACTTTATTAAGTTATCAGCTCTTGGAAGACCAACTGGAAGTCCATGAATTTATAACTCTTAAAATAAAATCATGGTTCTTGTCTTCTGCGGGTCTTAAAAAAGTCTTTAAAAATCTTAAATTTAGTTTATCCAATTTCAAGCCTTAAAAAGTCTTAAATGTAACAAAAAGTTTTAATTATATTTTAATCGGTCCTTAAATTTGGGGATTGAAGAATAATTGCGATATGGCTGAATGTGTATTAACCCCTTCAAAGGCTTGATTTAATTTAATAAACGAGGCTGCAACGTCAAAGTCTGGTGCTGTGGCTTCTTGTGTGTTCCTGCTGTGGTTACCAGGAAACATTTTATATTTCTACAAAACGTCACCACTGCAGAGATGACTGAGCTTTCAATAAAACTGTTGTTTGTTCAGAGTTCAGCCAATGCGAAAAGATCGACACCATGTTTTTAACCCTGCAACACGCAGAGCTCTCTAAATGTGACTGGTGGATCGCTAAGAAGACAGATTCATTATAAAATCTAAACATATAGGGGTGTGCTATGTAATATATTTAATTTAAATTTCATATATTTAATCAATACGACAAGAAGAGTGCCGTTTTTTTTTCTCCAAAAATCAGCATGATTACAAATGTGATATTGATTTTATACAACAGTTCAATAAACAAAGTTAATATTAAGAGACTTAAGTTTTAGACGCCATATTGCTTGTTTTTGCTCTATTTTGCCAACAAAAATCATTCCAAACACAGCCACAGTGCTGTTTCGCGTCTCTGAGCAACATGAAGGTGTTCCGTTCCTGAATGAATCAACCATTTAAACGATTCGGTTCAATTGCTACTACCATGACATGCTGCCACCTACTTGCGGTTTTAATTTCACATTTAAAGTACCTTTTCATTTTTTAAATAATTTCAAACATCAGTTTTCAATGTTTTATGTTTAAAATATCAAAACATTATTTATGCATTTGTAACTGCAGGTTAAAGTATTCTATGTCCCTCAGAGCTGCATTAAACAGTGTGTAAATGCATCTAAATGCCACTTAAGATGCAGTTTCTATGTTTCCTCTGCATTGCAAAGATCAATTTTGTTGATACTGATTTCATTTACTTGGTAACAGCCCAAATGCAAGAATTTGACTCAAAAAATGGTGCACACTTTTAGAAAAAATGGCTTAAAGGTAAAAATGCCAACCTAAACTTATTGGAAAAGATTAATTTCTTTCACTGCTGTGAACTGACCACACAGAATATGAAGATTATCAAAAAATTCAGGATTCAGCTGTCAGCACAATTAGAGAAAAGATATTAGCACAATAACACACTCTATAGCAAAATATTGTCTAATTATCGTTATCAACAAAATTCCAGAAAATATCGAGATATAATTTTTTATCAATATCGCACACCCCTAATTTATGTTATTTAATTGATATAATAATTTATTGGTAATAATTGTTTAAATGAATATAATAATACTTTTGACTCATCTATTTTCTTAAAAATGGTTTAAAGTCTGAAATATAAAGTTTATCATTTTATAAAACTTTTAGTTTTTGTGAAAACTTGTATCTGAACTGTAAATTAAGCTTTTTACAGTAATTTTACAGTTTAATATGGTACTATAGACATTGCCCTACCCAACTCATATGGTATTCATTTTATTTGTGCAGGTCTTAAAAAGGTCTTTAAAAAGTCTTAAATTTGAGCTTAAAAACCCTGCAGAAACCCTGAAAATGTACCTTGTTTCATTTGATTATTTTCTCTTTTTATTTGGAAATTGATTGAAGCAAATCATGATTTCACATAACAGATTAATAATAAATCTGGCAACAGCTGCTTCACATTATGCAGCACTTAAGTTAAAAACAAAACAGTAAATCTATAAAAGGGATGGTTCTTCTGAATTTACTTACTAAACTCTGATTGAATTAGCCACATTTAAATCCATTAACAGTATGTGCTGTTTGTTTCTTCCTGCAGGGTGGAGAACACTGTTACTACCATGGGAAAGTACGTGATATTCCAAAGTCATATGTGGCGCTTTCAACTTGCCATGGATTACAGTAAGTCCTTCTAAAGATGTGCTGCATGTCTGAATGAACATGCAGAACACCAGCTTTTAGCAGGCCAAAGCTGCGATTATCCCATTCAACAATTAGAGCTGTATAATTACAACATGCTATTATCCTCCTCTCATATCACACACTGATGCTCTCAGCGCTCTTTGTGTCTTATGTGTGTGTGTGTGTGTGTGTGTTTCTTTCGTTCTCCCCTGTACTGGATGCTATAATGCTTATTGCATCACATCTGGCCTTTTGATCCTCTATTGCAAATGGAAATTGATAACATCACTTCCTCTTCTGCTGCATGCAAATGGGGTATCCCACAGGGATCCGTTTTAGGCCCTCTTTTGTTTTCTCTCTATCTTCTTCCTTTGGCTAATATTTTTCGTAAGCATCAGACGTCGTATCATTGTTATGCAGATGACATACAGCTTTATCTCCCTGCTAAGTCTGATGAGAATACGTCTCTTCAATCATTATTTGACTGTTTTAATGAAGTTAAAAGTTGGATGGCGGATAACTTCCTTCAATTAATTGACTCTAAGACAGAAGTGTTGGTTTTTGGACGTCCGGATTTTGCAAATACCCTCTCAAAGACCGTGGCTCCTATAACTAACACGTAGGTTCTCATGCAAGAAATTGATCTAAAAGTTATTTTTGACCCAGCACTTAAATTTGACAAACAAATAAACTCAGTTGTCAAATCTGCATTTTTTCAGCTTAGGATGATTGCCAAAATCAAACCTTTTCTTTCATTTAAAGGTTTTGAAACTGTTATCCACGCATTAATTTCATCCAGACTTGATTACTGTAACTCATTGTATTTAGGGGTCGCTCAATCTTGTCTGTCTCACCTTCAGTTGGTCCAAAATGCTGCGGCCAGTTTTTTTACAAAAACTAGGAAGAGGGAAAATATCACTCCTGTTTTGGTTGACTTGCATTGGCTTCCCATTGAATATAGAATCCAGTTTAAGGTATTACTATTTGTTTACAAGTCCCTCACAGGCTTGGCACCAAACTATTTATCTGGTCTTCTCCCCCATTATCAGACCAACAGGCCATTAAGGTCATCAAACACTTTGTTGTTGTCTGTTCCTAAGACACGTTTAAAACTTAAGGGGGATCGGGCATTCTCGGTGGCAGCACCTCAGTTGTGGAATAACTTGCCTCTTTGTCTGCGATCGGCCACTTCTCTTCAGGTTTTTAAATCTTTAGTAAAGACATATCTTTTTTAAAAAACTTATGGGCTGGAATAACTGCTGTATATAGTTTTATTGTGTGTATATTTAGTGTTGTGTATTATTTCTGTCACCTTTTTATTGTAAATTTGTTATGGTTATTGGCTTAATTCTACTTCTCTGTGCAGCACTTTGGTCGGCTCTGTCGTTTTTAAATGTGCTATATTAATAAATTAAACTGAAACTGAAACTGGAAAATTTAATATTTGTTGTGTTTGTATTATTGGCTACCTGCTGTGTAAACCTGAAGTAAACCTAGCTGTGTTCCTGAGCCTCTCATGTGCCTGAGGAGAATTGAGTTAGTCTCTATAGAGTCTTATGAACACACACCACCTCAATGCGTGGTTCTCTGGGATAGCTCAGTTCCTTCCGTCTGGATTTTTAGTGAGAGAAGGAGTCAGGTCAGTTCCATCTCTCTCTCTCTCTCTCTCTCTCTGTCTCTCTCTGTATGTGAATGCACAGAGTCAGGTCAGATGTAGCTCAGAAATAGAGCAGCATCGCTCTTCACATACATAGTCATCATGCTTGAACGTTTACAGCCTTAATATCTTCTCCTCAAAGAATCACATATGCACAGATTTAGGAGGAAATTAATTGCTGTTGTTGTTTGTTTGCACATGCTCTCTGGACAAAAGAATAAAGAATTCAACATATTGTATTACAATATAGTGAACTCATTGTAATATTATTATTTCAAGACAGTGTTCACATGTTTTTTGTTAAATGTTGATATATGTTTAAATTAATATATAAAATATTCATTTTAGTTGATCAGACAAATATAGATGTCATTAAAACTAATTAATATTATATTGTGAAATATTGACAAAATTTAAAGATTATTTTCACTAACCGAAAAAAAACCTTAAAATACAAAATAAATTAGTGAAAATTAATCTGACCTATGTGAAATCTTTTGTTTTTATAATTTTATGCAGTTTAGTTTAAAAGAAAATGTACTTTTGTTAGAAGCCAGGTTTGTTCTTTGCAATAAACAATACAGTATCCTTAAAGGGTTAGTTCACCCAAAAATGAAAATTAGGCTGCGCTTTACTCACCCCCGAGGCATCCTAGGTGTATACGACTTCCTTCTTTCAGATGAATCCAGTCGGAGTTATATAAAAAATTGTCTTTGATCTTTCAAACTGTTTAATGCCGCTCAGCGGGTGTTGCATTGCTTCAGTCCAAAAGAACTTAAATAAAAATCGCCCATCCATAAAAAAAAGTGTCTCACACGGCTCCGGGGGGTGAACAAAGAAAGGCCTTCTGTAGCGAATGAGCATTTTTGTGTAAGAAAAATATCCATATTCAAAACTTAATCACTTTAATGTAGCTTGTGCCAACAGTTGTACACGGAAGCAGTTCTAGGCGGATTATGTATGAGGTCAGCGTTGCGCATGCGGCGGTGAGTCTCGTGAAAACCAACGTCTGTTTACAGGATCAAAGGAAGCAAAGTTTCCTTACTTTAGCAAAGGAAAACCAGTCTCCTCTTGGCTTATATCGAAATCCTCCGACATTCTTCTCTACAAATGCTCGTTTAGTACTTCTAATTCTTGACCGTTGCTTTATTTTGATCTCTCCGCTGCGTTTCCGCATGCGTCACTTCTGAGCGACGTATGCGCAAAGCCGACCTCATACTTCATTCCCCTGGAACTGCTTCTGTGTACAACAGTGAGAGCAAGCTACATTAAAGTGATTATTACGTTTTAAATATGGATATTTTTCTTACAAAAATGCATCAGTTCGCTACAGAAGGCCTTTGTTCACCCCCCAGAGCGGTGTGAGACACTTTTTTTTATGGATGGGCGATTTTTATTTAAGTTCTTTTGGACTGAAGCAATGCAACACCTGCTGAGTGGCATTAAACAGCTTGAAAAATCAAAGACAATTTTTAATATAACTCCGACTGGATTCGTCTGAAAGAAGAAAGTCATATACACCTAGGATGCCTCGGGGGTGAGTAAAACGCAACGTAATTTTCATTTTTGGGTGAACTAACCCTTTAATGTGTTTTAAATGGAAACGTCTCATGAATAAAAAGTACACTATTGTTTAAATTTTGGGGTTATTAAGTTTTTAATAACTTGAGACGTCTCTTTTGCTGGCAAGGCTTTATTTATTTGATAAAAAATGCAGTAAAAATAGTAATATATTGAAATATTATCACAATTTTAAATAACAATTTTATGTTTGAATATATTTTAAAATTGTATGTCAGCATCATTACTCCAGACAGCAGTGTCACATATCCTCGGAATCTTTCTAATATGTTGATTGGTTTTTAGTATCATGTTATCAACAGTTGCTGCTGCTTAATTAGTTATGTTAAAACCCGTGATACATTTTCTTTTATTATTTATGAATAGGAAGTTTAAAAGACAGCATTTATTTGTAAATGTTATTTTATTATATTATAACATTATAAATGTATTTATTGTCACTTTATTATCTAAAAAAATATAATTATCTTATTAACGCCAAACTGAACTGGAAATATGAGTATATAAACTGTGACATATAAGAGAAGTAATAATACTGAGAGGAAATTATACTATCTCTTATGTGTGATGAGAACAGTGTGTATATGCTGAGAGGGAGGGAGTGGTGCTGCTGAGACTGCAGTTTTATGGTGGTTTATATTAATGCCATATTATAGGTCAGACAAACAGCATTACGTCACAGGCTGCTGATGACAGACTACAGCAGACGCTTTTAAAACCCCTCATCGACTGAGAGCTATTTTACCTCTTGCAGATCATTGACCTAAAGCCATTATTGATGTAGTTATATTGGCTGTTCTGTTATTATACAAACTTGGCTTAGGGTTGCTTTAAGATCTTTTACATTATGTCTACACCGGACACAAGCGGCATGATGCATTAAAAATCTATCTAGCTGTCTGTCTGCCTGCGTGCCTGCCTGCCTGTCTGTCTGTCTGTCTGTCTGTCTGTCTGTCTGTCTTTTTGTTTTTTCTCTAAGTGACTCTCAAAAACGCTGTCGCTAGCGTCTGTTTGTGAATTTCATTTTCCTCCTGGTTTTCATTGAAAAGCTTTCCAATGAGTTCATTCATCTGTGAGAGGCCACTCTGTATTTATGAATGTAGTCAGGCTAAAGGGCATTTTATCATCCTTCAAATGCTTTCAGAAGTCACCTTGAGTGTCTCGGCACTGTCTGGAGGCTCTCTGAGTGTCACCGACTGATTGATCTAAAAGATAAATTCCATCAGAGCAGAGAATGATATCCTCTCTGCATGTCTCAAGGCTAAAAGAGATGTCTGGACACAAAAATAAATACATATACATACGCAGTCTCCACTATGTCTCATTATTCCTGAAGTATTATATTGGTACATAACAAGTGTGAGAATTACCTGCATTTGGAGAGTCAGCACTGAAACATCTAGATGGATGAATCTTATTACATATGCTAAACATTTGTACACAAAATTGCATTAAAAATGTATAGTAACCACTTTTATATGGGTCAAAGATATTAAGATGTCCGCATCAAAAGAAATTGACAAAAGTGATTTTATGTCCATAGAAAGCACATTAAATGTAAGTAAAGAGTCTACTTTCATATTTCAAATAACTTTTGTGAAAATAAAATGTCAACATATGGTTGAAATAATGTTACACTGGCATTCAGTGTAACACAATATTTATGTAAAAATTCAAACAACATGCTTATTCTGACGTGTACATATTAAAATATATAAAAGAATAAGGGAGCATATTAAATTTGATGTGTTTTAAATGAGTAAAAAATTCTTACTGACAAATGGGCAAAACCTAGGATAGTGGCAAATTTTTAAAACTAATTAGTATTTGGGGTGAAATTAGTCTTTTAATATGTCATAAATTGATTTTTGTTGTAAATATGCCTGACAAGATTGTTACATTGAATGACGTTTTAGTGGGTCTCTTCTGTAAATCAGGGAAAAATGTATGATATTTATTTTTTGCTCAGAAAAACAAAAACAAAATTGCAATTAAATTAAACAGAAAATTAAAAACAACAACAACAACAATTTACATCAGTATTACACTTATTGTTTTTATGCTTTAACACTTTTTCGTCTTTGACCCATATACAAGATGATAACTGAATGCCCCTCACTGAATTAATCATGCAGCATGATGAGGTTTATGTGAAACAATGTAGCATAGAACTGTTAATTGCATAGTTTTTCTAAATTAGTAGGCAGTATACAGTATATACTCTGTAGAATTATGCAGAATTGAATTGAAAGAACTTCAACCTTTCATTTCATCATAGTATTTGTCTATAAGGCAGATATAAACCTCCAAATTTAAATGCTTTTTAAACTTTTTAAACTTTATCAAGATTTTGTCAAACCAGCATTCAAAGTTTGTTGACAAACTTTGCTTCTAGTTAAAAAATTACAGTTTTTATTAAATTCTTTAAATGTTAAGTCATTTAAATTCTACTTCTAAATTGGATAGATTTAGCTAGCAAAATTACAGTTTAAATGTGAATGTAAGTAACATTCAACATCAATTAAAAAGGCTCTTTAATCAGCATGTTTTTGTATAACATTAGTTTTTAATATAATGGCCACTAAACTGTATAACGTACTAACACTGTAAACAATTACTGTAAAAATAACGGCCATATTCTGACAGTACTGTTTTCTATTAAATCAGAAATGTACTGTAGAAAACAATGCATTCTGGGCAATAATTTTCACGGTAAGCAACTCCTGTTAATTTACAGCCCATTTTCAACACTAATCTTTTACGTTTATATATTAGCGCTGGGTTTTGACACAAATTTTACGATTCAATTCTCATTCACAAGCTTGCGATTCGATTCAATTTTGATTATTTTGGATATAGATCAGGTACAGTACATGCCAAATTTTCTCAAAGAAAACTAAATCTCTCAATTAATGCTGTAAAACTGCTGAGTCAGTTGGTACTACATTACTATAATACTGAAGGTTAAAATTGACTGATTTGTTAAAATTACACTTAATGAAGTTTTTAAAATAATAAAGTTACAATTACATAATAATATTTCTACTTCAATTTGTTTTTTTAATATAAACATAATGGTGGCTGTCATAAAAACTTGATGGATTTATTCAAACATAAATTAAACATTGAAGAACAGTAAAATGTATAATGGATATGTTATATGGTGCATATATTTAGCAAAATGCCCCTCTCTACAGTTTATTTTTCTATCTGACTAATGAGTTTATGGTCACTGAATAAAGTATTTTCTGAGGTAAATGTGATGTTACGTTACATTGTTTACAAGCCGTTATATTGACATCTTTGCGCGGCTGAAACACTGATTGAGAGATTACATGAGACAGAATACAGATTGTAAAGTTGTACTCTTTCTTTTAACTTACCTTCGGATGTTTAGTCATGATTATTTTGTGCTGAAGCTGGTATTAATGTGGAGGAGATGATCAGCTCACGTGCGCCTTGCCGCATCTGTTGAACTGAGGAGCGACAGCGATCTGTCACTACACATTAAACAGTGCCAAAACAAAATTCATTGTTTGAATATTGCAATACAATTGACAGAATTTGAAATCTGAGACTTTGTTTCATATTAAAAGTACCAAAGCACAGTGCTTATTGCGATTTATTGGATGGGAAGTGCCCTTCAATGTTCCGTCCATTAACTGAAAACAGGCTAGACTAATCGATTCTTGGGATTTAAGAATCGATATCGTTCCGTAAAAATGAGAATCGATTAATATCGAGATATCAATATTTTTTACCCAGCCCTAGTATTTATGTATTACGGTTTTGTACTGTAGTACGCAATGCATTATGGGCTGTCCATTTGAAACAATAGCACAAAGGCGCTGAATGGTTGTTTCACATGAGTTTGAGTACAAGCACATTATTGATTGTTAAACTTTTAAAACACAATTTCATTTAACTGTATAAGCTATATTACCAAGTTTGAGTTTGTATTCTTTTATGCACACTTTTCTTAACACAAAGGTCACAATAGCTTTTAAAGGGGTCATATTACATTGCTAAAAAGAACATTATTTTGTGTATTTGGTGTAGGGCAATATGTTTACGTGGTTTAAGGTTCAAAAAACACTATTTACCACATACTGTACATAATTGTTGCTCCTCTATGGCCCACCTTTTTGAAACGCGTCGATTTTTACAAAGCTCATCGTTCTGAAAAGTCGGTGTGCGCTGATTGACCAGCTATCTAGTGCGTTGTGATTGGCTGAATACCTCAAGCATGCGACGGAAATGTTACGCCCCTTACCAGGTTCAGGAAACTTTCCTCCGGTAAAATGCGCTGCACACACTCAAATATTTGGGTTGTACTGTTCTGGAACAGTGTTGTAAATAAAACTTAACCACTGATTTCTAGTTGTGTGCTCTTTTGGAAGGCCAAACAAAATAGTTGTCTCCATGATATGGCAGCGGCAACAATACTACAGCGAGAATAAAAGTTACGCCTTCTTTCTTTGTTATGCAAATCTTCCCACACAGTGACGTAGATATGTAGGGGCGTGTTTGAACGAGGCGTTTTAGGAAGGCGTGCTTTTACTTTGGTAATTTCCTCATATGATTTTAATTTCCAATGTATTTTTAGAGTGTTTTGTAAGTAATAATCACATAATATATTCCATGTATTTTTTTTTTACAGTAAATAACTGTAATGTAATTTCACAGTATTAATAACATAGAATTACAGTATATTGCTGGTGACTCTGCTGCCAGTATTTTACCGTTATTTTACAGAGAATTTTTTTACAGTGTATGCATTACCATCTCTCTCTTTTTCTTTCTCTCTAGTGGGATGTTCTTTGATGGGAACCACACATACATGATTGAACCAGGAGGAGAGAATACTACAAGTGTACGTATAGTGGATTCCTGCTTTAAACAAAGCAAATATCGCCCATATCAGTATTATGAGATTTATATCTGTCATCATGTTATTTATTAGCTTTAAAGTCAAAATAATTATTGTATTGCCACAATTTTTATAGCATACTTGCTGCATCTTTACTTTGGTTTTAAGGTGTCTGTGGATGAAACTAACTAAACTTGATAGTGATTGTTTGAGGCAAGGAAACTCCCCAGAGCAGTTTAACAGGGTATTTCCTGTGCAGACAGGTCATATGTTGACTGATAAGCCCATCACACAGTCGATAGAGATACCTGACACTGCAAAAGCACAGCTATTATCTGCTAATGGCAGAATCCCATGTGAACGCTGGCGGAGAACGAGGAGGGCGTATCAGTGAAAGACAAGCTAAAGCTGTGTCACTGAGACACTGAGGTTTTAGAGAGGGAATGTCATTTCTCAGTCGCAGAACGATGATCTGATTCATTAAGTGACTCACAGAGGTACATGTTAATGAAGAGATTTGTGTAATTTAAAGCAGCGGTGAAAGGCTGAGATGTTGAAATTCTTTCATTAATGGGAGAATGAAGCCTGTTCAGTGACACAGGAGGGAGTTTATGATCCATTCACAGTTTGCTTTTTTTTGTCTTTTTTTTTTTCTCCTCTCTCCAGGCTGTTGTTTTACAAACATTAAATCTTTACACTCAGAGTCACATATTAAAAGAAAGGTCCAGAGTCTTGAATGACAATCAGAAAATGAAAATCTTCTATTGAAGGAATTTCCATAATTTCAACCAGGGGAGAAAATGGGTGTCACAGGGGGGGGGGTCCGGACACAGGTTATCTGTTATAAAATGGAAAGGGTATATTAAATATTTATAATAATGCTTAAAGATTGGGGGGGGTTATAACAACTGTATACACATTTTTAAAATAATGTGGTAAAATAATATAATATAATACAAAGGGGAGCTAACGGAGGGCGAGGGGGGGGGGCCTAAAACTAAACTTTTTTGTTCCTTTTTTGGCATTTTTTGACATGGCAGGGATGGGGGGGGGCCTAAAAACTAACTTTTTTTTGTGCCAACTTCAGCGGGGGGGGGGAATGGGGGGGGGGGGGGGGGGGGGGGTGGTATACTTGCCAATGTGCCGGCTGGCCGAAAAAAAAAAAAAGGGTGAAAAAAAAAAAAAAAAAAATGTCACTAGAACAAAGGGGGGGGGGGGGATTTAGGCCAGGGGGGAAACAGGAAAAACAAGAGGCCAAAAATTTTTTGTTTTTTTTTTGTCAAAAACATAGGGGGGTCTGAGGGCGCAAAAACGAAGACCTATAGGAAAAAAAAAAAACCCCGGGAAAAAATCCGCTCGCCAAACCCCGCCCCATTGGGGCCCTCTAGCCCACTTCTTTTGTTTTGTTTTGGCAAAACAAGCAGGTTATTACTCTCAAATAATTTCATACTAACAATAACTAACATATTTACAATGTTTTTTATTTTTTTCCTGCTGGTTTTTTTTTTTCCCTCTGGGTTGCAATTTTCCCAATTTTGCTTCCCCATTGTGTTTTTCCATTTTTCCATCAATTTTCACCATAAACCACTTTCTTATAACCATTCACTACAGTATAATTGAAGTCTATTATTTTTTTAAACACTTTAATAGGCTCTGAAATTATAACAACTTTTATTTATTGATTTTAAAAACAATCTCACTGCTAACTATATTATCCTATAGCAAGAAACTATAACAATATTAAATCTTTAATAATAATATTTTATATTTCAAAGCTATAAATGACTTATCCTCGCTACTTAGAGACAGTCCAAAGGATTTCTCTCGTTTTTTTTTTTTTTTTTTGTTTTTTTTTTTTTTTTTTTTTTTGTTCTTTGAATTTAACATACAAATGAACATGACTTCAGCAGGTTTCAACATTACAATCGCGGCTGTTCTCCTTCTTCTTTATAAAAAAAAAAAAATATAATAAAACCTGATGCAACATATTAGACTCACATTATCTGACATCATATCTGATTTTGGTCCCTATTTCACCTTCCCCTTTTCCCCCCTCCCCCCCCCCCTTTTCCCCTCCCAACTCTTAAACCTGGCACTCTTCTTCTGCTTTCTTTAAAAAAATAAAAAAAAAATCAGACCACCGAATCCGCTGGATTTTTTACCCACCGCATGATTTTTTACTTACTTACTTTTACTAATACCCTTAACATAACCGGACCCTTTATAACTCGCGTAATATTGTTGTGCTTTGGGGGCAAGTGTTTAATTTTAGGCCCCTAGAATATATAATATATTTAAGAGGTATTTGTATTCTTATATTAATTATATCTATATTTATAATATATATTTAATTATTTTAGAATATTCTTTTTTTTTAATTATCTAAAAATTGACAAAGTATGAATACCGTATTGTAATGCTTAGATATACAAAAAACAATTTAAATTTATATAATATGACAAGGGGCTTGACCGAAATAAATAATCTCCAACTCTTCATTTTTAAAAATTTAAAATAAAAATAAAAAATTTTCAGACAGACAGAGAAAATAAAAAAAAAAGAAAAAAAGAAAAAAAAAAAAAAAAAACAAAAAAAAAAAAAAAAAAAAAAAAAAACAAACAAAAAAAAAAAAAAAAAAAGTGAAAAACGCAAAAAACGCTTTGAAAATTGATGACAAGAAACAACTTTGGTTGAGTTTCAATAATTTTACATAAAAAAATGTTTTTGAACATCCGGCTCAAAAAAAACTTCTTGGGTTGTATCTGGATTGTTTACTACGGGTTCCTAGTTTTAAATATTACTATAAAAATAAATTAAGAAAATATATAATAAAAAATCCCGTCCTAGTTACTAAGCAGTGTTTAATTGGAAAAAAAATTTTTTTAAACAACATAAGGGAGCATACTTCTACCTAGAGAAACAGTTCAAACTCATATTATGTCCATAATTAATTCCTCATGAAATTACTATTGACACCACGAGTAGCCTAAGTCTACTCCACACCAAAGAAAACTGCCCTTTAACGCAGTTTCTTTCTGTTATACTTTTTCTTCTTCTTCTCTCTTTCTTCTTTCTGGTATGTGAGGAAATCCTTATTAAAAAAATTCTTTCTGCTCTTTTTTGTTGGTCGCAATATGCTCTTCGGGCGTACAGCATAGGCTTGGGTCTTATGAGCTCTCTCAACCCAACTGAGATAAAATGCCTCTTTTTCTTTATTAAAGCTGATGGATTTTGGGGGGTCATGTTTTCTATCAAATAAAACAATAGTAACAAAAATAAAAACAAGATAAAAACTCACATAAGAAAACACCAACCCCCACAATACAAATCACCAACCACATCCATCAAGTGACATAATCCAACATAAACAAACTCCATACCAAAAAAACTAAAAATCTCCATCCTGATCACAACCCCCTCAAACAACTCCCATACCGTTATCAGGTGTGGTTGTGACCGGGCGAACAACAGCCATCAAGACATGCAGTGGGCAGAGGGCAGGGATTCTTGGTAGGGCGCCCTCTCCCACTGATATTGGGCTCTGCGGATCTGATTCATTCAGACACAGTCAGAAACCAGAGGGACAGTATAGTCCTGTTTACCATATGGCACATGCATCTGTCATCCGCCTCGCACTGCAGCGGGGGACATGAAAACGTGTCCCTCTTTGGCCTCTGTAGCGTCTCTCACTGCTGGATTCTGCAAAATGCTCACAGTACATGCAGGGTCTCTGCCCCTCAACCTACCTGAAGTCATAATGAAATCAAAGTGGACCTTCTTTACTTTACTTTTACTCCTGATTTTTTGCACATGATTTTTGATTGATGTTTGCTTGGCTGGAAATAATTTTAGCCCTTAGCCAAATAGGTAAGAATATAGCTACTATTGCAGATAGTATATACTTTTTCTAAAATCTTGCACAGTGACGTTACATAATTTAATTTTATTTGCTAAATTATTATAATAATACATTTATGTTCATTAATAATAATGTATTTATTTATTTACACGACTGTTCAAATGTTTGTGGTCAGTAAGTTTTTTTAAAAGAAATTAATAGTTATAGGATAATAATGGAATTATAGGGAAAAACGTCATTGTTTTTCCATGTTAACAAATTGAACCTGTTAAGGTTAAATAATACAATAATAACAACGAATCAGTCAATATACAGATAGGCCCACTGTTCTCCATTATAGATCAGTGGATAGGCCATGTTTTAGGTTAGAAATTTTTTTTTTGAAAATAAATAGCTCATTAAGTCTTAATTAAGTATTAATTATTTGGTGCTATTGTGAAGACTAAAGCGAATATACATATCTAAATGACTGTGAAACATTATTTACACAGTTAGGAAAGTAGTGCTGCTGCTTTGTTCACGGGGTTACCGGGGTAACGGCAGCAGTTCTGCTTCAGTCAGCGCCTCTAGTGGCGAATGTGCGCTTCATTCAGCGCATCTCCTTCACTCGCTCTGCCTTTCTTCTCATCTGTGCTAATTTAAATTAAACCGTTGCCTTTTGAAGTTCAGTAATCATATGAGGCTGTATCGCTATTTTTTCCATAAATAAACTGAAGAAATTAATACATTTGTTATAGGCTACTGTATAAGTTAGGCTGTTTTGTATTTTGAATTGTATTCGCACTCATGCTCCTAAATACATTTTCCAGTTCGCACACATCTATTTTTAGTCGCAAATGCGAGTGAAATGCTGGCACTGTCGAGCCGATACTAGCAGTATATTGTCTTTTTCCGCTTGACTTGCACTTCGCAACAACTCAAGCTTGTTTCTGCAAAGCCGTTTAGCATGTTTTCTACAAAAATGTCTGACGTGTTTACATTTTACACGGCATGAGAATGTGAAAAAGCTACGCTAAATCTGATCTGACCAGTCAGACTGAAACAGATTTCCAGGAATGTGATTTGAATAGGATTTCAAACCACATATGAAACAGATATAAACAGATATTCCATGTAGTTCATTGCCATTCAGAATATCTAAATATGATCTGATTTCAATCGGATTTGCACAAAAATCAGATTTGGGGTGACAGTCTGAACGAGGCTTGCTTAAAATCGATTTATGCTACAATCAAAATTTTCTGCTAGAAAAACAGGACAGTGTGTTTTTGGAGGGAGGGTTTTCATCTGATTGTACGTCAATGAGTTTGTGTTTTGAGAGACATCTCTTACTTCTCTCTCCATGTTTCTCATTTCCTCTATCTTACACTCAGCGGACAGTCGGGTTGATAGCGTTGGGGGTGGATGATCGTCTCTGGAGCGGGGCGGCCAAGTAGGTATAACTGCAGACCGTAGATCTCCAAAATGGGGCGTAACTCCAAAAGTGGGCTAACCTCAAAAATGGGTGCGGGGTCTCAAATTGTGGCGGTAACTCCAAAACGGGGTGGAGCTCCAAAATAGGGCGTGGCTTCCTCCCATTGACAGACAGGCACATGACACGCATGCGCATTTTTTCCCCCAATCCACTTCAGTGCAAACTCCACCCCACAGCTGATTCTAAATTTATTGGTTGTGTCAATTAAAGTGTTGATTTCCTACACTATGCTACAAAAAATGCTACACCTAAACCTACCCCACACCTGACCCTAACCTTAACCCGTGAAATTGACCACAGCGGGATTGGCGCTGAATAGAAAGTTGCAGTTCAGGAGATAAACAGTTAATAAGATTATGCGATATGAGATCGTTCCGTAACTCCCCAATCGGACCTCACCGGACAATGGCACCTTTTTAGTTGCACTCAGCATCACTACCCCCTCATACCCTGCGAATGCGTGTCATGTGCCTGTCTGTCAATGTGAGGATACCACGCCCTATTTTGGAGCTCACACCCCGTTTGGAGTTCCCGCCCCCATTTGGAGATCTCCAGGCTGCAGTTATACCCTTCTCGGGGCGGCAGGCACCCCACCCCCTCAACATTTTTAACACACTTTCCAAAAAAATGAAAGTGTGCCATCCCCCAACCTGCTTTCTATTCATGATCTAGTCCCCAAGAGAACACACACACCCCCTCCTCTGCTCCAATACAGAAAACCCCATCTTATTTTAAGCCAATACATCTGAGAGGCCATCTGCGTTATATGGCTAATCCTCATACGTGAGTATATGGGGGGTGGACTGGAACAGCCTCCATAGAAACGAGGTCTGTGTCTCCCTCGTCTTTCTTATCTAGCTCACTGATATTCCCTCTGGCAGCGAGTGTAAGCGTGCAGAAGTGTGCTGGCAGGATGTGTAGTGTTCCTGTAGCTGAGCTGGTAGAGCATGGCGCTAACAACAGCAAGGTCATTTCCCAAGAAATGCATGTCTGATAATACGCACATCAAATTCACGTTAAGTTGCAAGTGTCTGCTAAATGCAGTGATGTAATTGTTGAATACTGGAGTTGTCTGATATTTCAGGTCAGCTTTTGTTTAACGTCTTGAGACTGACTGTCTCTCTGTTCCAAAACTAGTGAGCTGTCATCCTCCATAAAATGGAACCTCATAAGTGACTGATTTGAAACTCTTCATAGGCAGCCACTCTGTGTTTCATATGAAAAGCACTCAATAGGCGTGGCTCTCATTTGATTTCGGTATATTTGCTTGAAGTCAGTGTTCTTAAGCTTTCGACATTGTACTCTACTAAGCATAAAATGCATAGAGCAAACAAATATTGGGTAAATTATTAATAAAATATTGGCTATCCAATTATTTAAAAAAAACTGTAGATAAAAATAAATAAATATTTTTCAATATAATAAATGTTTTACCTAATAATTTATCAATAAATATTAGGGAATTTTTAAAAAAGTTATTCAGCCTTGAATTGAATTATATTTATAATCAACATTTATCTTGCTTTGCTTGCAGTATAATTGTTAGCTAAATGTTTTCCATTTTAATTTGATACAACATTTAAGCCCAGTAATTCAAAGAAATAACTCTACAGGTATGCTTTCCCTGAAGGCAATTCAGACACCAAGGGACAGCATTTAATAAACTGGTCTCAAGACATTAGTACTCTATACACTGATTATGTAAACAAATAAAAAAAACATTACATAAAATTAACATTTTGCAATAGAGCTTTGTAGAAACAGGCAAGATGAAATTGATCTTTGCAATATGTCATAGGCAATGTAATAGGAACTATTTGTTTTTAAGACAGTATAACAGTAAACAAACATACTACTACAGCATGTCATTCAAATGCTCTGAGTTACACTGCACTGACTTCTCTGGTGTGACACCTTTAAAACGCAATAAAAACATTTGCACTAAAAGAAGAGAGTGGAATGCAGTGTAGTGTTTCATTCATGGTTTGTTGCTCATGTAAGGCTTATTACAAAGCATAAATCTAAAAGTGGAAGTAGTCTTGATAACAGTAGTTAAACTGCTCAAAGGCATCAGGCATCGGTGAGTAACAAGTCAGACTACAAGGTTATTTTTTAAAACCTGCAAACCCTTAAACATAAAAAAACACACAGATTATGTTACGTAAGTGTTCATGTAGCATCTTGACAGTTTTTAAACTGACAACAAAACAAAAATTAAAAATTTCTTTCCATTGCAAAAAATAATAATAAACAGCAGGTAAAAATTAATTCTCCTTCACATAATATCAGAAAGTTAGAAAAACAAAACAAAAACATGATGTTCAGGTATTACAACAAGGCAACGTAAAAAAGGCAAATATGAAACTTCTTGACATTGACAGTAATACAAGTGTAAGCAGTCATAAAACAGAGTGTAGGTTGCGTCTCTTTTTAGCATTTACTAATCACATTTAGATATTAGCAGGCATATTCACTAACAGGTTAAAAAGTTCAGTGTTACTGTTGAGGTTTAAAAGCAGAATAAAGACATAACAGAATGAATTTCTGTGTACATAATACGTAAACCTGTCACACTGAATTTAATGCAACATACTCAGTGAAATAATGAACAGTTTACACAGAAATTTGTTCTGCTTGTGTTTTATGAATAAAGCTTATTGAGAGAGGTACACAACTTTCTAATTCCACTTGTGTTATTGGTTTGATGACCATTTTTACATTGTTTTGGCCATTTTCAGTGCTATTACTAAGAGGCACCTGCTACATCAAGTGAATAAAAGGCGTTTCTTTCAATTTCACCATTTTGTTCAAATTCACTGCCACAGCTAATTTACGATTTCTAATTTATAGGAATAGAATACCAGTTTGACCTGTTTGATTTGAAACAACTAACTCAATGTCAGTCTGTAAGGACAGGAATGTTAATCTCAATGCCCGAAATACGGGAGCGTGTGGAATAGCGGTGCCCAGCATACCTCTGAGGGGGCGTAGCTTTGAGATGGGGCATATCCCTGAGAAGGCGTGTAGCTTTGAGAGGGAGCGTATCTATATGCCTGTGAGGCTCCAACTTCTGAGCCGTAACTATCAGGTATGGACATCTGTGGCATGTAGACATGGGGCGGCATAGGCTGTGTGGGTGCAGGTTGAGGGTAACCCTGTGCTGGAGCAAAAGTGGGGGCATCCAGAACAGCCGGAAGGAAGCTCTGGGGTGCGTATGTCATGGGAGAAGGCAAGCCGTTGGTCATGAGGGGCTGCGCGGAGAGGCTGTTGGTCATTGCAGGTCCTTCAGGTAGAGGTAGCCAGAAGGGTGAAGGCAGTTTTTTACACATGCAATACCACATGAACATCAGCAGAGCGGCTAAGATCAGACCACCAGCACTGCTGATGGCCACATACACCCCAAACTCAACAGCAAACAGATTATCGTAGCGCTCGTTAAGGTTACGCGTGTGGAACAGAAACCAGACAGAGGGCAGCATGGCAATAGCCCCGCCTAGAAACAGAAGCATCCCAACAACTAGATGGCAGCCTGAGCTGTTGACCAAGCAGTGGGAGTTCTTGATGTCATCAGGAGTTTTGGAGCAGCAAGCAGTTTTACATATGCCAGTGAGACAGAGCAGAAGAGCCAAGCTGCAAAACAGCAGACCTGTGAAGAAAAGAGACTGATGTCAACAGAATAAACCCTATGATTTCCGTGATGCAAAAAATTAGGACGGAATCACTAAAACCAGTCAAAAAAATTTTTTTATTTAGTGTACAACGCTAATGTTCTGGAATTTGGCACAAATTGGATGAATAAATCAAAAGTAGAGCTGTTCATTTAATCAAACAGCGACATAGATTAGTGTCAGTGAATATAAACCGCAAAAAGACTGCTATTTAATATGAAGTAGATAAATGAGTAAATGAGCGACACAGCTTGTGTTTTCAGCAACTGCTGTCTCACTATATATAGGACACTACATATGAACTTCATCTCCAGAGCTGCTCTAAGAGTCACATCACAAGTTTTATCATTACATTTGACAAAACTTTGTCATATAGACGCAGAAAACCCAAGGTCTTAACTACAATCTGTAAGGTCCGCGCACCTGGTCCAAGGAAGGTACCCAGTGGCGGATGAAGGTCTCTTGCGTGTTCGGTCTTTTCAGCGCGCAGAGTTATTCAATTTAGGTTTAACTCAATCTGACTCCATTTTAGTATCTGAATTCTAATTTAGGTTGACAGGCACATTGGTTGTTTGTCGGTCTCTGATTATTCTTACATTCGATTATTCTAATTAACTCTTTACTTATTTTTTCTCGTTCACTAGGAATCTATGTCGCTTAGGATGCCTCACAGCGGCCGCTATGTGTGAGCTCCACGATCACAAAACTCGCCAGTTTGATCCTTATTCAGAGGTTTATGGCTAATACTTTTAGCCCCCTACAGCTACCCATGTAATGCTCAGACATTAATCAGCGGTTCTTCTAGAACACCTTTGTCTAGACCCCGACAGCTGACAGCTTCGTACAACTTAATTAACACTCGGAAGTATTAATCAGCGGTTCTTCTAGACCACCTTTGTCTAGACCCCGACAGCTGACAGCTTCGTACAACTTAATTAATACTGAAATTATATACATGGTTACCGTAACTGAGTACAACTTAAACTATAAGGTCAAGCAGTTAGTCAGAAATCTATAATCTCACCTGATGTGCCCTATGCTCCATCTAACCTGAGATCTAGTATTCATTTAACCCTGGACGCAGATTTGCGGAAACATACGCCTTCACTTAATCTACTTGAAAAAATAACTTCAGAGTAAGTCAGAATAAATCAAATGTAACAATTTATTATCAGTCAGGTAAATATGTATTATGCCAATTATCTCCACAGCCAATTCAACGATATCAAATCAATACAAGACATCAAACTCTCAAAGACGAATCTAAGAGTAAAATGCATAACTGAGATTAAATATATTAGATGTATTAGAAAAATACATAGTACAGAGTATGTGGAGATACTCTGTACTATGGGCATTCTCGTTACAGAATCGCCCTGACCCTTTTGCTGCAATTCTTTAAATACAAAACCAAGATAAAACATCCCCCAAATGGAGGCATGTACAAGCAATTGGAATTTACATTAACCCAGGTCCCAGGCCTGGGTGGTTTACACCTCAATGGGAACAAACGGTAATTTGCATGAGATTGCTCTCTATGGTGATCAAAGTTTCTCTTAACTCTTAGGATCTGTATTATCTTTTTAGTACGATTAAGACCATTGTACCACTTGCCCTGAAACTATTCAAATGAAACCAAACATGACTGTAAATCTTATTTGCGTTCATATAGAACATTATATTCTACCGTTGACCATTCTGAGTGAGTCAAGTGGAGGGAGGAGATGAAAAGGAACAGATGCATATGTGAGAGAGGCGTTTTCCCGCACTCACCCCTTCTATGGGTTGCCTGAGATCAGTGCATTGTTTGCCTCCAGAGATCAAAGTTTCTATTTTCTTTAATCCTTTTAAATCCGTTTGGTTTGAAACCTGAAGAAATTATGACAGAAATATATTACTATTGTAAGTAAATCTACTTAGTAACATAATATATGCAGTTTTTAAGGAATAACACAATTTTTTCATCCTTTTTAACCCTTAAACCCTGGTGTGGCAGCACCTGTTTGCCAAAAAATGAAGGAATTGTTCACATTTCCATTGTTTAATTTTTTTTTTTATTATTACACTGTAAATCTGACCACTGATTCCTATTTAATAATCCTTTGTCCAGAGGCCAAATAAAGGACTTTTGCTTTCGCATTGAAACACACAGCATCTCCACAACATAGCACTACAGTTCTCCTAGTCTCGCGTAGCCAGACCTTCAGAGTGACGGCAGAAGGCCTGGGAACCTTGGCCACTTTGAATGGCCAAGGCCCGCCCAAGAGGGCATTAAGAGAGCACTGCATCTTTGTTTCCAGGCGCAACGTTAAACTCGGCACACACGTCTTCCAGAAATCCTGTATAATTCAACCAATCCAATGACGACTTCGAAACTCCTTAAAGTCCCCATGAAATCAAAATTCAAAAGTTTTTTGGGTGTTAGTATCAATATGTTAGTCTTAAGGTTATCTATAAGGCAGTGTGCTCCAAAACAGTGACAAAATTCACATTTAGAAGATATAAGCATTCAAAGCTTTCAGTTCGTCACTTCCGCTAAAACGGCTCAACAATTTTTTTGACGTCACATCGTACTTCAGCTTCTCATCAAATTTTCTGTCCAATCAAATGTTCTCTAGAATCAGAAGAGCTCGCCCCCTACACTATAAAATAGACGCGAAGCCGCGGCTGAAATCGGTCACTTATCCACAGAATTAGTATTTTCTGTACCGTGATGGCACGTAGTGCATTATATAGGGGACAGGGAACAATTCAAACAGTGTAAATATGCTTTCCATTGAGGAAAAAAATAAGTCTGGTTTCGCGCTGTGTCACGCTAACCACCCTAAAAACACTCTAGCACACACACTCTGCTCCGGTCCAGAGACACGATAGCACGGAGCGGATCACAAGACGGGGCGGGCTGAAATGTTGCGTGGGTGCTAGGTTGAAGGTCTACACAGAATGCTATATTTTATAGCAATATGGATGAGATTGTGGCTGGCATACCCCCGGATTTACAGAGCTCAACGGCTCTAGCCCAAGCTGTCATATATAAACGAACGCTATTGGCTATTTAAAAAGGGGCGGGGCTGCTTGATATGTCCCGCCCTGTCTTCCTGTTTCAGTTAAAGTGACGTCAACACAGAGTAACGCTGTGTGTTTCTAAGCATTTCAGGGGACCTTTAAGTGTTTCCAGTTTTGTGTGCTGTATGTATCAGGCATTCAGCAAACGGTCTGTGGGCGTGACGTCTGAGGCTGAGACTACAGTTCACCTGACCTTCTTACTTTGCATATGCCTTTGGGCAGGCATTATGCTAATATTTCAAACTGTGATGTAGATGTTTGCAGAAGTAACATCTAGACTTCAATCAGTGCATTTTAGGCAAGTCTGGAGCAGTGTTCTCTGTTTGCTAGAATAAATCCCTTTATGGTTTTGTGGTAACTTTGCAGATTTTATACATAAACGAAAACAGTAACAAGCATCATATGGCCTCTTTAAAATTAAGCTATTAAAACAGAATTAAAATGGAAAACATGGAATTAGGGAGGAAAAAGTAGTTCATACAGCCTTATAAACTGAAGAACTAGTTCATTGTACCCATCATGAGTACCTACCAGCAGGTAAACAGAACTGCAGCAGTCTGAGGTCCAACTGGTCTACTTTCGCATATCAGTCTGCATCAAAGTAATAGCAACCCGAAGAACCATCTCACAGCACACACTTGGTCCACAGGCCGTCGTACATGGTCACATTTTTGGCATTGCGGTTGTAGGTGAGCAGGCGGGTGGTTCTCCACTGGGGAATGAGCGTGGCGACGGTCAGACCGCCCACTGACAGCATCCCGATGATGAAGGCGAAAGCATTGGTGGCATGAACGTCACGACAAGACATGACTGGAGGCAGGAAAACACTGGAACCCTGTGGGGAAAGGGGACATGAAATTACATTTTTAGTCAAGGAGAAGAATGACGAGAGAAAAAAGCGTCATGTTTTTTTCTCATTTTATTCTGCAGTCTTCAGGTCATTTGCAAGTTTGCTTACAAAGTGAAAGTTTTCATACCATTGTATGTAAATTTAGAAAGTGTACTGGAAGTCTTGTTGTAATGCCCACTCCATCACAGACATACAGTAAAGATGAGCCAAAATCCAGTGATGATTGCAATGCTTAAATATGTGTCGTATTAAGTATGAGTGTGTGTGTATTAAGTGTTAATGTGTGTTTCTAAGCGTAGACTACAATAAACGTCTCTGTGTATATGTACAACAGGCATGATGTGTACTGTTTACATGGAGAGTAAATGTATGTCTTTGCGTAACGTGCACTCTGTCATTACAACAATAGATGTCAGAAAATCACATCTCTGTAAGGATTTTCTTGCTGTGTCTATCAGAAGCGACTTATTTTAAAGTTACATTTGTTGTGTTTTCACGAGCTCAGAAGTGTTGTTTTTGGTTTATGGTTAGTTTTGATTAATTCAAGAGTATATTCGAGCGCTAACAAGATCATCTCAGATAACGGCTAACATTATGATACAACATGTTGCGTTTTAGTTTCATCCGAGTGATGCTCTCAGGACCAATATATAGCACACATACCTGATTAACTGTGCTTTAAATGACTCTTTTGGTGATATAACAGTAATTTTATCACGCAATCAGTGATCTTCTGTCCGGTTTCGTCGTGTAGTGTTTGTGTTTGGGGACTCTTCTAGTGTTTGTGTTTGGGGACTCTATAACGTTAGAGTGTAACGTGAATAAACGCAAAACCAGTATAAATATTAAAATTAACAGTGTGTGAATCATACAGTGGCCTTTTAAAAGACAATTCTGTTGCTAATTTTAAGGACAGTCTGTGGAGCCTCCTCTCAAGCAAATCAAGTTGTATTTTAGAGACTCCAACAAACGGTAGTCAAAACATTCATTTTCCACTTCTCCATCTTATTTTCTAAACTGTCTTAACTATTTCCTCGCAATAAGCTTGATGTCACATTTGTGAATAGGATAGTCATATTTTTTGTCAAGTCTGTATAAACATTTAAAAAATATTTTGAGGAAAATTAATTTAAACAACAAAACAGTAACTTACTGTAACACACTTGTTTTGGCCTACAAAATATTGTAATTAGTACATTTAGAATTTTTTGACACAAATTGCCTAAATAAAAATGTGACTTGCTTTATTAATGATATGTGCTGTCTGTCTCTTTCTTATACAAACTTAACAGTGTGTCTCATCAAACTCTCTAAGTGTTACATACACTGTAAAAAATTACAGTGAATTGCTACTGTAAAAACCTGTTAAATGGTTAACGGTAAATTCCCCTACTATATACGGTGAAAAACTGTACTGGGCATTACATGTATTGGACATTAATTTTACAGTAGTATACCATTTTTGGAAGTGAAAAAGACTGTATAATTTACAGTGAATAACCGTAAATTGACATTCCCAGAATTCCCTGTGTTACATTTCAAATTTGATGTTTTTTTGTTGAAATAACTATGTTTCTTCTTAGTTTTTCTTATCACTTTTGTTCATTAGGGTTGTATGTTTTAACACCTATGTGTTAATTCCGTGTATGTCATTCTTCAAGTTTCAGTGTGTACCATGATGGGGTTGGGTGTTTTGTTGGTTGCATGACACTGTGCACGTTTCTATTAGTGGTTAGTCTCTTTCTAGAAAGCGCTTGTGATGGCTTTGGTTCATTCGTGTGACTTCTCATCACCACCTTGTGCCTTTCTTCATTTTGGGTGGTTATCCAACTGTGCTGATTTAACACAAGTAAAAACATGATTTCAGTACTTTCAATAGGTTGTATCTTTTGACTATTATATTGAGTTAATGAAATTACGGTATTTAACTGTAAATTTAAGTTAAACCCGTAAAACCTAAAACGTTGCTACTGTATTTTATACGGTAAAATTCCGGCATCCCCTGATTGATGTACACCTATGAAGCATATCGTAGCCCTGATTTTTTCCACCTGTAGGAAGAGGTTCACTGTGCACATATTTAGCAGGTCTCCTGGTTTGGACCCCCCCGGATTGACTCTCTTCTGCCGGTCTAACATCTCCTCGTGTTTCATGTATAAAGCTTTATGTATTAGTCATTTGATTATCTATATATAAGCCCTGTGGCTATTATAAATCAAAGAGGTATTTTTGTGTGCATGCACTTTGTGCTCAACTGTCCATACTGATAGTTAATATTTGTTTAAGATCACCTTGCACAGTCGCCCCTGTTTTCCAAACCCTCCACTGTCTAGTTGTGCCTTCGCTTCGCGGGCCCACAGGAGGAAAAGGAGACAGGTGTGTATACTTATAACATGCATGGCTCATGGTTTTTTGTTGTTTGTGTGTGTGTGTGTGTGTGATCTGATGTGATTTCAGTGCTGTTGTAAGTGCTGCTCTCTTTCTGTTTCTTCTGTGTCTTTGTTTTCCTCCCCATCAAATATTTACAGCAGGGCTGTGGACTCTTTATGGCACTAATGTATAGATCAGGTGTTTCTCTGCAGTAAGCATGTTTTGCATGCTGCAGGGTGATGATATGAAACATGTTTGTCACTAGGATTGGGAATCACAAATAGTTCAGAATGCTTTTTAAAATAATATTGGAATCATATTATATAATTAGATACTACTATATAATGTTAAGAAAATCTATATAATAATATTTGATTCTGTTGTTCTAGAACATCTGCATTTTTCTACTGATTTTGCCTGAAGGCTTTAACAAAATATAAATAAAATATGCAGTATTCACATCAGTGCAACTTTTAAACTTTACTGTTGTCATGACAACGCAATGTCAGTGCATGTCAGTCTATGCACAAGAATGAACAAAACTTCTGAGTGTGTGATACATTGTTTTTGGGATTAAAAAATATTTTTGAATTATTACTGTTCTGTTTAGATCTTAATCATCTATTCTTTCGTAACAGGCTGCTGATAGTTTTGAATGCATTAAGAATTATTTTCCACACTTTGCATATTAATTTCTTCTTCAAAACTAAAAGAAATGTTTATGGAATCGTAAAGTAACAAGATTCCTTAATTGGAGATTGGATTCCAATCTCTTGTTGCCACCTTCTCAGAGCTAATCAGAGTCATAAACTACATGAAAATGATGCACTGTCAAATTTCTCACAGATATTGCGAAATCCACGGAGTGTTTCAGATGAGACCAAATATATAGAGCTGATGGTCATAAATGATCATTTAATGGTAAGATGAGTGACCTAATTAACCAACATATTAACCAATTTATCATTGTTTTAGTTCTTAATGCCTGCAATGCATTCATTTTACTATGTATTCACATTCATTTTTCCCAGTACAAGAAACATCGCCTTTCCGTTGGACAAACGAATAACTACGCCAAATCTGTTGTAAATATGGCTGATCTGGTAAGTTGCTAATGTATGCAATTCATAGTCTTCTATTATTCATTTTAATAATATATCCTTTTAATATTTTTTGTTCTTACACTGTATATCCATTAAACAGAAGGCTGATCCTCATCGGTTTCCCAAGACAAATAGACTAGCATGCAGTCACATAAACATCCCTCCATTTCTCTCTCTCTCTGTGAGAGACAGTTGGCATTTATCTGCGTCACTCTGTTGTTCAATATGTCAAATTGAGCTCTAGAATAAAAAAAAAACATCCATCATTCTGCAGTCATCATCTGTGTCTTGGGGATTCAGATTTTCATGAAAAAGATATAATTCTTTGTTCACCTCTTGTTAATAAATCATTTTTGTTTGTATCTGCAGTACTTCAAAGAGCAACTCAACACTAGAATTGTCTTGGTTGCGATGGAAACATGGGCTGCAGACAACAGATTTAACATCAATGACGATCCCATGGTGACATTACGAGAGTTTATGAAGTACCGAAGAGACTTTATTAAAGAAAAGTGTGACTCCGTTCACCTTTTCTCGTGAGTTATAATAAAATACACAGCAGACATTAGTTTTATGATCAGGTAAATTGGCATTTCTAATCAGTTTTCTCTCTTCTTTTTAGAGGCAACCGTTTCCATAGCAACTGGGGAGGAGCCTCATATATGGGCGGAGTCTGCTCACTCACTAAAGGAGGCGGAGTCAATGAGGTTTGTGGTTATGGTTATGAAAGATGCTTTTAACTAATGAAAATTAATCTGTTTATCAGTCTCAAAGGCTTTTGTTTGGGTGATTTTTTTCTCTAATTTGTTAGTATGGAAAGACCGAAGAAATGGCCATAGCTCTCGCCCAGTCACTAGGACAAAATATCGGCATATTTTCTGATAAGAAACGCATTTTAAATGGTGAGTGTTCTCGTTTCCTATTCAACTTTTATATTTTTTGTACGTGCTTTGGCAGTAAATACAGGAGTACTCACACAAACAGACTCTCATAGTTTGTCACTGTAATCCTTCTTCATCTTTTCCTCACAGGGGAGTGCAAGTGTGAAGATAAATGGTCTGGCTGCATAATGGATGATGTTGGGTAAGTTTCAAATAAAGCAGATTTCCCAGATTTCCTAACACATACACATAACTCGCTTACGTTTTGAGACCCTATTGGACATGCATATTAGTCTTACTGAATCCTGCCTGTCATGCTTTGTGCTGAGTCTGTGTTCCTGTGTTTTGTTGCTTAAATAACTTTAAATTAAATGTAGTCAAAGTAACAGTGTTTGAAATCTGTGCCACTCACTGATCCATAATACTTTCCGTCATGTCAGATGTTGTTAACTGACAGCCAGTGAGAAACTTTGAGACAGATTTAAACACTAGTTCCACTAGGTGGCAGTAAATAATTTGGCTTCATCTGTCTCAGCGCTTACTCCTATTTGTGTCCTGTTCTCATTTTCACGGGGACCTCACAGACTGTTGATGGGTGGGTAAATTAGCATTACAATCTGTGAGGGTGAATCTCACAAAACCTTCCACAAAGTATGCAGATTTCACATTCACATTTCACCCTAAAATCAAGTCTTATTATTGTAATGTCCAAAAAAATTAATTCTTTTTTTGTATTAAAGTAATAAGAATCACAGTTGAACATTACATAAAAACTCCAGATGAATGTCAATGTTCTTAATTATCATCAAAATACACTGCAAATAAAACTTTATTTCTAAAATACTGTTTTCTTAATGCCAAATACATATTTTTTTCTTTTGATATTGGGTTGAAATAGAGCATTTTTGTAAGATTGAAATATGAACTCCTGTGTAAAATTAGAACATGATATCCTCAAAATGTCATGAGAAAGTGTTATTGATCATTATAGTCCGATTTTCTACGTTTGGCTCTCCACTGTTGACATTTCACATGTGGATTTTGAAATTTCACTGTTCACGTTTCAAATTTGCCCTGGATCTTTCTTTTTTTTTAGCAATCTAACATTCACAGACAGTGTTTTTCAGTGTCAAACTGAAAAATTGTATTACCAGAATAACAAACCACAGCTAATAATTAGTATACTGTATATGCTTAAAACAGTCAGAAATGTTCACAGTGGTTATTCGAGAAATGCTTTGATGTGAGGTGATCAGATACCTGTGAAGCGATTTTGTTCATGTCATAGTGTGCGTCTGTGTGTGTTGGTTTGTCTTTATCCATGTGTTTTAATACCTTTTGCATTTCCCCTCAATCCCGAATGGGACAGCAGGTGAGCAGACGCTTGGTTGTGTCATGCTACTCGCTCGTGTCCTGTCGACCAGTCAGCTGCTGAGTCTTTTCAGCCCCTCACTCCATCTAATAGCATTATGGCCTCAATTTTATTCAGTCAAGAGAGCAATATGGCAGAAGTTGCATTGTGTTGGAATATTCTGCAGTTTCCTATGTGCTCTCTTTTTTACTGGTTTTTAATTTGGCTGATAGCTCATAGTGGGACATGTTTCGTTAAAAGAGGATTATTGGGCTCCTCTCAGTTTAAAGGGGTCATATCATGCATTTCAGTCTGATAATATTAGCTAAGATCTTTCAGTATTTTCCACCTCCTAGAATTAAATAGGCTTTTTTTGGGGTTTGCCGTCAGGATCTACAAACCCGATTCCAAAAAAGTTGAAGTTTCAAATTTCAATATTTTATTCAGAATACAACATAGATGACATATCAAATGTTTAAACTGAGAAAATTTATAATTTTAAGGGAAAAATAAGTTGATTTTAAATTTCATGGCATCAACACATCTCAAAAAAGTTGGGACAAGGCCATGTTTACCACTGTGTGGCATCCCCTCTTCTTTTTATAACAGTCTGCAAACATCTGGGGACTGAGGAGACAAGTTACTCAAGTTTAGGAATAGGAATGTCCCATTCTTGTCTAATACAGGCTTCTAGTTGCTCAACTGTCTTAGGTCTTCTTTGTTGCATCTTCCTCTTTATGATGCGCCAAATGTTTTCTATGGGTGAAAGATCTGGACTGCAGGCTGGCCATTTCAGTACCCGGATCCTTCTACGCAGCCATGATGTTGTAATTGATGAAGTATGTCGTCTGGCATTGTCATGTTGGAAAAAGCAAGATCTTCCCTGAAAGAGACGACATCTGGACGGGAGCATATGTTGTTCTAGAACTTGAATAAACCTTTCAGCATTGATGGTGCCTTTCAAGATGTGTAAGCTGCCCATGCCACACGCGCTCATGCAACCCCATACCATCAGAGATGCAGGCTTCTGAACTGAGCGCTGATAACAACTTGGGTTGTCCTTGTCCTCTTTAGTCCGGATGACATGGCGTCCCAGTTTCCCAAAAAGAACTTCAAATTTTGATTCGTCTGACCACAGTACAGTTTTTCCACAGTCCATTTTAAATGAGCCTTGTCCCAGAGAAAACGCCTGCGCTTCTGGTTCATGTTTAGATATGGCTTCTTTTTTTGACCTATAGAGTTTTAGCTGGCAACGGCGAATGGCACGGTGGATTTTGTTCACCGACAATGTTTTCTGGAAGTTTTCCTGAGCCCATGTTGTGATTTCCATTTCAGTAGCATTCCTGTATGTGATGCAGAGTCGTCTAAGGGCCTGAAGATTACGGGTATCCAGTATGGTTTTCCGGCCTTGACTCTTATGCACAGAGATTGTTCCAGATTTTCTGAATCTTTGGATGATATTATGCACTGTGATGATGATAACTTCAAACTCTTTGCAGTTTTTCTCTGAGAAACTCCTTTCTGATATTGCTCCACTATTTTTCGCCGCAGCATTGGGTGAATTGGTGATCCTCTGCCCATCTTGTCTTCTGAGAGACACTGCCACTCTGAGGGGCTCTTTTTATACCCAATCATGTTTTTGCCAATTGACCTAATAAGTTGCAAATTGGTCCTCCAGCTGTTCCTTATATGTACATTTAACTTTTCCGGCCTCTTATTGCTACCTGTCCCAACTTTTTTGGAATGTGTAGCTCTCATGAAATCCAAAAATGAGCCAATATTTGGCATGACATTTCAAAATATCTCATTTTCAACATTTGATATGTTATCTATATTCTATTGTGAATAAAATATAAGTTTATGAGATTTGTAAATTATTCCATTCCTTTTTACTCACAATTTGTACAATGTCCCAACTTTTTTGGAATTGGGTTTGTATATAGTTTGAACTTTACCGTAAATTAAATTTAAAAAAAAGAATCTCAACAAAATCAAGTAGCTGAACACCAGTTTACATCCTTGTATGGTCATAAGTATAAAGATTTTTTTGCAGCATAGTTTTTTTTTGGAGTTAAAAAAAATCGTATCACTCTTTTATTTCACAAGATAAAGGAAAATCAAATTTTCTGTTATATGTCCCCTTTAAAGTGTTTAAAACTGTCTGCAGTCATTCATAATCAAAAGAACAGAACAATCATGATTTCATGCTAATGCCAAATGTCATAAAGCATGTGTGACACACACACAGTCTACCTCTAAATACAACAGTCTTTTATAATACAATTAGATAATCAGAATTATGGTGACAAAAGTGACTGCCATCTGCCATCTGATGTATAATGGCTTACTGACAGGACGTTAGCTGAAATTCACACCAGCACTCTCAGTGTGTGTTCACCCTCCGTCTTGCTGTTTGCTTAGCTTCTCAAATAAGACTTCTTCTCTTCACAAGTCATGTTTCTGAACACATATATTAGTCATTAACAGTTTTTACAATGCAAAGGTTTCCTCAACTCCTCCTTTGGACCTCCAAACTGAAATACCATGTGTAGAAGATGAAAGACTAAGAGAAAAAGTGTTGTAATCACCACACAGAGCTACGCACTTTCTCTCTATCAGGAGAATATGGGACTATTGGGGCAAAAAGTCCAAACTTCTGAGTATGAGAAAGTCCTCTGGTTTCAACATGCACATATGATGTAGTTGGGTTGTTTTTTATATATATATCCATAATTTCCTGAAAGCTACTGCACACTCTCACGGCTCATGTTATTAACACTAGTATCAATGGCCTTTCAGACAGACACGCTCATGTCGATCTGTCTCTCCATTGATGGATGTTTTGAGAAGTTTATTTTCCATGCAGCCTGCATGTCCGATCTGATACACTAACTCCATTGTTAATGTGGCAGGATGTTTTGTGTTCTCTGTTTTCCCCCTTTAAGTATGTCTACCAGTTGTTAACAATCCTGTGAAAATGTCTGCAACACTTTAAAGTTAATTACTCAAGCAGGTAAGACAAGGTGCCGTGATATTCCAGGATCACACTCAGCGTCTGGTAAACGAAGAGTAACCACTTACACATGGCATACTGTGAGATATGCACATATTGATTCTCAGTCTCCGGTTAAGGCTTCCTGAAACTGCATTGTTGCAGATTGTCACAGATTGGAATAGTGCTTAAAGCCTCGGAATGATATTGAGGGCAGCGACCCAGCTGATACAGGCTGAGCAGTGTTCAGCGTTCTCGTACAGTTTGAGCGTACTGCAACACCTCTGTGTTTACAAGTGGATAAACTGTGATTTGCATCTATTGGATGCAGATGGAAGAATGAGGAAAGTGTAATCAGAATCGGAGAGGATTCACCTAAAAAGAAAGAGTGGTATTTCAGACCAGGGTTTCCCAAACTAGGTTTCGTGAACTGCAGGGTGTTCATAAGAAAAAATGCATGACTAAAATATGGTCATGCAAAATAAGGCATTCATATGTGTTATATAAGTACTAATAAACAGCCAGTCTTTTAGTAATATGCATGCTAATAAGCAACCAGTAAATGTAGATGTGAATGCATTTAGCAACTGTTATTTATATATAATGCAATACACTGCATGTCCACCGTATTGAAGAGGTAAAGGTCTGCCTGTAAATACAGGGAATTGACTGATTCTTACAACCTATTTTCAACAAATCTGGCTGCTGTAGCCCTTGTGTTTGTTTGTACAATGTGTTTTATTGTTCTTTGTGATTAGTCCTGCCCTCTGCTGGTCTGAATGAAAAGACTCAGTAGCGACTTCCCCATTTAACCAGACTGATGTTTACATCCAGTGTGACCAGTTCACATTAATCTTGTTTTCTGCCCCAAGCCTGTCATTTTTAGCATTAGTTTGTCTCCATGAGAACTTTTCCACAACAGTGACCAGGTTTACATGAACATTTTGATTTTGGAATTTGGTCGTATTCTGATTATTTAGAGTATGTGTCAATCTGAACAGGGCAGCTGGCATTTCCCTGTAATAATGATAAATGCTTTTTTATTTGTAATTGGAACATCCACTTGTTCATTTACATATACATATGGCCAAAGAAAAATAATTATCCTCTATTGGTAAGCGGCTCCAGTATTTCCATATAGAATTAGTGGGGAAAGAATCTGCATATCTTAGTTTATTTGTAATATAATTACATGTGCAGCATTCAGGAATTGTTTTCAAAATGATGGCTAAAATACCTTAATCAGAAAACAATGTGCATGTAAACGTGGTGACTGAGGTAAGGTTTGTTGCTTTTCAGTTTAAGCTCAGTGAGACTTTGGTTAGCATTACAAACACTCTTTTTTTATAGCCTTTTTTATCGGTTGTGTTAAACATAGAGCGTGAAAGTAAAGTTAGGCAGTATGAATCTAGTGCTTTGTGGTTCTCTCTAACAGCTTCTACTTACCCAAGAGATTTTCTGACTGTAACGTGGAAGAGTATCATGATTTCCTGAACAGTGGAGGTGGTGCGTGTCTCTTCAACAAACCTTCAAAGGTAAAGCCACTTCAGTTCTGACTGGGTGTTCATAGCAATCACTTTCCTTAGTACGTCACCAAACCCACACAAAATCTGCACCCACAGAACTCCAGAAAAAGTGCGACGGGTTTCCACAAAATTGGAACATTTATTCACAAAGTTTTATAAATACAATGATATTCAAAAGTTTGGGGTCAGGAAGAATTTTTTTTTTTTACATATTTTATAGAAATGAATATTTTTATTTAGCAAAGATGCATTACATTAATAATAATAATTTTAAAGGGGTCATATTATGCTTTTTAAAGATCATTATTTTGTGCATTTGGTGTAACAATATGTTGACATGCTTTAATGTTCAAAAAACACAATTATTTTTCAAATACTGTACATTATAGTAGGTCCTCTATGTAGCCTCTCTCAACGCTTCGTTTTTCTACAAAGTCCCTCCTTCCGACAGCAGTCTGCTCGATTGGCCAGCTTGACCCAGTGCATTGTGATTGGCCGAACAGCGCAAGCACTCGTCGGAAATGTAACGTCCCTTACCATAATCGCAAGCTTCAGCTTTCAAAGTAAGTGTAAAGACAGAGCCCGAAAGGGAAACAGACTCGAGTCGCGTGACAGATACCGTGATGAAGCTGGTTTGTTTGCAGTACACAAGCCACGGTTAACACAGCCGACTCATATAATAACAAACAGTAGCTGATTCAGAAGCGCCAGATTGTCATAGTCAGAGTTACCTCCTCTCCTAGGTTCATGAAACGTCGTCCATAAAATGCATTGCTGTTCTGTAGTAATAATCTTAAAGATTCCTAAATGCATCTACTTTCTGGAAGGCCAAATGAAGTGCTTTTGCTTTCGCCTAGAAACACCCAGCGTCTCCCTGACATGCTGCTTCAACACTAACTGCTGTTACTGAAACCACGCCTTCTTTCCTTGCGTGCACATTTGGGCGGCATTAGCAAATATTTCCACATCGTGACGTAGATATGTGGGGGCGGGTTAGAACGAGCCATTTTAGGTAGGCATGGCAGAGTCTTAACTTTGATAAAAAAATCTCTTTGGTTTTGAGACTTTATTTTTTGCAACTTTACAGATCTTCTTTATGAATCAAGAGCTTGTAACACTCCAAAGAAAGGAAAACTTGAAATCGCATCATATAACCCCTTTAATGACATAGTCTTTCAACTAAATATTTTTCGTATGAACTATTCAAAGAACCCTTTATATTATCTATATATAATATATATGATTACTGTATATATATACACACAGTGCTCTTGTTTATAAACTCCTTTTTTCTGTTTTGTAGCTTTTGGATCCTCCAGAGTGCGGAAATGGTTTTGTGGAGGCAGGAGAGGAGTGTGATTGTGGAAGCCCAGCCGTGAGTGATCTTACATCAACATCATGATCACATTAATCTGACACTGCTTATGTAATCAGGTTTTCTCTGTCTTTCTGCAGGAGTGTGCTAGAGAAGGGGAGAACTGCTGCAAGAAATGTATGTTGACTCAGGGAGCCAAATGCAGTGATGGTCTCTGTTGTAAGAACTGTCAGGTAGGAGCTGAGTCGAACAAGAAAACTCTGTAGCCTTCTGTTTGTGTGTGTGACTTTTAATGATCATTGTGCTATCTCTGTAGCTGGAGTTTATGGGTGTACTTTGTCGTGACGCTGTCAGTGATTGTGACATACCTGAAATGTGCACTGGGAATTCTAGCCAGGTGAGGGCACTGGTACATACATCTCACAACACATCCTACAGCAGTATATTAATAATCAAAGGAATAGTCCAAACAGCTGATAAAAACATCACACTTAAACTTTTTTAACATATATTTTTTTTTTTTTTTGTACGTAATCTTTTTAATCAGTGTTAATGTATGGCTGCAATTAGATGAGCAGGAATTATATAAAATACCTTCTGTTTCAAGTCAACACATGCCATTATGGACACGTATTCCATTCAGGGTGCTCTGCTGTATTAATTGCATATTGTTGATGTAAATTGTAATTGTATATTGCATTTCTGCAAATCTCGTAGGGATCATACTATATTCTATACCTACATCAAATTCCACATCTCGTACTCTACCTGGTTACTTCGATCAGACATTCATATTAAAAACAGTAGATAGTATGCCATTCTAAACATGCTTTAAAATGTAAAACTCCATATATTTTTTAGTGTCCTCCAAACCTGCACAAGATGGATGGGTACACATGTGAGAAAGACCAAGTGAGTTTTATGTATATCAAATGTATATTACTGTATATATATTAGTCATAATTTATTATTTATCATCTTATATTATTTTGATATATCAGTGTAACCTATTTTTCTTAATTTCACTCATTTTAGGGAAGATGTTTCAATGGCAGTATGCAAACAAGGATGACAGTGCAAATACCTCTGGGAGAGAGTGATGGCAATGTTATTTTAATATTATTTATAATCTATTACATTATTCTATTCTTTTGAATATTTTTTTTACTTTATATTTAATTTAACTTAACTTTTAATGTTAATTTTAACTTTATTAGTTCTTTTTAATAATATTTCAAAGTGTTCATTTTTCTATTATATTTGGCCTTAATTTATTTTTATTTCAGTTTTAGTGTTATTCATTGTAGTACTTTAACTTAAACATATTTATTTCAGTTAGTGGTGCTGATGTAATTATGACGTGTGATGTCTCTGTTTCTAAAGAAGCAACATCGGCTGATAAGTTTTGCTATGAGAAACTCAACATTGAAGGCACAGAGAAGGGCAACTGTGGACGTGACAGAGACACCTGGATTCAGTGCAAAAAACAGTGAGTTTGACGGTCCTTTACCACGCTGATGGGGAAGTGTGTTAACCTTAAAAGTGTGTGTATGTATATTGTATATTTAAAAAAAAATTACATTATATTATAGAAATTTCTATGAATTTTTCCAGGCTTGAAAATTATGCTTAAAATCACATAATTTTGTGTTTGTGTTAATCTTGTGCAAATTACTTTTTTCTCATTTATTATGGGATTACCTTAATTTTATTTACTCTATCTAGATTAAAAAGTGTGCATGTGTGTGTTTTAGGGATGTACACTGTGGATACCTGCTGTGCTCCAACATTTCTCCTGCACCCAGACTAGGAGAGTTACAGGGAGGTTTGACTTCTTTCTCTGTGGCCCAGCACAGCGCCTCACTGGACTGCAGGTACATACACAAACACACGCTCACTTCAGCTTTCTATGTGATTGATTTTCCTAAAGTGAGTTTGAATGTTTCAGTGGAGGCCATGTGCTGATTGATGGCAACACTGATTTGGGATACGTAGAGGATGGAACGGCGTGTGGGACGGATCGCATCTGCTTTAATCACAAATGCCTCCTAGTGCAGGAATTCAACTTCAGCACGTGCCCCGGCACCAACGAAAGGGTGATCTGCTCCGGACATGGGGTGAGAGATTGTGTGTGGTGTGAATTGTGACAGTTGTGTCACCCACTGATCCAGTTTCAGCTGAAAAAAAGGTGCACATTAACAAGTGCCAAATGCCTTGAATAAATAATTAGAAGACAGTTTGGACTGTGAAATGGTAATTTTCTTATTTATTGTGAAAATAAATGTGCTAAATATTCTAATATATTCTATATTCTCAAAAATGACCTGACAGCTTTCATTCAAACAGAGAAGCCTGATATTGGTAGAGAAAGAAACATCAATATATTACTATATACACTATATAAAAGGCACAGCTAAATGTGAAATTTATGATAGGCTAATGGGATAATGTGAAGATTGTTGTAAGTTCACTTAAATTAAAAGTTATACTATTTTTATATAGTAATGTTCTGTAACAGTTTAAGTCTATTAAATGATGGCACAGATTTTACTATAATGTAGAATAGCAACATATTCTACTTTAATTTGGAGATTCATTGTGAAAATTTATTTATGGTTACTAATGTTTATGTTAGATGTGATTAATTGCGATTACAGAAAAATGTGCTATTAATTAACTAACATTTTAATGGATTGAAAGCACTGATTTTAATGTAAAATAATTTATTATGAATGTATAAATAATAATAAAAAGACAAAAATAAATTGTCAAAATGTAATACATTTTAAATACTGTAATAAATCATACTGTGGGCCAGATTGAACTCTTTCATGCGCTATATTTATATTTTATTTATATAAATACCCATAATATTTTAATAAACAGTTCACTGATTTAAGTCCCTGCATCATCTTTTATTGTAGCAAACTATTTAGTTAAATGCTGCTGTTCATCACTGTGTTTTGACTTCATTCTATAATTGCTTTATCTATATGTGTGTGTGTGTGTGTGTGTGTGTGCTGTAGGTGTGCAGTAATGAGCTCAGGTGTGTGTGTGACATGGCTGGGCAGGTGCGGACTGTAACCCCACCTCTCCTCTGAGGTACCTCCTGGTGCGACCCACAGCCAAAACACCAGGTAGGCCACACTTTCACCTTTGCTTAATCTTCACAAGAGAATGATATGCAGAACCAGTTCCACTATTTGGAGAACCTTTACCAACATGCATTACAAAACCAGCTTATGACATGAATCCAGAAGCAGCAGACATGGCAGTTATGAGCAAAAGCCTCCAGCAAGTGGAGACTCACCGCCTTGCTTAAAATTTAAAGAATCAGATGTCGTGTCTGGGCATATTTCATTGGTCATTTGTGTAAAACGGATACATATGTCAACTTTAAAAGAAATAAGGTGTTCTCTTAAGCATCAGCGATATTAATGCACTGAAGGATTTTATTTATTATATATCATTTTAATTTATTTAGTGAAAAACAGTTTAGAATTGATTAATTATTTACAAGATTTTTACATTTACAAATCCTTACATTAAACATTTTGAATCTACTTGACTGTTAGGTTAAATTTGATGGTTCCTGTTATTGCAACACAATTGTAAGCTGTTTCAGATACATAACCATTAAGATATTTAACAAATATATATATATATATATACATGAATGCTGAATATATGAAGATCATTTTTTTGTTAGTTCTAATTTTTTCATTTTCTGTTCACGTTCATTCACCACTCACACACATTTCACACGCTTTTAATTTCTCTTTTTATTTTTCTGTTTCATGGCTTTTGTTTATACGCACTCGTTCTTTGTGGACAGGCTCATGTCTTTTGCTGGAGTGACAGTGAGTTTAGATTTGAGTTATTGTTTGTTGTCATTTTGTCGTTCACTCGCCCCATCATTCCTCCGTGTTTCTGTCTGAATGAAAGCTAGCAGTGTTTATCTGCTGTGCTGTGTTGTTATAAACGTCGTCTTATACCCTGTTTTATGGATTTGATTTTAAATGGATGCCTTTAACATGCAGCCTCCATGGACAGAAAGAGTCATAAATCTTTATCTAAATATTTTTTCTGGTTTCTGTCTCTATCTGTTTTTATTCCAGATTGATTTTGGCATGCGGTCAACTGGACAAAAAAAAAAGATTCTGTATCTATATCAGATTAGTTTTGGTTTGTCCAGGTGATTGCAGGTCAGCATTGACTTTTAGTTGCCATGGCTACACATTAAATGTTCTGTTCCTCTGACAGGCACCATCACTACTAACATCATCATCGGGGCCATTGCAGGCTCTATCCTGGTCCTTGCACTGATTCTTGGCATTTCTGCATGGGGATACAAGTGAGTCACATGATTACAGACCCCACAATAGCTGAATATTTTTTTAAACTTTATTTAAAGGGATAGTCCACCCCAAAATTTAAATTCTATCACCATTTATACCTTCATGTCGTTCCAAACTTTCTTGCACTGAACTCAGAAGAAGATTAGCAGAATCTCCAAAGGGCTATTTTTTTTTATTTTGAAACTTTTGGAGCACAACAGCTTCTGCCTTCACTTTAATTGCATGGTGAAGAGCACTTCAGAAATTTTCTAAACAGTTCCTTCTGTGTGCTCCACGGAAAAGAAAAAGTCATACATACAGGTTTGGAACGAGTGAGGAAGACACAGTCATTTTTGGGTGAACTGTCCCTTAAACTGGGAATTTTTTTTACATGCACTCGTGATTGCAACAGGCATTGTTTACCACATACAGAACCAAATGATATACAGTTTTACATTTGTTCTTTTATTATGCTTTTCCCTGGATGTTTTGCACTAATTGTGGTTGTTGCTTTTTTCTGTGTTTTCTCCCATGTGAAGGAGCTACAGACAGCGTCAGTATGTTGAGTCAGACGTACACAGAAGATTCTGTCGGTTTGTTCTCCTTTCTCTTCGTTTTCTGAGAGTGTTTTTATGTGTTGTGTGAGGGAGATGAAAGTTTCGACTGACTGCTAAGGTTATTATTATTGCTTATACTTTTGGATTAAGGATTTCAACAAGCTCCCTAACCTATGTATTACATTTGCCACCCAAAAGTTTGGGTAGGTAAGATTTTTAAATTATATTTAACATAATGTCACATAAATTCTTATATGCTGATTTGTTCACATTTCTTCTAATTATTATCAATGTTGAAAAAAGTTGTGCTGATTAAAAGGGTTGTGGAAATTCATTCATGAAAAGAAAGTTCAGAAGAACAGGATTTATTTGAAATATAAATCTTCTGTAACAAATCTTTTTACTGTCTCTTTTGATCATTTTGATGTGTGCTTGCTGAATAAAAGTATTAATATCTTTAAAAAAATCTGACCCCAAACATTTGAATAATAGTGTACTTCATATAATTTTCTAAGTGATCAGATTTAAGATTTTTGCTCAGTTTTCAGATCAAACTTTCTTCATTTTGTCAGTCAAATGCCTCCTGGTGATTACGTGAAGAAGCCTGGAGATGCTGATTCTCTGTACAGTGATATGCCACAGGGTGTGAGCTCAAACTCCGGCAGCAGCTCCAAGAAGAGGTCTGCCTACCTGTCTCACCTCCAAATCAACACCTGCTCTTTCACCCCATCTATCCCTTCCATCAGCCAAAACATCTCTCTGTTCGGCTTCAGGTGTGCTTCATCTCCATCTCCATCTTCATCGCTTTGCCTGCTCTGCTAACAAATAGTGTAAAAGTTTACTTTGAGAGCTCAACAGACTTAATGGAGTTCCCAGTTATGTTTAATTTAAGTATCAACTTTGTCTCAGATGTTTCTGTGAAAATTGGAGACTTAAGACATGAACATATAGTAAAAGTATATAGCTATGAACTCGATGCTCATACATAATTTGAAGAGAAATGTTAAAGTTCATACTGAGATCTCTGACTTTAAGCATCTTTGCAAATCTGAACACAGTTTGAGACATTGTGATCTCTTCTCAAACTCTAGAGGAGACGTATTTGAGATTAATTTCCTCAGGACAAACATCTCAGAAGTCAGTCACCATTTGCGCTGGATTTAGTCACATTGCAGTCTAGTAGATGAAAACTGAGATATTATCTTGTTTGTGAAGGGACAGTTCATACTTTTGACTCTGAGCTGTATATTATTAAAAGTGTGAAATAATTCCAGTTTTATTTGGCACAGACTTCTTCAAAATAAACTGTGCAGTTCCTTCTACTGGACCTCATTTTTAGTCAAGACTTGAAGATTTTTATTCCTTCTTTAATGACTTCTCTGCTGCAGGTTTGTGCTCAAAACTGTCCGTTTGTCTTTCTCTTGGTTATTGTTAGTCCTATCAGGCTCTTGTATCATTAATACTGGGACATAAGTAAGTCAGTGTCTTCATGGTGTCCATCTCCATGATTTCATCTTGCTCATTTCAGTGTGTGTGTTCTGGTCATCACAATGATGTGGGTCATTCCTACTTTGCAGTATCTTTTGTTCCCTTTCAGTCGGTCACACCAATGATGTGGGTCATTTCCTACTTTGTCAGATCTTTTGTTTCCCTTTCAGTCGTCCCGGTCTCGACGTCACTCTGAGGACCGACCGAAATTGGGAATCCTCGCTTAGAGGGACCCTATCTCTGTCGAGTTAAACTAAACGAGCCCAGCAATTGCATGCTATTATTGCGATCCAGCGCTGCGATCACAGCGTGAGTATAGGTAGGCAGCAGATGCAGCGCATATTTAGCTTTTCGCTTCGGAGCCGAGCGATTACATCGTTCCGCTCCTGACTACTCTACTGAGAGAAGAGGACTGAACGAGTTCAGCGCTCTCTTTGAGAGCTCTTTGTGTTGGCGGACGGCGCTTCAGCGGTGGTGGTTTCCCGTGTCGAGTGGGTTGCACACATCAGGCTGCACTACCCCCTGATTGTGTTGCAAATGATCATCTCCCCTCTGCGCCTCAGCACGCTAAAAGAGCTTATTCCCCTAAAAGAGCAATTTCGGGTGAGTCTTTCTAAAGACGACGTTGCTTGGAAAAAACTTGACGTTACGTCTTTATAAAGAAGATGTGGGTCTTGCTATAGACAACGCATCAACTGGGCGTTTTTGGATGCGGTCGTTACCTAGCGCTGGGTGATGGTCACGATCGCTTCCTCTCGTGCCTGGGCATGAAGCACGCAGAGGTGGCTTTCGTGGATGTGGTTTCTGCTCCCATTGCGGGGTTATGACCACTCGTAGTTGCGGACGCAGACTCCGTTCCTGCAAAGGGGGGTCGGTTTGCGATGCAGTTGTGTCCTAATACCGCTTCCAACCGGCAGGGAGAACCGTGCCTCTTCTCCCGGGTCTGTAGGTACTCGGCTTGCCAGCGATGCCTATACGACCGGTGGAGAAGCTGCCTTACACGCTACGGCGTGTTTGCAAGTGCACCAGGCCAAGGCACTAAGGGACTTGCTTGAGGGTGGTCACGACCCGGAAGTTCGTAGAGAACTCCGCACCGCGGCGGACCTCGCGCCACGAACGACGAAGGTTACGGCGCGGTCTCTGTGTCGTGCCATGTCCACTATGGTGGTCCAGGGGCGCCATTTCTGGCTGTGTCTGGCCGACATGCGCGAGTTGGACAAGACACGATTCTTGAACGCCTCTGTGTCCCAGGCCGGCCTGTCGGCGACACAGTGGAGAACGTGCCCAGCGGTTCTCCCCTGACCAGAGCAGACTGAGGCCATCAGCTACATCCTGCCCCAGCGTGCAGCTGCTACCGTCGCCGAGGGCAGCCGCCCTGCCACCAGCCATAAAACAATAGCAGAGCAGCTCCTGCATCCTCCCTAAGCTGTGCCGTGGAGCCCGTCCTGCAGTCACCGCCCCGCCCGTCCAAAGGCCCCCCGCCAAACCTGTTGTCAAGCGAGAGAGCAAGAGGCCCGAGACGGGCCACCCAGAGGTTGAGGACTGCCTTCCGGAGATGTTAAGCAAACACCACTCCCTCCATGGAGAATCTTTTTCCACCAATGACCTCTCGGTCAGTGGTACCCAAATTCTCGACGAAAGAGCAATTTCTTCTTTCTCTGGGTCTCCTGAGGGGACGGGGGGTTGTGGACGGTCTTGTACGTATCACACTCACCCTCCTCTCTCGCCAGTGAGCAGCAGTGGGCGGATCGGGAGGACGAACCAACGGACTACCCACGCACCCTCTGCTCAAACGCAGGTCAGTGTTGCACACACTCAGACCCCGCCTCGGACCGGCAAAGAGACGCCCGGTCCGGGTCCCTGCGTTCTTTCACGCTGCCCCGCTGCGGGTACGACTGTAGTTCCGTTGATGCCACTTGTGCGGCGTCTGGGAGCCTGGCTAGAGCTACCCAGCCCGTCTCGATGGCTCCGTCGAACCGTCAGGCTCGGCTATGCGATTCAGTTCGCCCGGTGCCCTCCCAAGTTCAGGGGCGTCCACTTTACGTCAGTGAAAGCAGCAGATGCCCCTGTCTTGCGTGCAGAGATCGCAGTCCTACTGGCGAAGGACGCGATAGAGCCGGTCCCTCCAGCCGATATGAGGTCGGGGTTTTACAGCCCTTACCTTATTGTACCCAAGAAAGGCGGTGGGTTGAGACCTATCTTGGATCTGCGCGTCGTGAACCGGGCCCTTCACCGGCTCCCGTTCAAGATGCTCACGCAAAAATGCACTTTCAGGTGTATCCGTCCCCAAGACTGGTTCGCAGCGATCAACCTGAAGGACGCGTACTTTCATGTTTCGATCCTTCCGCGCCACAGGCCATTCCTGTGGTTTGCGTTCGAGGGGCGGGCATACCGGTACAAGGTCCTGCCCTTCGGGCTGTCCCTGTCGCCCCGTGTCTTTACGAAAGTTACGGAGGCAGCCCTTGTTCCCACGAGAGAGCAGGGCATTCGCATCAACTACCTCGACAATTGGCTCATACTCGCCCAGTCTCAGGATCAGTTGTGCGAGCACAGGGACTTGGTGTTTTCACACCTCAGCTTGTTGGGCCTTCGGGTCAACTGGGAAAGAGCAAACTCTCCCCGCCGCAGAGGATCTCTTTTCTCGGTATGGAGTTGGACTCGGTCGAACAGACAGCACGCCTCACGCAGGAACGTGCTCAGTCGGTGTTGAACTGCTTGAATACATTCAAGAGCAGGATGGCGGTCCCACTGAAATTGTTTCAGAGGCTCCTGGGGCATATGGCGGCCACGGCGGCAGTCACGCCACTGGGGCTACTCCATATGAGACCGCTGCAGCACTGGCTCCATGGCCGAGTCCCGAGGTGGGCGTGGCAACGCGGCACTTTCCGGGTCCAAGTTACACCGGCCTGCCGCCAAACCTTCACCCCGTGGTCAGACCTTGCGTTCCTCTGGCAGGAGTGCCCCTGGAGCAGGTCTTCAGGCATGCTGGGTTGCACAGATGCCTCAACCACCGGCGGGGGGGCCACGTACAACGGGCTTGCAATCAGGGGTTTTGACGGGGCCCCAACTGCACTGTCACATCAACTGCCTCGAGTTGCTGGCAGTGCCCCTTGCCCTGAGCCGTCTCAAAGGGCGCTTACAAGGCAAGCATTGTACTGTCCACACGGACCAATACCAAACAGCGGCGTTGCGTATGTCAACCGACAAGGTGGTCTGCGCTCCCGTCGCTTATCGCAACTCGCCCGCCACCTCCTCCTCTGGAGTCAGAAGCATCTGAGGTTGCTTCGTGCTGTTCACATTCCTGGGCTGCTCAACCGGGCAGCCGACAAGCTGTCCCGAGCTGTGCGCCTGGGAGAATGGCGACTCCATCCCCATACGGTCCAGCTGGTTTGGGGACGTTTAGGAGCCGCCCAGGTAGACCTGTTTGCCTCTCCAGAAAACTCTCACTGCCAGTTGTTCTTCGCCCTAACCGACGGAACACTCCGGCGGACGCTCTGGCACCCAGCTGGCCCGCGGGCCTTTTTTCGGCAGTAGGCGTTTCCCCCAGTGTAGCCTTCTTCTGGCACAGTACCTGTGCAAAGTCAGGGAGGGCGAGGAGCAGGTCCTGCTGGTGGCTCCCTATTGGCCTACCCGGACCTGGTTCCCCGGAACTAATGCTCCTCGCTACAGCCCCTCCCTGGCCGATTCCTCTGAAAAAGGATTTACTGACTCAGAGACGGGGCACCCCTTGGCACCAGCGTCCAGACCTCTGGAAGCTTCATGTCTGGTCCCTGGACAGGACGCGGAGGTTCTGGGTGGCCTACCCCAAGGGGTAGTTGACCCCATCACTTCAGCTGGGGGGCAAAAAAAAAAACCGCTCCGAGACACGCCTACGCTTTGAAGTGGAATCTGTTCGTTGAGTGGTGTTCTTCTCGCCGAGAAGACCCCCGAAGATGCTCGATCGTAGTTGTCCTGTCCTTTTTGCAGCAAGGGCTGGACCGAAGGCTGTCTCCATCCACCCTGAAAGTTTATGTCGCTGCAATCGCTGCTAACCACGACCCCTTAGAAGAGGTCGCTGGGGAAGCATGGCCTGGTCATCAGGTTCCTTAGGGGACGAGAAGGCTAAATCCTCCATGGTCCCCCTCTATACCCTCTTGGGATCTGAGTCGGGTGCTTACGGCACTTCAGCAGGCCCCGTTTGAGCCTTTACAGGCAGTGGAGCTGAAGTTCCTCTCAATGAAGACTTTGCTCCTGCTGGCATTGGCCTCTATCAAGAGGGTAGGGGACCTGCACTCATTTTCGGTCAACGATTTGTGCCTAGAGTTTCGGGCCGGCTGATTCCCAGGTAACCCTGAGGCCCCGGCCCGTCTACGTGCCCAAGGTTCCCGCTACTCCTTCAGGGATCAGGTGGTGAACCTCCAAGCGGCTGCCCTCGGAGGAGGCAGACCCAGCCTAGCTTTGCTCTGTCCCGTCCGAGCCTCAAGGTGCTACGTAGACCGGACGCAAAGATTCAGGACCTCAGACCAGCTCTTGTCTGTCACGCAGGCCGGCAGAAGGGGAATGCCGTCTAAAAGCAGAGGATGGCCCACTGGATAGTGGGGATGCCATCACCCTGGCTTATCAGGCACAGGGTGTGCCCTGCCCGTTCAGGTTGCGAGCTCACTCAACTAGAGGTGTTGCATCCTCCTGGGCGCTGGCTCGTGGCGCCTCGCTGACAGATATTTGTAGGGCTGCGGCTGGGCGACCCCTAACACATTCGCAGATTTTATAGCCTTCGTGTGGAGCCAGTAGCCTCCTGTGTTCTCACCTCAAACGAGAGACCCCGGCTTCGGGTCGGCTTGCAAAAAAAATCCAGAGAGTCCATATAGTAGACCCTATTGAGTTCCTCCGTCCCCTCGGCAGCCAGACGTGGCGGAGCGTCCGGCGCCAGGCCTTCACTCGCTGAATCCTCGAGAACCGGTAGAAGGCTGGGTTCCATATGTAAGACCTAAGTGGATCTCATATGTGTAAAGTCCACGGTATAGCCTTGAGCCCGTGTTTCCCCGGCTGACTTCTGCCATTCCAAGAGGGTTCATTCACCTCCATTCTTCCATATGCACCTATGGGATGTTCATATGTGTATTGCTTCCAAAACCTCCTTCAGGAAGGTTCGAGCTTCCGTAACGCCCCTGTTCCATGTAGAACGGGTACGTTTTCCCAGTGTTATTCAGTCTTACTCAGTGGGTAGTGCCATTGCAGCAGTAGCTGGTCCTCTTGTGAATAAGCCCTGGCCTACGCCAAAAAATAGGGGCTTAGGTGGCTTCCACAGGACACTGGAAGTTGCAGTAGCTGTGGCCCTTTGGTAGGAATCCCAATTTCGTCGGTCCTCCGACGAGACGTCGAGAGTGACCGACTGAAAGGAAACACCTCGGTTATGTATGTAACCCTTGTTCCCTGAAGGAAGGAACGGAGACGTCACGTCCCATCGCCACAGCTCCTGTACCACCGCTGAGCGGCCGGGTCACCGGCTCTGCTCCTCAGCGAAAACCTGAATATGTACTGCACCAGCTGCCTACTTATGCTGATGCTGTGATCAGTGGCAGCTGGATGTAATAATCGCATGCCAATGTTCATTGGCTCGTTTAGTTTACACTCGAAGTAGATTGGTCCCTCTAAGCGAGATCCCAATTTCGTCGGTCCTCCGACGTGACGTCTCCGTTCCCTCCTTCAGGGAACGAGGGTTACATACGTAACCGAGACGATCTCTGCTTAAAAATGAATGTACTGTAATAAGAAAGAACTTTTGATTTCTAGCTAGACATTTTGATTAAAGGAAGAGAAATTAAGAAACCCCTGCAATATTGCCTAATACATTGCCAGTTTTCCATGATAGTATGCAGCACACAGAGACATGGGAAAAACACACTTAATTGTGTTCTAAAAGAAAGCAAACTGATATGATTTCTATCTTTAATAACAGTGAGTCCAATATTTTATCTAATGTATGGGAACATTAAAATGTACTGCTTAGTAGGAATGGCCCATGTGACGTCTCTGTCATTTGTTTTCCTCATACAGAACCCTTTTAATCTCTAACTGCATTTAATGAACTTCAATAAGAATTTCTCTGTTCTTTGGTCTGAAGATCTAATGGTCTGTCTCACTCCTGGAGTGAAAGAATCCCAGATGCCAAGCACATTTCTGACATCTGTGAAAATGGACGACCCAGGAGCAACTCATGGCAAGGTAACGCACCCATAAATACATCTGCTCGAAATGGCAGAGCTTGCATCAGATTCGTCTCGGCATTCATATCATGTGTTCTTCTCCTCTGTTGATGTAGGAAACATCACAGGTACCCGTAAGAAGCTCAAGGGAAAGAAGTTCCGTCCACGCTCCAACTCCACAGAGTAAGAGATGCAGTGTTGCCACAGTGACGTGTCACATGACACCGTACAGAGACTGATGTAGATGTTGGACTTTGCATTGAGTCTTAAACTCTATGCCATGTTTCAGTACTACAGTCTGTAGAAGTCCAAGCAAATTAACTGAAACCTTATTTTGTGTGTTTGGAGTAAATGTTGGTTTGTTTTGAGTGTGCATCGATTTAACCTCTGGAACAAACAGCACGTTGAAACTGACCTGCACGTCTGTCATCATCTTTATGAACACAAGATACACTCTGATTCTGATTTCAGCTTGATGCTCGTTTCTGCACCTCAACTCTCTTTTTTCAAACGCATGTGACAAACTGACCACAACTAAAACAGAACACAACATGCAGCTGACCTACACAAATACTACAACTTTATTTTCAAATATTCGTTCAAATCTCAAGCAAGACATATTCAGAAACGCATTATAGTCAGCAGCATCGTACTTCTGAGATGTGCTTTAATGTTGAATAGCTTGATGGTTGAGGAAAAGTTCTGCTAAATTTAAATCTGCATCATGTCATTCCAAACCTGTATGACTTTCTGTCTTTAGAAAGCGAACACAGAATTTTGATGCTTTTTTATGCTAAACCATTAGGGCCTGTTAAGCTATTAAAAATTATCAAAAAAGTAGTCAGTTTCACTCAAGCACTATATTCTACGTCTTCTGAGGCCATATGAGGAAGAGATCGTAATTCACGTGTAATTACTGATAACCTTAACCTCTTCCATAGCTCTTAAATCTAATTTGCATACAACATTTATTCAACCTTGATGCTTGAAGAAATATTATATAGTATAGATATAATATTGTAATATTACTGCGGAAACTGTGATGCAGTATTTTTCAGGATCCTTTTATGAATAGAAAGTTCAAAAGAACAGCATTTATCTGAAATATTAAAGACATTTATAATGTTACAGAAGATTTTTTTCCCACTTTTTTCATTGCATCCTTGCTGAATTAAAGTGTTCAGTTCTTTAAAAAAGAAAAATCAGTCAGCTTACTGACCCCAAACTTTTGAACAGTAATAAACTGTAAACTTTTGAATATGCATGTGGGAATGAGATATTAGTGCTACAGGAAGGGGAAGATTTTCATCGAATACGGCTTAAAGTACTTAATAAAAGTTCTTGTATGGCTTTGAATACAGTGCACAAGTCATACGGACTACTTTTATTATTCTGTTTTTGTCATTTTAGATATACACTAACCCTATTTCACTTTCATTGTATTGAAAAGAACATTCTAGTTTGTGTTCCACTGAAGAAAGAAAATCAAATAGGTTTGGAACGACAAGTAAATTGACAAATTTGACATTTTTGGGTGAACTCAGGTCAATTGGATGCTGATGTTACAGCAGCTGTTTTTTGTAGAGTCTTTGATTTTTTCTGTCCTGCACCAACCATAAAGTGAAAAAGCTTCATGATATCTGTGTAGGTGCTGTAGTCTAAGCTGCTGTCTGATCTCTCACCTGCATCTTGGACTGTAAAGAACTTTTACCAACTTCCTTCTTTATCCTGTTTCTCCTATCTCTCCTGTTCTTTCTCTTCTCCCCATACCCTTCCCTTTCTCTATCTCTCTGTTCACTATCGCTCCTTCCCCATCCTCCTGCAGGTATTTAACCCCTTGCGTCAAATCAGAGTATTATGTAACTAAATGGGTAGAAGATGTGAATAAAAACACTGAAGGACCTTATATTAGGTACAATAACATCAGACTGCATTATATCTGTCCCCTATTCATCAGTTTCCCTCCTCAGTTGTTCGTTCCCCTGACCAAATATAATTTTTCAGAGATGAGAGCTGAGTGCTAAAGTTTGAAGAGCACTTGCTGGCAGAAACGACCCCAAATCCTCTCAAAATCAAATATTAATTTCAATGTATTTGTTTCTTCTAAGCCTTTATTATTGCATTGCAACAAGTCATCAACAGATACACTAGAAATTAAACTGCAGTGTCAATTATTAGAGAAAGTTATTTAAAAGTAGTGTATTGTAAATGCATGAACATTTCTACAGTTACAAGAATCAACAGTATATCCAGACATCCAGTGTTTTGTAATCACAAGTCTCAAATGTTTGTCCTTAGAAATCTCCATTCATACACGAAACAGTTGTTTAACTGATGGCTTGTCTTTAAAGGAAGACAGAAGGCATTTGATAATCAGTACATCATTTGATGTAAACATCAAAAATCATGGGATGCAAGTATCCAAGAATGCCTTTCATATGATCATCTCATGTTCAGATGAGATTTCAGTCCAAAATCAACTGAAATAAGAAATCATTTTTCACATAGAAAAGTGTTTTTGTTACGTTGTGACTATTTTAATGACAAAAAAAGGACATTTAAAAAGAAATCTAAAAATTCTCATTATTGTAATGCAAATAAACATAAACAATCATTCCTTCAACAATCAAAATGATCTTTATTGTAAAGCAAATATACATCATTGTACATTTTTACTACCTTTTAATCTATTTGAATTTAAATAAAGCTATTACAGTAGTTCTTTCACTGTAGTACAGTTAAAATGACTAGAAATTAGAATCACCAATCAGTTATAATTATACATTTTTCAAGTAGTGTCTTAAGACTTGAATGTGTGGGAAACATTGTCACAGTGCCAATGATCATGTTCCTAAAAATGATTTTATATGGGTATATACATTTTATGTCATTATCATATATATCATAATTATCTAATTAATTTGACTGAACATAATATTTTCTTTTGATTTTGGACTGAAATATAACTAGGATGTGTTTTCGTGAGATTCACTCAGGTGCTCTGCGTAGGTTGTTTTATTTTCGCATCTGTGTGTGAACATCAAAAGACCAAACCAGTCTCATTTATTGTCATTTAATTTTAGTTTTTAGTTTTATTCCTCCTCCACTGCTCTATACCTCTCACACTCAGTGTCCCTCTCTGCATGCCGGCTGCTGCTTAACGTGTCGCTTTTGCACTCTGTGATGTCATCATCATTTGGCTGACATAGTCTCTGTGACGATGATCACATGTGTCTGCCTGATCACCTCATCATGTCCGCCATGTTTGTAAGTCCACATGACGTTTGTTAAACATCCCAACAGCACTACATTGTGCTCGCGGTATCTGCCCAGCTTCACTCTCCAGTAAGAGCCAGTGGGTATTTTTGTGGCAAGGACTGATGAAGTTAGTGATTTTGGATGATGGTTTGCCGTGGAAACACTCCCTCTGACCTCTTCAAGGGGTCAAAGGTGACAGCTTCATGTTTGTTAACGCTAGTATCCGGTTCACGCACTACAGTACTAATGTCACATCTCTCCGTACCGTCAGGACACTGTCACCCGCCAAATCGCCCACTTCTTCAACGGGCTCCATCGCCTCCAGCCGGAGATACCCCTACCCCATGCCTCCCCTTCCAGATGAGGAGAGGAAGGCCAACAGACAGAGTGCCAGGGTAAGACTTACCATATGTCAGCATCACTATATTATAATAAGTACATGATTCAATTATTTAGACAGTTTCCTCAGAACAATGATTTAGCTTTTGTTTCTCAAGGGGTTATTACACCACATTTTCTGCACAATGTGTAACTTTAGAGCTTTTACTCAAGACGATCAGTCCACTAATGAGGAGATCTTTCGAAATGCTGCTTCAAGAAACTTTGAAACATTTACAGCATTTACATTTGTTTTAAATCGATGGTTCGGAACTTGTATCAAACTTTCAAAATTCCAATGGTTAGCCACTAGATGGCATCAGGGTTAATATACAGTAGTTAACTAAAACTAAAACCATTTGAAAAAATCGTTACTTGAATAAAATAAATGCTAGCTGAAATAAAATAAAATATGAAAATGTATTTGATTTCAGCTAGTTTCCAAGGCAACTTTTCTAATTTTCATTTAGTTTAACTTGATGTACTTAACCAAAATTAAAACTGAAATAAAAATTCATAAAACCTATATAAACCTATGTAAAACTAATAAAAATGACAACAAAAAGCACACAACAAAATTACTCAAACTTGAACTAAAATTAACATGAAATCAGAAAACAAAAATAAAATCTAATTCAAAAATAATTTTCAAACATATGTATTCAATTATCCTAAAACTCACACTGGCTGCATTGATTGTGAAACCCATGAACACGTGTCAAATTCATCTCTGATTAGTTTTATAATGTAGGTTCATTTTTTTTTCCTAATCCGACTTAACTCTGTGTGTTGTACCCCCCCGAGGGGCACACAGACATGCCGGAATCCATGTGTCAGTACATGGGACTGTTGTGCCACCAAGGCCACTGAGAGGACAGTTAAAGCGGAATAGCACGGAAGGCGCGACACTGAGAGCGTGGTAGCTATAGCCCCTGCACGGCACCGAGCAATACCATTGCGATTTCATGCGCCAAGGACTACATATGACGCCCACGCTGTGAGGCACACTTGCGTTAAGAACAGGAGCATATAGCAGATAGAAGACCGCACAGGCGGAAGACCTGAGGCCCCATTCACAAAAAAACTGAAGAAGAGAGGACGAAGGTATGAGTGGATGGAAGATAAATTCCAAGAAGTTTCTAAGAATGTTCCTAAGTGCAATTCTTGAACATTTTCTTGAAAGAAATTCTCAAATATTTACTCGAGAACATCTAATTTTGCTGAAGACATTGTGCCGCCTGCACATTATTGTAATGATCATAATAAGCATGCATACTTTTTTCATCATGACTGGCTTGAATAGCATGTGTTCATTTTGTCTGTGCGTGATCTGTTTCAGCTGTGGGAAACGTCAATATAAAAGAACTCCTCGAAACTGGTCTGCAAAACTCCGTAAGGATTTTCCTCTGCTTTTGTATGAATGAGAAAATGAAATAAGAAAATAAGGAATTCAAATGGAGAAACAAGGGACGAGTGAATGGAAGAGTTGGGCGTGGTCTCCTCTGATCTCTGTTCAGCATTTGTGGCATGGAGCCGTCTCACCCTGGACGTTGAGGAACGTGGTATCAGATTCCCATTCCTGCTGTCATTCATAAACAGGACTCAGGAACACGATTTCATCACAAGACAAACCCGGAATGGCAGCCGTGCTAAGCAGAAACAGAAACAACAGCAGCCACTCCTGCCCTCGTTAAACCCCGCCCCCTCGTGTGACCCCACACATGCCCTGCCCCGCCTCCAAACACATGCTGTCCTGTGATTGGTGCCCTTGTTGCCTGGGTGCAAGAAGCTCATGCAGGAGCAGGAAGTTAACTGTTGTTTTGAGCGCACGCTGTCACTGTAGAACCTACTGCTGTATGCATGAGAACACATGTTTATCGATTCCTTGTAGTGTAACGATGTACAAATGTTTTAAGATCTTTCACTCAAGGGTGCCGCATGTATTGAAGGACAGCTTCGTAGGCTGGTAAGATTCAATCCCATTTGAAACTCCCACGTCCACTTCACCAGAACATCACCCGGGCCCGTTCATGCAGTCATCTCTTCTCAGAGAATTTTGTACATATGTCATATAATTCAGAGTGAAATGTGAGAGTGTAGTATTTTTCGGTTTTAATGTTTGGTTGTGCAGAGCGTGGTGGAACTTCTCTTCTGCTTTAGAGTGTCTGTCCTGTGATCGTCTTCCTAAATTTACAGAATCCATCACAAGCCTAGCACACGCTACAAGGCAGAAGCGCCATTTCATGATTTCTGCATCAGTCCCAGATCATAGCAGTACGTCACGATCACTGACACTTTTGAAATGTCCAAAATCTTCTACTTCAAATTGAATAGTTAAAGGAGTTAAGATCAATTTTAAAGTTCTGACAAACGGAAATAGCTACAGATCTTTTTTTCCTCTGTGATGTATATCTTGAGTGTAACTGATTATTGAAAAAGATAAACTGTAGGACAGGGACCTGCTTCCATCTGTAGGTTTTTGATTGATGGAGGTAGATCTGAATTCCAGGCTGCAGAAGAAGGTGGTCGCTGCAGAGCTTGACATCCAGCTCCCATTCTCTGGATGTAATGGGTGGAGCTTTAAGGTCTAACCACACCCTAAATAACCATAACCCTATCCCTGAACATAACTAGGTCCAGAAACGTCGTCCAGCTCCACCCATTCGATTCATTTGGTGACTGCAAGACAGAGGCGGGGTTTAAGTGGACTAAATAATTGGAGAAGTCTGACATACATGACCAGAGGCAGAAGCGGTACGTTTTTACGTTGGAAGCTTCTTTTGCTACAGGATAAAAAAATAAAAAGGTAATTGCAACTCTGTATCTACAATTCTGGAGTTTTTTCTCGCAAATCTGAGTTTATAACTTGCAATTGTTACTTTTCTATCAGAATTGTGAGATAAAAAGTCTCAATTACTTTTTTTTTTTAATTCCATGGTGGAAACAAGCCACCAAACATCTTGATCAAACATTACGAGGTTAAGAGAGAGAGAGAGAAAAGAAATATGAATGGATGAATTGTTCACAATAGCATACATCATAGGTCTTCAACCCTGCAACCCTGAGTTCAGCTCCAACCCTAATCAAACACACCTGAACCAACTAATGCTGGGTACACACTAAAAGATTTTTTAAATCTTATAAGATCTTCAAGATGTGAGAGACCACAAACATGAGGACAAAAAATCCTAGATTTAACTGTTTTGCTCCTATAGTGTGTGGTGTCCTCGGTGTCTACATAAGTTTAACTAATGGACTATGTGTCAATTACAAAGTGCTACCGTGACAACACATGAGAAAATGAAATGAGCTTCTTCATTGTAACGTGCACGAGGCCTTATTAGTCACCGTTTATGATTCGATCGAGTTTTTCCCCTCATGCTCACAGCCGAATGTAATTCTTTCATTTACTTATCGTCTTCATCTCACGTCATTTATAATTCTCTCGTAAGCGTAAGGAATGTGATTTTAGCTGATTGTTTTTGGGTACTTGGCTTTTTTGTGATACATGCTGCATTCATGAAACAGCAGGAACAGATTTGCATATTGTCTATCCACCTTATTTTTACCGTAAGTGTGGGCGCGGCCATTTTTCACCAGTGTGCGAGGTTTCCGGTGTCAGTCCCTTCCAAAACAGTCTGTTATGATGCGTAATATTGCCAACTTGAATTTATTATTGTAATCTTAAATACTGGTCCTTTACACAAGAATTTCAAGTTTTACAGTTAACTGCATTTTGTTATTCTTCTAGTTACTTAACCATTGCATCTGTTGATGCTGATGCAATGTAAGACAACACATTTCCTTGATAAAATATGAGGTTTAGGGAGGAGATTTTTTAAAACACATTCTCCCTGAATAACATGCATGTAGACTTGCTGTTATGAACCCATAATCACAGTTTTCTGATTTTGGTAGACATTTGTTTACAGCATGACACTCCTCAAGCTACACGGTATCCTTCTGGTCACGTGACCATCCGGCCTTGATAGATTGCCTACTTCTGGTCAGTATTGTATTAGTAAGGGCAGTTTTCATCTGTACATATAGTCTGCTGTGCATTCGGACCTGTTGGCACTGATTTTTACACTCTGCCTGTAATCCACGAATAACGTCCCGTAACATCGCAATGATGCATATGAAGTATTTTTAAGGTAACTTTGTAAAGTCTTTCCCTCCGCCCCAGTATTACTACTTGTACATATTTAACCCCCAACGACAATGAAGTGCTTTAGAATGATTAATACCGCAATAGGTTCTGTGCAAACTTTTTTATTTCATTAACAGGTCGCTTTTGTACATCACGTAGGACATGATGACTTTCTGTTTTTGTAGTTGCAGTTTAAACACATTCAGTACCGTCAGGAGACTGAACTCACACAAAGAACATGAACAATAACTCAGTACAGTTTCTTTTCGTTTATAATAACTGACCATCTGAAGCAATACTCTCTGCTCACTGTGACCCTGACCTTTCCGAAACAAATGCACACTCGTACTGGAATAAACGTGTCAGTCAAAGCCGAGTCTGATGCTAGTCATATTAATCGATTCATCGGGCATCTCGGCACATTGATCCCTGATTGAAGGACACAACCAAAATAACTATGAATGTATTTAAGAAAATTCATATTTTCACACATAGCCACACCCACTCTGAGATCTATGGAAGCCCATTTTCGCCACAGGATTGATAGTAATAATAAAGGTGATTGCTCCCCACCCCCACCCCCACAATAATGAGTTTATTTCGCACTTTTTCCTCAGAATTGTGAGGGAAAAAGTTAGAATTGCGAGATATAAACTCACAATTCTAACTTAACGTTACGTTCTCACAATTCAAAGTTTACATGTTAACGTTCTTTTTTTCCCACGATTCGGAATAAAAAGTAAAAATGGTAATTTTGTGAGGAATTGCGAGATATGAACTCAGACTTTCTCGCAATTCTGAATTTACATGTCGATTTTTTTCCCCCCGCTACAGAATAAAAAATAAACGGTAAGTGCGAGTTTATGGCGCACAGTTCAGACTTTTTTCCCTCAGAATTGTGTGGAAAAAAACAAAGCTTAATTGCAGCGGTTATCTAAACAAATTGTTTTTTTTTTTTTTTTCCTTTTTGGAAAAAAAAAATCTCACCCTCAGGCTTTTTCCTAGGAATTAGGAAAAGAAACCCTCGAATTGCAAGAAAAAGAATTGAAATTATTTTGTTCCTATGGTGGAAAGCAGCTTCTATAGCGAGCTCTCTCGCACACACAAACAGCGTTAACCAGTAGTGATTTTGGCAGCGGAATGACCTTTTCAAGGCGTTCTTTGGTTGCATCTGGACCGTGTACACAGTGTTGATATTCATAGATTCTTCATGGCTGTTTTTGTTCATTGTGTGCGTCTGTAAATAGAATGACAATTAAAATGCTAAATGCTCATTTTTTTCATACAGATCCATTCATATTGTAATATAATTTAAGATAAAATAAAAACTTGATCAAATCATGTAGCGTGTGTTTTGTGCAAAAAAAAGTTCTTTGTGTACAGTTTGCAGAATAATTTCTCACCTTAATCGGATTGGATGAGCACAGCGTCATTTACCCAATGAACCAAAATCCACAATGTTTTTTTTTTTTTTATCTTATTGCTGTTGCCACCATTTTATAAAAACAATAAATCTTGAGAGGTTGCGAGTTAGAGATTAATTTTTCAAAAGTGTTTAAATGTCCTAAAAAGTTGTATCAAAAAAAACATACACATATGGCATTTATTTCACCAGCAGACAGATCAGGTCAGTAATCATGTTTTAAAACTTAACTGGAAATGTCTAAAACAGGTGGTAATCAGCAATTTTCATAGTAAGATAGTGCTTTAAGAGAAAGACAAATGATATCAAATATGATTTGACATTACAACAGGCACATTTACAGCACAGTCCTGAATTCATCGAAAATGAAGCTTGGCACATGAGCCTCTGCCACCTGAAAAAGAAGAGGAAAGAAAAATGATTTCTCCTCATTTTATGTTGTAAAATATTTGTGTCTTTAAAAAAAGACAAAATCTCATGGCAATATTTCCTACCTTTCTGGGCAGTTTAGTGTAACGCACATAATCCTCCAGAAACATTAACGCTCCGACTACATCTGAAGGCATATCTGGAATCTTCTGACTGGAAGGAACACAGCCCACGGTAAACACTCTGGTTGTATAGGCAGAAAAATAGTGACAGATTTATTAAAAAAAAGAAAAAGAAAAAAAAAAAAAAACTAGCTGATACCTACAATTAGAGAATAAATTAGCCTTGCTAGAAAGGCTATACAAGATGTTTTTTTTTGCATTGTTATTATTTTTATGACAACTAAGCATATTTAACACCATATTGCAAAAAAAAAAATGATTTACTGTAATACAAAAAAATATATAGTTTAAATTTATAACTCAATTTAGTATTGGTGTACGCTTTAGTGTAGATAAAAAACTTGTTATACAACAATTATAGTTTGTAGTAATTTTACTCATATATTACATGATAGTCCTCTTACATATTCCATTTTGATTATTTTGTGTTATTTTGACTCTATATAACGCGTAGTTATATTTTTATATTATATATATTATATATATTATTATATATATATATATATATATAGATATATATAGATATATATATGATATATTATTAGTGTATATATTTTTATACCATGATGAAAAAAATGATATTTTATATTACTATTTTATAATATTGTAATTACTTAGACATAAGTTTATTAGTAATTAATATTTTTTAAGAATAAACTTCATTTACAAGCAATGTTAGTACGTGTTGTACAGCCTTTATGGCAGATAATAAACTATTATTTTAAAAATTTGATAATTTAATATTATATATATATATAGATATATATATATATAATAGTATATAGTATATACCCTTTTTTTAGCTAGATATTTTTTATTCTAAAACAATAAAAAAAAATATTAAAAGTTCCTAAGGCTGTGATTATTATTTTTTGGGGGCATATTCTTGTTCCTCTATCATCACATAGTATACCAAAGTGAGGTACCTGGTGCACTGCTCCATTATGGAGCGAATAAACTGTCCGATCAGAGCCAGGAAATGTTCAGTGTATCTGGAGTGAAACTGTTTGAGCAGCGTCAGGAGACCCAGAACCAGAGGAGCCCAGTCCACCGGATCTGCTGCCTTCCTGCACGTCATGCCTGTAAAAAACACAAACACCTCCTCTATCAAACCCACACGAGCAGGATGTACCAAAGAGTGTTTACTACTTAATTACTACTTTATTAAAAAATGCATTATAAAAGTGAAGACATTTATAATGCTACAAATGATTTCTATTTCAAATAAATGAGTTCTTTTGAACATTCTATTCATCAAAGAATCCTGAAAAAGTAAAGTACCACAATTTCCACTACATTCTTAAAGTGCCCCTATTATGGATTTTTGAAAATGAGCTTTTATGCAGTGTGTAACAAAGCTCGAAGTGAATGAAACATCCTGCAAAGTTGTAAAGCTGAAAGTGCACTATAATAAAGTTATTGTCTCCCAAAATAAAAAATCGACTCTGAACAGCTGAAACGAGTCATTATTAAAACGAATAACAAGCCGGTCATGTGACATACATGAAACGTTAGCATATAGCCCGCCCACTTGTTGGTGTCTGAATGAACATGCTAATTCATTCTTTGCCACTAGATCCCGTTTTTGAAGCTGTAAAATAGCAGTTTCCCCAGTAACGCTGTACACAAAGCAGCACTGCACTCACAAACGCTGCTTATTAGGCATTACAGGCATTATGAAATGAAAATGAGACCAATCGAACCAATCACGCAGATTAGCGTCACGCAAAGGAGGGGTTTGAAAAAAGGAATCGCTGCGCAAATCGTTTGGGAGTCGTTGAGCAAGTAAAGTAAAAATAAAGGCATATTATAAGACAACGAAAGTGTTTGTTGACCTTGCATGCGTGTCAACCTGTTGTTGGGGACTCCCAAAACATGAACCTTTTATTAGCCATAATAGGAGCACTTTAAGCAGCACAACTTTTTTCAGCATTGATAATAACAAGAAATGGTTCTTGAGCAGCAAATCAGGATATTAGAATGATCTCTGAGGGATCATGTGACGCTGAAGACTGAAGTCTGATGTGAGAGGATGGAAGCTGTTGAATAAAGGAATAGAGGATCATATAGAAACATTTTCAAATATATTCAATTAGAAAACAGCTATTTTAAATTGTAATATTCTTTCACAATATTACTGTTCTGAGTGTATGTCTGATCAAATACATGCATCCTTGGTGAGAGTAAGAAACTTCTTTCAAAAGATCTTACTAATCCCAAAACATCCCAAAATCAGTTACAGACCTTGGCTTTTGTTGTACTGCAGTTTTGGCAGCTGCGCGATGAGAAACAGGAAGTTCACAATGGGAAAGTAAGGCAGACGCTTTGTTGTGATGTAGATCTGAAAGGAGCGATTTGAATAAAACAACAAAAAGCGGTTCATGTCAACAGACTCTATCATGTCACGTAGGATGCACTGAAATTTGGGTCTTTTTTTTTGTGGCATCATAGTGACTAATCAGGCCAAAAAAATTGACATAAACATCTAAGAAAATAATCACTGACATGAAGAAATAGCAGCACGTCAAATGAAGATTTCACATGTACACGACTCACTTTGTTGAGTGGGTTGTGGATTCCAGCGGCCTCCAGATACGCGGTGATCTCGTAGAGCAGAGTGTTGTCCTCTTTGGGATACGGCAGCGATGGATCCTGGTAATGAGCTTCAATATCAGACAGCAGAGACCTGGAAATGACCACACTGATATTGTAAGATGTCTACGAGGGAGGAGGTGAAACCAACCCAAGTACTAAGAAATAAACAAGGAAGAAACATCATTCCCAACCCACTTGTTCAGATTATCCAGCGCCGCAGCGAGGTGTTTCGAGTCAAATTTGCAGGAGTAGTTCAGTTCATTGGCTATCTGCTGCCTCAAGATCTGCATCTGACCCACCTGTCAAAGGATCATTGATTGCTTTTGAATATTTATGCTGAAAAATGGATGGAAAACAAACGTCTCGTCGATAGAAAGCAGCACCTTCATGATGGCTTCCAGATACGGCGTAGACTTTGCTTGCATTTGCTGAATGTTAATGCAGAACGACAAATATATCAAGAGCATTATTGTGGAAATAAGTGTCAGATTTAAAGTAGTTTATCAAACACACTTACCCACAATCCCTTTGACAGGATTGACAGCCGACAGCAGAGCTTTAAAAACGTCAACCGCAGCTTTGTCCTTCAGGATGTTCTTCTGAAGGACTGTCAGAAAATTCTGCGATGGACAAACAAAGACAGATTATTATTATTAACATGACATTTATTGCGAAGAGGGGGATTTCATGGTATGAATTTTTTAAATAATTAATCTTTCATTTTTTTTTTATACAATCATGGTTGTTGATTCAGTTTTTTGTACCTGAAATATGAAATTTTGATGCAATTTAACTTGCTTAGAATCTTTTTTTTTACAGTTTATAGTTGTTTGAATTTATATTATTATTACTATTAATAATATTTATCAATTGTTGCTGTTGTTCTATACTTTTTTTAGCATTGACATTTATAATGTGAAGAGGGATGATTTCCTGGTAAGAATTTTTAAATATTTAAATCAATAATTGCGATACATTCCAATTTTGATCCAGTTCTTACTAAATTATTACAAATTTCGATTTGAGTTCAGTGGTGAAACTGAAATTTGAGTGCATCATTTGGGATGTTTCTTTGCGTTTTGACGTTGAGATGGTTATCATGGTAATTTATTATTACCTGTCTTGATATGCAGTTAATTACGATCCGCACCGCAGCACGCTGATGGAACTCAACACATAAGAGTAGTCCCTTACTATGTTATTACATTAAACTCTTAGCGTGGGTTGTTTATGTAGTGGGTTTATTTAGGCGGGGGACAGGTTAGGTAGGTTGATTGTGAAGAGGGATTCAGAAGCAGTATTACCAGTAGAGGTGTAAATGATTAATAATAATTTCTATTTTATTAATTTGATTCAATTGACTTTGTAAAAAGCGGATTCTCTAATCTAATGTCTTACATAAAAAAATTATTAAAAGTTTACTTAAAAACAAATATGATATATAAGCAATTGACTGAATTGACGGTTTAGTTAAGGTCTTGTGATGTTTTAAAAATGATTATTCTACTACTTAATAATGATAGTATATAAGAGGTGACCTTGCAGCTCTTTCACAATCATGAGCCAAAGAGTCGGTCGAGGTCGGTTCAGGCCTGAAAGGGTCCCAGCGTTCTGTCCTGAATTAGCAGAGAAGAGTCGGCTGTTGGTCACTCCTGATGCTTCCTCAGTATCGTACCAGGTGTTTAAGAGGACGAATGTAAAATGTTGTTCTGAGGGAGAAATCGTGAACATTCTTCATGCGACAGTTTAGCGCGAGTTCGACCTCAAAAGCTTGAGTGTTGAAATATCGGTCTGCGCTGACTTACTTGGATTCTGTGTCTCACGGATTTCCCGGCAGAGACGGCCAATAACTGGCGATTCATCCACTCGGATACTAGGGACATGGGATATGTGGGCCACGCTGGACTGGTAGTTACGGAGCTTTGCCGGCTGGGATTGACAGATAGTCAGAACCTCTTTAAATCAACACTAGCAGTAAAAACAACTAATTCAGAGGTTTAAATCAAGAATATACTAACACAGATGACCGGAATATAGGACATTGTGTGCGGAGGAAACGTTTGACGACTGCCATGCTTCTTATGTTGATAGTGATGATAGGCCGAGACACTGCAACTCCTGCCAGATTCTTCAGGCCAGTAGCTGCTCACGTAATCTGAATGGTATTCCAATCCGAGCGGGTAAAAAACCCAGCATGGTTGGCGAGCCATGCCTTCAGCTTTGCGGCATCAGTTCACTGGGATGAGGAAGAGACTCAGAAATCAGACAGATAACAGAGTAATTATAAAACGGAATTTTTTTTTTTTTTTTTTTTTTTGTTTGAAGTTTTAAGGAATTAGCAAGGCCAAATGGTTTGCTCACTTTGGCTTTGGGTTGGAAGAGGTGACGGCTTGTGAAGCCGGCGTAATTGAAGGCAGACCATCAAGGGTTTGACGAGCTTCTTCCTGATCCGTCCTCCAGAAGCTGCTTCGAACCTCCAACCTGGAATGCTGCGGACTGAGTGTGTATTCTTGCTTAGCTGAGCTCTCATGGCAGAAGTAATGTTTAACATTCCATAAACATAGTAATAAGGTTAGTTAAAACATCTTCTCAGATACATTACTGTCAACGTGAATTAAAAAAAACACCCAGTTTACTTTCTTAATGCACTTTTCTGGTTTTTGTGATCTATTAAAAATGATCAAAGTGTAACATTCAGAGAATCTGATTAGTACCTTGATAATGCCGACGAGTGTGGTCTTCATCATCAGAATCCCTTCAGTGAAGACTGAGATGGCATGAGTGAGTTTAGCTACCTGTCAGATATGAAGAAGGTCAGTGAGTTACTTTATTATTATTATTATTACTTATAAATAAATGCACAAAAACATCAAGATGATGACTCGAGGCCTGAACTGTAAGTTCAATTTAAATGACTATGCAGGCTCGGTTTTAGAAGGAATTTTGCTGAGCAAGTTAGTTACAGTACAAAAAAATACAAAATAATGTAAAGATATAGAGAGTAAAATAAATATTATATATATAGAGAGCGAGAAAGTAAAAGGACGGGGGATGGATGTAATACAATATATAGAGGACTAAAATGTAACTAAGGAGATACCAGCAAATATAGAAAAATACATTAATGCATAAGGTATGTCTAGCACAGATAATACAAAAAATAAACCCGACAGCCTTTGAGATAAACTTTTGTAGATTATCAGGTTGCATAAAAGGTCAGCACCAAATACTACAGAGAAGTAGTAATATATAAAAATACACTTCACATTTTAATATAAATTTTTGGACCACCTGAACGTTTAAAGAGGCAGTATGAGTTTGTTAAAATATGCAGAATTGTCATGGAAGTAAGGTAACATTGCAAAAATAAAAATATAGTTTTTTGTAGAAAGCGAAAATAATTCAACATTCTTGTGGGCAGTTTTGAGGTAGAAGGCGTCTGCGCGAACGTGTATAGGGAACATAAAAAAAAAAAAAACGCGTTTATAACAGAAACTAATATGAGAAGCATTTAGTAGAGTTTATATAGTTTTATAACGATAATTTGAAAGGCGCGCAGCAGAGGTGACATTGGGTGTTTTTCTAGGCTGTGATTGTGTTGCTTAGGGGTGCATGTCCAACAGGGTGATTCGCATTAGATCTCCGTTTTTTGGGTAAAATCGACATGATTTTCACATGACAAGTCTTTGGACCCTTACCGCCTTCGCACACCGCATACTGTGGAAACCCGATTCGTCGAGTCTCGACAAATAGTAGAAAAGTTGGCCTCGATTCTTGCACTGTTTGTAGGAGGAAAGCCGCCTCCCGTGTGTCACGCTACTGTAACTAGAAAGTAACGTTGACTACGTGGCCACGGGGCTGAGATGGTCAGCGAGGACGTCAGTCGTGTGTGGATTGGCTCGCGATAATCCGCACCTCTAGGGTTGTATGGGCGCGCCGGTGACGCGTACAGGGCGCGCTGAACACCCGCCCCCAGCGGGACAGGATATGCTTAACGTTTGTAGCAAGTTGGTGCGATTTAGAACGGCAGCGTGGGTCCGAGGAATGGCGGCGAGTCAAACTGATTCGCCATGATTGAGATGCCGGAGAAATATAGTTAATGGAGAGGATCCGGCAGAAGAACCTGTGTGGTAACGCACCAGGGTTTGACTTTTAATGTAGGTTTGTTTGTTTTTGTCTCCTATTTTTAGGAAGAGGTGGCCGTGTTTGGAAATGGCGGTAATGCTTCTGTTCGCGTTTTTTAAATATACCACGGTTTTATCTGATAAAAGCTTGTGATGATCCGACGACAGGCGAAAACGTACCGCGAGCGTCCATGATATAACGCTTCTTCAGCTATGCTGAAAATAGAGGGGAGCTAAAGAGGCGGAGAAACGACGAGTGTCGTGTGGGAGGTCGAGTGAATGTGTCGACAGATCCGACTGGATGAAGAGAACCGGGAGAGGAGAGACGCCGGAGAGGAGTGATATGGCAAGTAGAGCAGGGGAGCAGAGCAACGAGTGGGAAACGTAGTATAGGATGACTATCCCTGGCTTAGCGTTTGTCGGTTCGAACAATTGCAGTTTTGATGGAAATACATTGTGAATCCATTTCTCATATCCTCTTATCTAATAGCAGCGCAGCATGCCTCGCCCCTTGCTGCGTGTCCCGGGCTGGGGGGTTATCTGGGTTCTTGACGTAACGGACCCGGGAAGAAGCTCGTTGTAGTCTCTACCAGCCGTTTTTGTAGGCATTAAACTGCCAGAATTTTAAAAGACGATATCTCCGTTTGCATTGAACTTTCAGCATCGTAACTTTGCAGATATTGTTTATGTTCAAACAGCAATTTTACACACTAACTAACGTTAAAAAAGTGGAATCGCAATCAACCACCCCTTTAAAAAAAATATTGCCATGTAATGTTTTAATTTTGCTGAGCAAGTTAAAGTCGGCATGTTTAATAATAACAAATCTGGTTTAGTGGCAGCAATTCTTTTTCCCCTTACTGATGATTTTACACCGCCCATTTCAAGAATTGATATGTATCTGTCGTACCTCATAGCGGGCGCTGAGTTGAGCGTAGTCCTTCAGTTTGTCTTTGTCCAGACGTGTGGGCACCTCCATAATGTCATGGATCTGCAGTTTGATGATTTTGGCCAGCGAGGTGAACATACTCTCTGGAATGATCTGCAGTACCTGGAAGCATGTTTGCAAGAAACACCAAGTCAGAGTAAATACAGAGGGCTCAATAAGAGATTTTAAGCAAAAGATCCAATCACAAATCAAAACTCTTCTCCAAACCTTTCTGACATAAGCCACCAGTTCCCCAGAGTAAAACTGAGACACGCTCAGCAGATCTGGACTGTTGACCTGGTTGATTCGTAGGAGAGGCAGATCCAGCGCAGAAGCAAGCTGTTCATATTCATAAAGCTCATGTTATATTTCACAATTCAGAGCAGATTTGGTGAATTTGTTTCTAGTGTCATATGTGACCCTGGAGCACAAACCCAGTCTTAAGTCGCTTGGGTATATTTGTAATAGCCAAAAAAACATTGTATGGGTCAAAATTATTGATTTTTCTTTTGTGCCAAAAATCATTAGGATATTAAGTAAAGATCATGTTCCATGAAGACATTTTGTAAATTGCCTACCGTAAATATATCAAAACCTCAGTTTTGATTAGTAATATGCATTGATAATATCTTCATTTGGACAACTTTAAAGGCAAATTTCTCAATATTTAGATTTTTTTGCTCCCTCAGATTCCAGATATTCAAATAGTTTTTATCTCAGCCAAATATTGTCCTATCCTGGTAACCATACATCAATGGAAAGCTTATTTATTCAGCTTTCAGATGATGTATAAATCTCAATTTCAAAAAATTGACCCTTATGACTGGTTTTGTGGTCCAGGGTCACATATATGAACAGGCCAGTCTGACTCACCTTCAGGAAAGTGGCTCTGAGTTTGGTCACCATCGTGGGGTTTGCTCTGATACTCTCTGATATTGTGTGAAGCTGTGAGAAACACATTTGGAAAAGGAACTTCAGCCTAAAATTTTGAAGAGAAACCAAAAAGAGGCCAATGTAGCGCCATCACCTGTCAATGATCTGCCAGGCGTAGGACAAATCTCCCACTATCTGCATGGTGATGAGCACTTCCTCTTTGATATTGATGGTGCGGATCATCTGATGGAGGAATTTGCGTGTGTCCGCCAGGAACTGACACACCTGCAGGTTGGACTCCAGCTGGTGAAACTCTTGGACCTTTCCAGAGAAACAATTTCATGTGAAATCACTGCAGAGGGTCACATCACATCACACGTTCAGAAGTGTCTGTACCTCCACAAGAGCCTGAATGAGCTGCACAGTCTTTCTGCCGGCCGCGGTCGAGTCCTCATAGTTCAGGGACTCGATCTGTTTGGAGATCTCTCTGAACCAGGCCTGAAGATTCTCTGCTCAAACAAATGAATGCGTGAACACACTGACAATAATGTCCACAGTTTGCCTCCTGCATGTTGTGGGACCATTTTACCATTTTTCTCCACCCTGGTGAGAGGTTTGACCCCAGAAAACACCTCGGCCAGCTCCATCATTCTCTCTGATCCCTCTTTCTTATAGCTCTCCCACTTCAGCTGCTTCTCTGCCAACATCTGCTTGAACATCTGAGAATCACACAAACCAAGAGGAATGGATAACCAGAGGCCCAGTAACAAATCAAACTATCTTTCAAACATTTGGGGTCGGTAATTTTCTCTAATGCTCACCAAGGCTACATTTAATTGATGAATACAAATACAGTAAATTGCAATATTGTGAAATGTTGTTAGAATTTAAAATAATTATTTCTATTTGAATATATATTAAAATGTAATTTATGATTTTTCAGCATCAATACTCCAGTCTTCAGTGTCACATGATCCTTCAGAAATCATTCTGATATGCTGATGTGCTGCTCAAGAAACATCTCTTACCAGTACTATTTATTATTTAAACATTTATTATTATTATTAGTAGTAGTAATAAAAACTTCCTACTTAATAGTATCGCTTTAAGATTGAGAATTATCATCATTATATTTTATATTTACCTCTTTGAGGATGAACTCAAACTGGGCCGTGTCCAGCAGCAGCTGAAACAGAACTTTGGGATTGTATTTGGAGTCGTTGATGACTTGATCTTTGATCTGACGCAGTCTCTTGTTGTTTGGATCATAAGCTTTAACAAAAATTAAAAAAAACAATTACTTAGAAAAGCCTTTTGATGCATTCTGACAAACAGCAAACTCTACAAAGTGATAATTCCTTCAAAATATATTCAGTAATCTAAACCCAAAACATCTAACAAGGGGTCCAGAGCCCACTAGAGGGCCTCAGCAAACTTCCAATGGGCTCTCAAGACAACTTAAAACTATTTTAATTCACCCTCTTTTATTTAAGAACCAGAATTCCGATGGTCTTGGAAAACCAGGATATTTAAGGAAGCACAATTTTACAAGTGTGATTTCTAGACTGAAAAAAAAAAGTCATGTAAATTTATAAAATCTTAAGAAGTCTTGGAATTGTTTTATAACAAATATAATTTTCTAGTTGTGCCAAGTTCTAAAATATTTCATCAGGGAGAAATTGCTATTTGTGAATAAAAACAATTCAAAATTCATCTATTCACTTTTAATTATTTTAAAATTAGATTTTTATTCATTTAGATGTTAAATATTTTACAATTATTATATATAAGAACTATGTATTATGCAATGTAATTATTATTATTTTTATTTTAATATATTGACACACCTAGTTTCTGTACATACAGTTTTAAAATGAGCTTTGTTATTTCAGCAGAAGTACCAGAAAGATCTGTCTATTGTCTTTGAAATCTATTGTCAACCTCTGAGTCAAAAAGGTTGAGGACTGCTGATTTCATTACTGGCCCATTACATCTCACCGGACTCTGCAGTGTGCAGCATCAGCCAGCGGATGGCAACGTTACAGTCACGGAGGCAGTTGAGCAGTTTGGGAATGTTGTCCAGGACGATTTCTTCTCTCAGGAATCCCTCCTTCAATAACTGCTGCACCTGCGGCCGCAAACTCTCTACACTGGCAGCGTATCGACCGGCCTGAGAGGACAGAACACAAGTACACGATGACGGAGTACGAGTCCAGAGTGACTCTGGTTTAGATTGAACACGAGTGAACGGGAAAAGCCCAGGTGACTGTACCTGTTCTCTGATGTTGGCTGTCTCAAGCGTGTAGTTCAGGGCCGTTTTAGCAGCTTTATATGGTTCCCACGCCTCCACCAAATTCACAGTGATCCCCATGTATATGCTTATAACCTGAAGATATAAGGTGGATATTGCAATGTATCAAGAAAAGCACATTTTCGGAATTGACATGATTAATAAAGTCTTCTCACCCAGTTGTCAGGGAAGTATTTGTCCACGATCTCTCTCATCTTGGCCTGTTGTGTGTGCAGGATGGAGGGGGTGAAATATAAGCAGACACACAGCATAGCGGCCTGCGTTGCCAGCGCTGTACTGCGGTGCTCCGGCAGAGGATATGCAGAGACCTGTAACACAACCAGATGAAACATGTACATAACATGAAGCATAATTAGACATGAGTTATCGGTCTAAATGAGGGTTTTTCAAAAGTCTGATGCCACGGAATCCCGAATGTGTGAAGAACCTTCTTCCTAAAAATAAATGTGAGACAGCATTTTCATGTATAAAAACAAATCTAGTATATTTTTTATTCAATGTCAACAGAACAAAATAATTTGTCATTATCAACTTATTTTATTATTATTTTTTATATGCTGTTTTTTTATTTTTAAAATAGAATTAAATAAGTTGTCATTATCAAATGTATATATGTGTGTGTGTTTACACTCTTTTTCTTTATTTTATTTTTTTTGCTGTCCACATTAAGTGTTTTTTTTTTTTTTCATTTTACAGTCAACAAGAAATGAAGATCATTGGCATAATAAAACAAGTATTCTATTCAGTGATATTATGCATTATATTGCAGTGTAATGGTGTCATGGTGCGATGTGGTTGAGACTTTTCATGGGTTAGGCGCTTGTTCAGCTTTATCGAGTGCTAAAGAACAAAAATAATTGTCATCGGTATCAAACCTAATTTATTATTAGATTAGGTTTATCCGAGTATATCTCTGCTTTTTAACATGCGCATTGGGTATCTACTGAACTTGCGGCAGAGGGTAAGTATTGAGAATATTGCATTGCTATATCTAGCACAATAGAAGAAAGGACATTTTGCAATTGATCCAAAGAGCTTTAGTATTTTAGCAGTGAACCCGGAGTGTGCAAGCCTTAGTAGGTTCGTTTGACGGTATGCTGTTATGAACGACTCTTTCTTCCGTGAGTGTAGCGGGTTTTGAATTTTTTGGGCGGAAGTATTACCTGTGCGAGATGAGATAAACTAATTTACTAGGTGACGTGTTAATTTTTTCATATATGTGTAATACTATTTCTCTTGATTACTTTTCTAAGGACCCACTTGCGGCCACCCAGTTGAAAGCGCAAAGCTGTAGGCACGATCGGAAAGGACATACAGAGTGCTGAAATGGTTGTAAATGTCATCAGAGCGGAGGCGGCCGATCACCATACTGATGAAGGTGGGGCTGATGGGAACTCTCTGGAAGTAGCTCTCGGGGTAGTTGGGCGGCCGTTTGGCCCCCGGGTGGCTGGAGTATCCCGTGCTACGCAGGAGCTTGCAGATGTCGTCCAGGTTTGAGTCAACCGAGGAGCGAGCAGCACTGGGGAGATGAACATTTTTATATAATGCGTTTATTCAGTAGCACATTGACGTGTTTGTCCAAATGTTGAGATATTTCACCTCATCTGAGCTGCTTGTGAGCTGTTGAAGCCAATCAAACATCTCCAAAAAATACAAGGGTATAAAGGACAGTCTTACCTGTACCTGTAGTAGGACACCAGCATCCTTTCTCTCACCTCTCCCTCCATCTTCTGATCAATGACCAGTAACATGACTCCATACAGGTACAGAGCCTCACACTGACAGAAATCACACGCATTTACAATCTGATTTACTCTGTTAATTCTTATCTGCATTTAGTGAAGCAAAACACTTTACCAGGAGCTGTTTCCCATCTTCATTCAATAAAACAGTTTCTAGTGTTTGCTGAATGTAGACCCCTTCATTGAGATCATCCAAGTACCTTCAGAGGAAACACTTCATCATTTTTACTTGAATAAACAATTTAAAATTTGACTAGGAAGGAAAATCACCACAGATCTTTGTGGCAGAGGACCATTATGCTCCAGCAAAACGAATAGTGCTATCATCATAAGATGATTTGAATGTTCCGCTAATTTCAATAAAAATCATTTTATTGAACAATTTGAAAACAACACACACCTTATCAAGTCTACAACATATTTATGGACACTCTCAAAGGCCAGGTAGAACCGTGTCAATATCTCGATGTTATTCTCTCGAAACTCCTCATCCAAATCCTGCAGCTCCGGCTTTGCTTCCAGTTTACCCTCATAATACTCCAGACCCTAGAAAACACAGATTCATATCAAAACCATTTGCTTTCTGTAAATCTATCTGATCATCTCAGCAAACCCAGATCCTAGTCATTTAACAAGCCATAATTAAAGATAACAATTCGAGTAACGTACCTTAAAGTAGCTGAAATCACAGATTATGTCTCCATATTTCTGCTGGTCGCTCTTGTCTTTGAGTCTGAAAACTGCAGGAATAAATTCTGACAGTCTGAGTAATTCAGCTATGTTGGCGTTTCCTCTGGACACGATCCTCAGGATGGCCTGACCACACAGGTTGTTCTCTGCCAGAAAGTCCACCATGATGAGGAAGCAACCAGCAGATCTGCTCTCTGATCAAAGCTTCATTCAGTCTCCTCAGTGATGGCTAGATCTGATGATATCCAGTAAAAACATTACTTTTGCATACTACCCACGTAATTGAGTGACAAATGTACATACAGTCATTTTACACTACACTGACCTCAAATTATAATAAATAATATTTCAATAAAAACCTATTTTGATCCAAAATTGATCAAACAGCGCTCAAACGGTCTGAATGCACCAGATACGGTTCACTATGAATGCCTCATGCACTATAACAGCTAAAACCACATAGAAAATAGGTTTATATGATTATATTTTGTTTGGTGGATTTAGATTCTTGTCACTCACCCTCTGCAGCACAGAGCAGACACTTCCTGTTTACAAATCACGTGAGTGTCACGAGGAGAGCTCCGCCCGGCGCTTAGGCTAAACGGTTGCGTACGGGTTAACTGCTTCAAAATAAAAGACTCCCAGTTGATGTTTTAAAGATGTCCATTTGAGTGATTCTTCAGGATCTAAGAGTTGTTTTATTAGGTGCTATTACCAAACTATAAGTATTTAAGTATTTAATTCCGAACATTCAATACCTTTTGATTCCGACATTATAGATATTATATATAATAATAATATATATATACGTGAAAGTGATTTTTGTCAATTATTCATTTCATGTATGCAAAGTGCCAGTTCTTTTTTGAAGAACCACTTCATGCCATACAATAATTAACTAATATAAATTACTGTCAATTGTACTTTACTTAAAATATGTGATAATTTTTTATTTATTTTTGAAGATTTTGGTTTACATAGTATCTTCAATATCTAAGGAAATCTCACAGCACATTTTTGAATAGTTAAAGACGTATCTTTCACCTGTACCCCATCATCTGCAGTTGTGATTTATTCTGTATACCCAACAGTGAAATACCCCTCATGAATTAATAATCGTCTAGTACTGCACAGTGATGCAGTGTTATTACTTACTATCAGTGTTGGGGGTAATACATTACAAGTAACGCGAGTTACGTAATCAGATTACTTTTTTCAAGTAACTAGTAAAGTAACGCATTACTTTTTAATTTACAAGAGAATATCTGAGTTACTTTTTCAAATAAGTAACGCAAGTTACCTTTTTTTTCAAATTTATTGACTGACAGCTCTCCTGTCCCCATGTTGAGAGAAATCAGATGTTACTGTAGTTCTAAAAATAAATATGAATATGCATTAATTAATCTCACTCACAAAAAAAAAAAAACTCAGATTCAGTATTCCTCAAAATGAATAAAAATAATGCAACTCAGAATATGACGCAAACCTGCAATAATTAAATGTTAAACAACACAAATATCCTTTATGTATTTAATCCCATTCTATTAACCAATGTCTTCGATGATTCAGTTCAACCATACTAATAAGCAAAAATTACTCTAGACAAACATTTGCGTGTTTTTTTTTTTGCTGAAGTGTGTTGAAATGTCTTCTGCATTCTACTGTACGGATGTAAATTTACTTTCCCTTCAGCCTGAGGCTTATTCATTTCACTTTTGGTGTGAAAAGGCTTTTAAATTTTAAAATTTTATATTTTAAAAACAAACAAGCAAGCCCTGTCCAGATTTTAAAAGTAACGCAAAAGTAACGTAACGCATTACTTTCCATAAAAAGTAACTAAGTAATGTAATTAGTTACTTTTTTATGGAGTAAGGCAATATTGTAATGCATTACTTTTAAAAGTAACTTTCCCCAACACTGCTTACTATATCAAATGTAATGATGTACTAAAATATGTTTCATGCCATTCTCCCAGTATGACATTTTATAATGTAGTCTCAGTTATTATTAAAGAGATTTGAGATTGATAAGAAGAATGTGATGCCATTAGGACACTTACTCAAAAGACCAACTTTGAGGGGAAAAAAAGAACAGCATTTATTTTTTTCATCTAAATTTATTGTGTTGTCCTCAAACAAGTAGAAAATATATATTCAGCAAAAGCCTATTAAAACAGTTCAATTAAATTAAAAGCATTGCACAAGGCCTATGGCTCTGGGAAATAAAGCTTTTGCCACCACAGCGGCGTCTACAGATTTTAAGGCTCGTCATGAGTTTCAAATCACGATCCATGATGGTTCCAGATCTGTATTATTATTATTATTGGTGCATGTAAAAATCTGTTTTTTAGAGCCTAGAACCAGACAGTCTGATCTGAATCTGACCATTTTAGAAACTGTAGTGTTATGCTATTAGTGGCAGCAGAAGGAAGCACAACACATAACTGTGGTTTGATTCTAAACTAAGATGCATTAAAAACAAGATCACAATAAGGCTCTCGAACTCTAAAAAACATGAAAGGATCGGTTGTTAACCGTGGAGAGGACACATCTTGCCAAGTTTAAATGTGCTATTTTGTTCAAACAGTACTTACCATTTTCACAGAGGCACATTTGACCTCTTGCCTATAGTACACTACAGTATTCACAGGAAAATGCAGAGGGTTGCAAGCAAGTCCAATGAATTTTCACCAAAAAAGGAATCCATGACATAAAACCAAAAATACAACACAGAGCTCTTAAAAATTTGTAAAATAGCGGTCTCAAATCACACAAGAATTATTTGAATGATCACCATACAAGTAACACACTCGTGTAGAGGTGAAATTTAACATCACTATAAATACAAACTTATAAAAGGATTTAAACTACTGGTTGAGCATAAACGCATATGTACAAAATGACAACCTCAAATTACACCCATGTGGTAATTATTCATCAATAGATCATGTTTCATTTAGTCCTATAAAAGCAAGGTATTAATGGAAAACAAAAATGCATATTCTCCAAAAAAAGATGGAAAACATTACTTCATGAATAGGGCAAATACGCATTGTTTTCTTAACATGATCAGTTCAAATGTGTCAAGCAAATGAAAGTCCCTTTTGCTTGCAGGCTTATGAACTGTATAGAGGAGAAATCTGAGGGAGATCTCAATTCAAAAATGAACAAACAGCAAACAACAACCAAAAAACAGGAATTGCCCATGTTCCCACTGAATTTTAGAAAATACTTGAAAACTGTCCAATTGAAAAACTGCAAAATAGTCACATCACCTGTTTATTAGAACCATTGACATTTCCACAAACTAACTTCCCCAGCAAGATGAGTATTAGCTGTTATTGTTTAAAGATGACCCCATTAACCCCAGTTAACAGGACTACAGGAATACCTACAACTTCCTGTTGGGATGTACTGTGCTGTACATCACATATCCATGGTCAGTATGTAGATGATTAAACACTGGGAATGAAAAATAAAACACTTTTGTGTCACTGAATTTGAAAAGTTTGGTCTCGCCCTACACAAATAAGGTGGCTAAGTTGCGTTTAAGTTCCGTACATCACAGTGGTTGACAAAGTGCCTCATGCGTCCAATTGACACAATGTATTCATGAATATTCCCTTAATTAGCTATTGTGTCCATTATTAAGGGAACTATAACATTCAATACAATACCTTTGGCACTAAGTGTTCTCCATTTGACTCAAAATGAAAAAAAAGCCCATTTAAAAGACCCTATAGAAAGGCCTAGGATGTCTTTACATGTACAAAGGTTTAAGGTGCATGATCAATTCTGGTAGACATAAGTTCAAATTGTATGCATTATATTGTTAATATTATTTAAGGGATCTTGAGTTATCGCTACAACTTCAGAGCCGCAGAGAAAAACCCTGTTAATGTGCATGACTTCTCAATCTTTAAATGTTTTCAACCATTCGGACCAAAAACGGTTCTCCTCAATGTTTATGATAGAAAGAACTTGTCAAACCTTATGTGAAACTACATAGAATATAAGAAGAATTGGTGCAGTGGTAGAGGCATGTGGTCGAGACCCAACACAGTCATGGTTTTTCACCAAGGGCCATTGCTCAGAATAAAGCCAATTCAGAAAGATCACTGACCCTCAGACATGGGCAATGGTTTTCGAACGCTCTGTGGAGGCTCCCAGGTATCGCTGTCATCAGTGTCGTCATCATCTTCATCTCCCAAAACAGGTCCTTGCTCTTCAACCGCAGTCTCATTTTCACCCCGTGACCCGTCCTCCTCCTCATCTTGGTCTTCATTTCCCATTTTATCTTCAAACGGGTTGGTACCCATTTCCTCCTTCTGATGAATCTCTGCAAACCACTCTCTCACCTGCTCGTAGCTCATGTTAGACTTGGCGACAAGCTCATCCAAGTCCTGTTCATTCAGGAACTTGTGCTTCAAGTAGTACTCCTTCAGAGTATCCCGTCCAGACTTGAACCTGATTGGTAAATTCTTCTCCGATTCTGTGTGCTTCTTCGCTTTTCTACTACGGTTTCTTCCCCAACCACGGTTTCGAATCCTCCGTTTTCTGTTTTTGTTGCCATTCGTTCCTCCCATGTTTCCACTTTGATAGTAAAAATACCACTTCAAGTTGCCATTCTTCCAGGCATACCGTGTGTCGCCAAACCAGTTGACGATGTAGGAACGAGGCAGTCCACTCTCCTCAGCCAGCTGGTCGTATTCTTCCGCCGAGGGCCACTGGGTGCGAATGAACGCAGTCTTCAGAACATGAAGCTGCTCGGGAGTTTTCTTAGTAACCTTCTCTTTGCTCAGCCTCTTTCCTCCAGGTGGAGTTTGGCTCCCCTTCTTTTGGGACATTTCACCATCTGCTTTTGACTCTGAGGAATCGGGCACAGGTGTTTTTCTTTTTTCTGTAAACCAGGCATCTATCTCACGTCTGGTAAGTTTCGTCTCGGTCCTCAGCCGGCTGAGCTCTTCATCAGTTGGTGTGTCACATTTCTGAAAGCTTTCCTCTAGGACCACCAACTGCTCTGGTGTCTTTTCTTTAAACTTCTGCAGCGTAAAGTCTGGGAAGGGGTTCCAGGTCTTGGCACGCGTCTCCTTCTCTTTGATGGGCGATGGCGTCGGAGACTGTGGCGTTTCATCACTGGAGTCGATAACAATGGTGGCACTGCTACTACCCCTGGGATTGTCATTCGCGATGAAGGCGTGGCTGTTCTTAGAATTGCGCTGGTTGTATCGGGTGTCGCTGAACCACTTTTTAATCTCACCTTTGGTGAGGTTGGTCAACGTCATTAGCCTAGCTATCTCAGCATCACTGGCAAACTGATTCTTCAGATAGCTTGCTTTCAATTCAGCCAGCTGTTCCTTGGATTTCTTAGGCCGCAGGCCAAAGTGATCGACACTGAGTGCAGAGTTCTCCTGAGGGGTCAGCGATGGGGGCTGAACTGTAGTAGCTCTCTTGGTTTCACTGAGCGCAGGGCTTGTTTGATTAGTTATGATCTTGGGCGTCTGGCTTTGACTGGGCATTCCTGCTACTGTCAGGGTTATCGGGGTGGTCACTGGGAGGCTGTTGGCTGTGCCAACCTGTGTCAGAACCAGACCTGGTTGACCTACAATCTGGCAGGTCTGAAGAATAGACTGCAGGCCATTAGTGGTGGAAAAATGATGGGCTGGGATGACTGTGATGGTCTGGGGAACTGTGTGGACTGTGCCATTAAATTGCTTCCTCCTGGCTTCCTCAACCTCTTCTGGGGTCCAACTAACACCATGCTTCAAACGCTGAGCCGAAAACCAGATCTTTATCTGCTCCTCACTGAACTTGGTCTGTGCTGCAAGACCCATGATTTCAGACACAGACGGGTAGGGGAACTTCTTGTAGGTGTTGACCAGAATGGCATTGGAGTCCATCGCAGCATTATATGTGGGAATACTACTTACTGGTATTAGAAGTTGAGTTTGAGCACTCTGCTGGGCCTGCAAGGCAGAAAGCACCTGGGCCAGGCCTGCCGGAAGAACCGTCGCAGAGTTCATAACCAGCTTCTTCTGATCTGCTACCACAGGGTTTGAAATATTGACAAGAACGCTGGGCTTTACAGACTCTGTGAACAATGGGCTCATGAGTTCTGGTGCCATGCAAGTGGCCATCACCGACGCTTCCAGTGGCTCCAGTTCCATCTCACTTTCAATCACTGCCTCGCTTTCACTTGTGCCTTTTAGAGACACAGCTATTCTCTTGGGTTCAGACTTGCTTTTCATTTTCATTATAGGAGTCTTGCTGAGAGGGATTCCAGTAAGTGAGGGGTCATCACTATCCACCATCTCTTTCTGCACAAAACCACCCTCGGCGATCAGATCAGAGATGGGCTGCTCTAGTGACGTTTGACCGGAGCGTTTTCCTGAAGAACGACATTCCTCACTCGAGAAATGGATCCCCTCGTGTTCTGTAGGGACAATTAAAGGATTACTTTGATTAGAATCAGTATTGAGCACGAGTGTCTGATAGGTATAAAGTGCATGACTTTTGACTTGTTAAAGTTTTTTTTTTTTTTTTTGGTCCTAACCAGCTGCAACCGTCAACAGCATTGTGCGACAAGAGGTTACTTATTGTTTTTTCCCTTTTGCATTCTGCAAATAGCCCCGCCAAATTCCATTTGTCCAAAATCTCACTCAACATAGCTGTATATAAAACATCAAAAAGATTTTTATTTTGCAGCAGAACTTTTAATGTGAACAGAAATGTTACTTATGTTGCACTTGGTAAGGACACAGCACCATTCCAACCAGGACAAAAAAAATTGGCCTTGAGAAAGTGAACTTCACCTGTTTCTGTTTCCATGGGAACCACTGCTCCCTCAGTAGGACCGTCTGCCATACTCTCAGCTCCTTCATTCCCTTCCAGGGCCTCCATATCAGGATCTTGCTCTACAACATCTGATGGAAGCACCATGCAGGGGGTAGTGGACTTCCTTCTGCTCGACATTGTGTTTGTGAATGTGAAAAAGAAAATATAAGATGGCCAGAACCTCCAGGAGGTTGAATTTACATGCTAAACATTAGTCCCATTCCCAGATTTGAGCTCAACATCCTGAAAGACACAGAGAAACAAAAACACACACACAAGACACTGGTTAAAATGTAAACATGGGACAGTTGACCTATAATTAAAAACATTTACCGATGCATTCATAGAGACACTAGATCAAATTACCACAAAAGTGTAGTACCTTCTGCTGCACTCCACTATTTTCTTGTTTGACACAATCAGTATTGCATAAAGCACTATATAAATAAAGGTGACTTGATTTGATTAAAGACAATAATTTAGAATTAAATGCTAATCCAACACTGTAGAATCTAAGTAGCACTTTACAGTAAGGCTGTATATGTTAACAGTAGATATTAAAAGCAGTATTGAACTCTTTTTTTTATGTATCGAACATTTCTCTTAGTCGATAGGTTGTTAGTGGCTCTGCATACACTGTAGTGACCTACAGCTGTCGTATCTATTTTTGCTGAATCTTAAGTTTACAATGTTTCATAGTTTTTCTAACTAAAAATCAGCTTTGAAAACACCGAACATGAAGCAAAAACTGAATATGAAAAACCGCAGTTACTTAAAATGTACTGTAACATGTTTATTGTGCGTTTGATTTTATAAATTAAATTGACATGAATGACTCAGTTTCATGTGGTGCAAATAAATAAATAAAAATACCAGATACAATTATTGAACTTAAAAATATTTGTATAATATTAATAATAACAATCTAATAATAATAAATTAAAAGGTTAATGAAAGTGATCTTAGTGAAGTTAATTCCCATAATAATACATTCTAACATTAAAAGTTCTGTTTTTACATAACTATTGCATTAAGAACAAACATACTCTAAAAGGAATAACGGAGCTTAGAAATTAATATAATAACATGATTAATGACAACATGCATGTTAAGGTCTTCGGTCCCTTTGTGTCCCTAATAAGAGGCGTCACCATCTGACAATAGTTCAGTTGCAGACCTTTTAGAAATGTCAGGACGTGTGAGAAGCGTTTAGTTTATGAGAGTTTAGGCAGGGCTGTCCAAAACTCGGTCCTGGAGGGCCGGTGTCCTGCAGAGTTTGATCAACACACCTGACTGGAAGTTTCTTGCAAGTAAGAGCTTTATTAGCTGGTTTAGGTGTGTTTAATTAGGGTTGGAGCTAACACTCTGCAGGACACCGGCCTCCAGGACCGAGTTTGGACAGCCCTGATATAGAGTGTGTGTCACATACAAACACCGGCGGTTCCATTGTACACTTGGCGCAGATGATAAAACCATGGTAAGAACTTATTACCATATTCAAGCACTTAAGCGTTATCATTTAACTATGGTACTACCATATGCACCATGGTAATTACTGAACTACCTTGGAGTACCAAGTTAATGGTACATACAATTCAGCACCATAGTATATATCAACGTACAACGGTGTTGCCAGATACCATCATTATACCATGATACAGTGTATATATGTATGGTACCCCAAGAATGCTCAGAAAATTACTATGGTATTACCATGTTACAAAGTATAAAAACAAGATAATACCACGGTACTTTGTTAGTGAGGGAGCTTCAGGGATGCGCTGGAACTCACCGGCCGCGAGCTTCAGTGTCAAATCGCGGCTGTGGGAGCGAGTATCCTCCGGTTCAGCAGCAGGAAGAGCGGAGGCGAGACGGAACGAGACCCGCCGCACGTAGAGAGGGAAACCCTGGATGGACCGGACAGATGCCACGCCGATCGGATGTTTCTCCCTGATGTCTCAGTTACTCTGTTATTTGGCCAGGCACACTGCGCTGGTGTTTTATGGGTCTCTCAGTAAACACAATAATCATCTACGCAGATTTTAATGGCAGTTTTTAATGATCATCAGGCGTCACCGCTGTCAGTTATACGTCGTGACATCATCGCCAGGCGACTCCCAGCCGTCACGTAAAATCGGCGTTGAAACATGTTTGGACGCTAATTTAATCGAGACACTCACACAGTACTTTGTACGGGCCCAATGCACACACCTGTGGACTTTAATATTGTCTATGCGCTAAGAAACCACAGCACTGACTATAGAAACGTACAACCTCCAAACTATGAAACTGCCCAATCAGAGCCAACTTGCAGTCACGTGACCCTCTCTTCATAGATTCAAGTGGAATTTTCCTCATGTTTCCTACTAGCTTGATTTAGATATTATCAGAAACAGAAGAGTAGAAACCACAAGTGATTACAACACACAACTATGGCAGTACTAAGGCAAAGAGTATATAGATGTTTGTTACCATACTAAACTATATGCTGGGTATTAAAAAAACAAAAAAACCCAAAGACAACGATAATTGTGATAAAGGCTTTAATATGCACAACACTCAAAGACACGACTAAAGAATTAGCAAAATATAATTTATAGACAAGTTATTATAAGAAATATATAGTATACCGGTAGATTGTTTAAAGAACTAGGAAAACTCTTCAACTTCTTTTGACATCTCCTGGAAAATAAAAGAAAGTACACGTTAAGTAGGCAGATAAAGTCATTAAGCCTTTTAAATATGAAAAAAACTGGTTAATCACAACTAGCAAGTTTTAATGTACGGTACAATCAACAGAATAGTGAGTCAATAAGGCAGCAGGATGTATTCTTGCATAATCTATATGTACCTGTATAAGTGCAGTCTTGTCATGATCTTTCCTGTGTCTATAAATACTCTGGCACAGCAGAGCATACAGTTTCTCCAGTTGATTGACCTCATATCCCTCTGTCATGTCCACAACTGTCTGTAGAAGTTCCTGAATTAATAATGAAAACAGAGATTGAAAACACCTCTTCAATGTAGCAGTCAAGTTAACATGCATACTTACTACTTCAGTTTTTCCACTATCTGTTATTGTTTCTGCCGTTAAATGAAGATATCGGACTTACTTTCAGTTTGTTGTGGTCCACGATGAGAGGCATGTTCTTCTGCTGCAGGATCTTCATGGCAGCATCCATACTGATGAGACTCTGCTGTTCGGCCTGCATCTTAAAACCTCTCGTCATCCGCCTCGGTCTCAACTCTGAAAATCCCATGCAAACTCAAGTACTGCTTCATGTTCATAGAAACACCACAACTGTTATAAAATAAATGCTAAATGTTTTTTGTGATTTGCTAACCTGTTCCTGTGTTGTCCTCTGCACTTGGCTCCGTCCTCTTAGTTTCAGTGCTCTCTGATTCTTGGACACCATTTTGGCCATTTATGGCATTATTCTGGGTGGTCTCAACACTCATGACTTCGTCTACTGCAGAGGCAGTATTGCCACGTTCTTGTCCTTCATTAGGGATGTTGTTATTCTGTGCTACAGCCGTGGATTCTGAGGGTTCCTCTGTACGAGCACAGCAATCAGTCTCCACTGACTCACATTCAACATCTTTCATCTTCTCTGGATCTTCACTCTCAGCCAGTTTTCCATCTTCCTCTTCATCCTCCTCTTCGTCCCCTGATTCTGCTGTGTTAAGGTTATCTTTTGAGTTCAAATGTGAGCAAGACTTCTTTCTGTGGATGAAGCCATTTTTCCATCGGTTTTTCCTCTTCTTTTTCATCTGTGATGCTGTGGATAGACAAAACATTTCATTCACATCCTGCATGAAAGAAAGCCTACCAATCTGACTTAATGTCAAAAGTACTGGTAAAATATTTGATGCAAGTCAATGCTACATTTTTTTTTCATATAAATCAAACAATATTGACGAGAAAAACAAAACCACTCATTTAATAATAACGCCGTTATTACTGTCTCTTTAATTGAATTGGCAAAGTTTTTATTTATTTATTTAATTGGGACATCCTTTTAAAAATATTCTTTTATAAAAGTAATTTTTTTTTTTAACATCATACAAATGGCATGTAATCTCAAGTATGTCCCAGCAAAAAATAAATAAATAAATAATAACAATAATAATTTTACAATGGAAAAAGAAAACTGCCAAATAATAATATTGTGGTTTCAAAACTGGTATCAAGTATCATGAAATGTCACACGTGCTGATATTTTCATCAAAAGTACAGATCCTAAAACCTCAAATGGATGGCAGTTTTGAGAGGCTCTACAGCATTAGGGCCTTTCGCACCGCAGGAACCTTTTCATAGTACCAGAACTAACTGTGGAACTACCCACTTTTCGGCTTTTTCCTAACCGCCAGAAAAAAGAAGAAAACGGAACTGGGAGTGATTTATGGTACCGGACTCCTTTTTCGGAACCAATTAGCCCTACTAGGCAGGGTCTAACTCACAACAACTGGTACTAATCTTTACGCAAGTAGACATTTGATTGGCCAAACACGTATAAAAACGCCCTCACACCCAACCCTCCACCCCACATTATTTAACACAGCTGTGTAAACATCTGAGCATGTCACTTATTTGCAAGTATGGAACAGCGTATAGATGGACGGACAGCTTAAGCTGAGGGCACTTTGTAGCAAATGTAGCACGGCCCAGTTGTCCGTTGGGAGATTCTACCCTCCTTTCCTCCGTTCTTCAATCGCGTACGTATACGTCCCTTTCCATGTCCACCTGTGAAACCTTCGAGTACCAACAAAAAACACAGCTCCCGATCACAGCGTCCTCCATGCTCCGTTTTAACGTAGTTCTTGTTCTGTTGTTGACGCGCGCACAAATGACTCCTGTCGAACCGACTTACGTCACTTCTTAGTACCCACTGTCGGTGCGGATGCAACCCTTTAAATGGTACTGGGAAATAGTTCACGCAAAATCGTCCCAGTACTTTAGTACCGTACGTTTAGTTCTGGAACTAAAGCGGTGCGAAAGGGCCTATTGATGTCAGGCAGTACAGCTTTGTTAATCACCTGTATTAATTCCTGTTTGACGTGGTGATATCACTGCTTGTGCTGGCACAAGTGTAGCATCTTTACTGGGTTCTGGATCACCCGTCTTCTGCTCCACTGTAGCAGACACATTTGGCAGCACGTGGTAGTAGGCAGGAGTGAACCGTGATGAGGTGGAGCCTGAAAATAAAATATTAGAAATGTGAGTGATGGCCACAGTCTCACTCCAATCAACATATGATCTACAGTAGCATCAGTGAAACCTCGTCTGATGCGAGACTCCTTCATCTCAGCACAGGTCTTCTCAAAGTCCTCATCTAATTCATCTCTGATTATGGCATGCACAGTGTCCTTGAGAGCACAGGCACGGTGTCTGATGAGCCGATCTATTAAAAGCACAAACATCATAGATATTGCATGCCACAGAAATCACACAAATGTTATGCAATTATGCAAAACACACTTGGAAAGTCATGAAGGATAGTTCTAATCTCTGAAATTTGACTGCATATGCTATCAAAGTAAAACAGCAAATGCTGACAAACGCTTTACTGCACATTTGAGTTGAATGCAAACTGTAAACTGCCTACATACAATAAGGTGGTTGCCACCAATGTTCAGTAAATAAATCACATACCAGTCAAAAGTTTGCAATAATTACAATTTTACAATGTTTCTGGAAGTCTTTTATGCTCATCCAAGGCTGAATTTAGTTGATCAAATATAAAATAAAAACAGCAACATTGTGAAATATTACACTAAACCTGCCGGTAGGTAGCTACAAGTCTTAATGAGTGAATCATTTATTTAACGGATTCCTTCATATGGCTGATTCATTTAAAAAAAAAATAAAATTATGAATGGGCACCACCACTGAATCATTCAGGGCTCATACACATTTTTACCAATAAATTCCCATGACATGACCTAATGTTCCATTATTTTACAAATATAGATAAATAAAAGAAAAATAAGAAAAAGTCAAATAGGGATTCAATTCATTATATAACAAAAAGAATTACAAATCCATTTGAAGGTATCATAGCATTGTTAACTAAAACTACTGACTAGTAAGCTACTTATTTCTTTCTAATTCGTTTTTAATACGTAAGTTCAAGTGTCTGCGACGGTTGCACTTAGTACTGTCCCACGCAATAGAACATACACATCCACTGAATATTATAATTTATTTACGCCAATATTATCAACAAACTCAGGGACCTGAATTTCACTTTAGTAACCGTTAGGGTGTCTAACATTAGTATTTCATGTCCATAAATTAATAAACTGTAATTAAAAAAATTGCTTAAAATTAAAGTTACAAAAAAAGTTTAGTCAAGAGCATGATATCTTTTTTTTGTGTGAGGTGAGTGCTTTGTTTTTATTTATTTTTAGTTGTCTTTTGTTGTCTGGTTAACATTAATGACAGACGGCACAGCTTTATTAGGGTGCTGTCCCTTTAAAGGGGTGGTTCAGGGCTCGAAATTAACTTTTTTACTTGGTAGCACTGGTGCTCCCAACTTCGAAAAGTTAGGAGCACCAGCAAAAATTTAGGAGCACCACAACTACAAATTACATATTGACAGATTTTATCCTTACATTCTTCACTTTAATGCAGATTTTAGATTGGTTACTATTAGCTGTCAATCACTCAGTCACTGCTTTCCCCCCTTTCCGCTAACTACCGCAAGAAAAAGAAAGGGCTGAAGAAGAGAGAAAATGAAAAGTACACTGACAGATTTCTTTTGTAAATAACCTAAAGTTAAGTTCTTCTTTGGTAAGGGTTTAGGATGGTGTATGCGGTGTTAAATTTTACATTCAGCTCTGCCAGTTGCACCGAAAGGCTGGCAGCTAGGGGTGTGCGATATTGACCAAAAATTATCTCTATATTTTCTGGGATTTTATCAATAACAATAATTAGACTGAGGTTACTTCGTGCTGATAGCTAAGGACTACAGTGGACCATTTGACTCTGAAATTTTAATAATTTATTCTGTGTGTGGTCGTTCACACAGCAGTGCAGAATTAAGTTTAAATAATTTTTAACCTTTTATGGTGCAGTTTTACTTAACGCCATGTTCTATAAGTGTGCATTATCTTTTTAGTAAAATTCTTACATTTAATCAGTGAATAAGAAGACATTTGGGCTGTTACCTGGAAAATTAAATCAGTATCAACAAAATTGATTTTGCAATGCAGAGGAAACACAGAAGCTGCATCTGAAATGGCATTTAGATGCATTTACACACTGTTTAATGCAGGATATGAATGCATTTAAACTGCAGTTACAGATGCTTAAATAGGCCTAATGTTTTGTTTTTAAAATAAAACGTTGAATACTGATATTTTAACATTTTTGAAACTTTAAATGTGAAATTAAAACCACCAAAAGGTGACAGCAAGTCACTGTTAATAAGTTGGTCACTGAGATTGAACCGAATCTTGACTAATGAATTAATTCAGGAACGAAACAACCTCATGTTTTCCTCTTAATATTAATAATTTTTTTTTTAAATTGAACAGTTGTATAAATCATGCACATTTGTAAAATCACCATGCTGATTTTGGAGGAAACATCATCTCCTTCTGTGATATTGATATATATCAGGGATAGGCAACTCGAGTGTGCCGCTTCCTGCAGAGTTTTTAGCTTTACCCAATTAAACACACCTGAATTAGCTAATTAAGGTCTTCAGGATTACTAAGGCTACAGACAAGTGAGTTATTTTTTCAGGATTGGAGCTAAACTCTACAGGACACCAGCCCTCCAGGACCAAGTTTGGACAGCCCTGCACTAAGTCATAAATAATGTTAAAGGCCCTATCTTGAATTTTGTGATGCATTTATATCGACTGAATCATGCCGTTAAGTCCATTCACCGTGCCTCACCTAAAAACGGAGGGAGGTGCGTGGAAAACGCTAGGCATGGCCGCTTTCCCTCTGCTTTTTTTCCGAAAGCGTTCGGGCGGCTTTGCGCTCCGGAGGCGGTCCATGAAGACTCGGAAGTTTCAGCAAAGGATAAATGGTTTTGCAGCACTAAAAATCGCTTGCAGTAGCTCTACTACTAAACATATTTAAAAATGGCTATCCCTGTACATCTATGATCAGCTGTTCCTTCATCTTGACTGAGCTTTCAATGCTGTTACGGGAAAAGATGAAGCTGATTGGTTGATTCTTGTCAAATGACCGCGTGCCCGTTTGAGCTACATTCTGAAAGTGAAATGGTTTTATTCTATGCGGCGAGTCCTCGCCGGAAAAAAATGAGCTCGTCGCATCCGCATCCTTATGAGGCGCAGCCTGCCTCTCGGTCTACCATTTGGAAATAACGAACAACTTGAGGAGCCGCTCAAACGCAATATGTTGAACCGTCCCCAAAGAACGCACTCTAACTGCGCTCAAAGCGCCTAATCTACACCTAAAGACTTCACGTCGTGGGGTGCGTGCACTCTTCTGTAGGTGTTTTCAGTTGGATTTGATTTTGCAGATACTTCATCAAAAAAACCGCACATCGTAAAACAACAATTACGAAATGTGTAGATTCGGTGGCGAACGCGTTAACCTGCAAACGCCGTCCCACAGGCTTTACAGTGAACGCAGTGCATAGAGCACAGTGCATTTTCATAGCGAAGCAACTTGAAGTCTTTCAACCATTCTCTCCGAAAACTGTACGCCTTCTATTCGGCTGCTGGATTAACATTCACCACATGATCACTATCACCAGCACCTTTATTTGTAACTTTAGGTGGTTCACAAAATAAATCTGTCAGCATTTCTTTTTTCTCTCTTCTTCAGCCCTTTACATTCCCCGCGTTAGTTAGCTCCCTGTCACCTGACAGCGAAAAGCAGTGATTGGGTGATTGACAGCTAATATTAACCAGTCTAAAATCTGCATTAAAGTTAAGAATGTAAAGATATAGTTTAATTGGTTATGTAGCCTAACGTTTCATAGAACTGCAGACAGGTCACCGTATCAACACTCAGAAGGCACATACTCTGAACGTTTTTAGAGAAATGAAAACAGGTCGCACTACAACAATTATATGCACTCGCACAAATGCTCCCAATTATATTTTGAGGTCGCACAGATTAAATTTCGGGAGCATATTGCGACCAAATGGTCGCAATTTTTCGAAGCCGTGTTGTGGTTCATTGATTATGATTTCACCTTTTTAACTTTAGTTAGTGTGCAATGTTGCTGTTTGAGCATAAAAAATATCTGTAAAGTTACGAAGCTGAAAGATCAATGTGAACTGAGATATCGTCTTTTAAAATTCTGGTTTAATTTAAATTCTGGTTTAATTTCAGTTTAATGCCTACAAAAACGGCTCATAGGGACTACAACAAGTTACTTCCTCCCTTCCTCCGGTTTCGTGACTCACAAACGCCAGATAAACCCCGACCACCCCAACCCCCAAACCCCGCCCTCGGGAACATGCAACGAAGGGGGCGAGGCCATGCTGCTCTGCTTTAGATAAGAGGAAGAGAAAACTAGAGGTGCAGGTAAAAATCTGTTCATATATGAATCGCGATTGTCTTCTAATGGATTCACAAGTTTCAAAATCAATGTTCTAAAGCGGAGCAGCAGAAAGCAGCGGTTCATCATAATGTTGCCTCGCGTTTCCCTGTCGGCACAGACCATCTGGCATCTCTCTTCCTCATTCAGCTCAGCTTCCACAATGAACTGTTCCAAGTATACCCCGTAGTTCACAAGCGCATCATAAACATGACGCCAATGCGGTTGCTTGTACTTTATTAAAGCTTTAATCAGGATAAAACGGTATATTAAAGCTAACATAAGCAGTAGCATTTAAAAAATAACAGCATATCTAAAAGTATGAAACAACAACAAACAAAAAACATAGCAGAATCAACGTTAAGGATTTTTTCTACTGGCCCAGTGGTTCAAATTTTTACTTGCCCTGTTAACATTTTCACTGGCCCTGCCACAAAAAATAAAATTGTTGCTGTTATCATTGTTTTTGATCTGTTATCTTGTATTCTAATAAATAAGCTTATATGACACCAAAATTTTAGATACCAGTTAAATTTTACAATTCTCGTTTTCAATTTCGATACCACAGCAAAAATCCCTAGCCAAAAATAAACATAAATATAAAGTTTAAACATTAAAGACAAGTTACAGTCAGTAAATAAGAACAAATGAACAAACTACAAACAATAGCACAATTGAATATATAGAACAAAGATACAAATTAAATGATGCTTTAGGATTTTATGTTTGTAGATGTTCAGGTACAGAAATTGAAAAATTTCTTCACTCTGTTTTGCACCTTGATCTTTGCAATGTTTGACTTATATTAGACTGTATAATTTCTAAATCTGAAGCAAAAACAGAATAACCTGACTTTAGCTTTGTGAAATTATGCTACATAAAACATCTGTATGAAACAGAAACAGCAGGTGGGCTGAATGAGACGCAGATTCACTCTCTGACAGCAGACAGTGCTTATGGTACAGTGATACAGCATTTCCTTGGTTACAGCTTTAAACACAGCAGCACTGTGCGTATTAACACTAATTTAAATGCATTATACGGAGACAAAATTAAAAGAAAACGCCATTCCTGAAAACAGTCAGTTCTGTTCCCCTCAGAAACGTTCATATAAAATTCAATATTTGGATTTTTTCCCTATATTTTGCGCATCGTGAACCGTGATCTTGTTCTGCCTGCAACAGTATTTTCTCCTCTTTGTGTCCGTATTCAGCATCTCTGGCCTCTGTTAACGCCCGTTTACAGACTAAGTATAATAATAACGTAATATTTCCACACAAATGGCCATTGGGAAAATTATTGCAGTGCAGTTTGTGCGCAAGCACAGAACAGAAGATAGTCTGAAATAAAACAAAAAATGTCCGGTACATCGGTGCATCTGCAACTTACTCCAGTGTATAAATTCAATATAGATTAATCATTGTTAAAGCTACAAAGTTACTTGCCAGGGCGGGTATTTTGACATACTTTTGTATGTATTTGCCCGTTCAGGCGGCTCACGCTGCTGTCAGTGCGCACGCTGTTCGCACAGAAGAAACCAGCATGCGAGTACTGAATGTAGTTGTCTTTCACGCCCAAATGCTTTTTAATCGCTTTAATTTTTAAATTAGCAAGTCTTGAAAACACATGCAAATGTTAAGTCGTGACGTGATGTGGCCCAATCGGGCAAGTGACAAATCAGTCTACTGTCCCGAACGTCTTTCACGCTGGCCCCCGGGCCATCGGGCAGTCCTTATTGTCGAGCCCTGATAGGCGTACCATTAAAAGCCGTGCTTGCACAGGGTCTGCATGATCCTCTTCAATAATATCCTCTGCTTCTCAATCGGGCTCAAACTGATAAGCGATAACGATAAACTGCCTTGTTTACAGTACAACCGGAGCACATGCCGCTGAGGTGAGGGGCTGGACGATTAGACGCGCACTAGGCAGTTTAGCCAATCACAACACACTGCTAACCAATCAGAGCCCATCGCTTATTTCTGAGAGCGGGGCTTCATTAAAAACTAGAGATGCACCGATACCGGTATCGGGCCCGATACTGAGCTCCTGTACTCGTACTCGTTTAAATGCCCCGATACCACACAGCATGTGATAAGTGCCATATTCAGACAAAGAAACACCGACAACAGAACAACAGAATGGAGTTAAGGTTGCCTACTACGAAGTATATGTATGCAATGAATATAACGTTAAACATTCAGTAGTAACGCCTGTATAGCTGATGTGCGCGAGTTGATAAAGCACGCTGAGTGGATTGAGCGCGTGGCGGCGCAGATGCGCTAGCTTGTCGAGTGAATATACCTTTCTTACAGACATAATTGGAAAGTTTGTAGTTCAGTCGGATATGTCAAAAACAAGTAAGTAAAACAATGCAGGCAGGCAGGCAGGGAGAGAGGGAGGGAGAGAGAGAGAGAGTTCTGTTGTGATCTTTGATGTTCACTCACTTAGCACACGCATCATTTGGATTAAAACTAAATCGTAAAAATAAGACCATTTATAGGGGCATTCACTATAAACATCATTTATTTTCAACCTTACGCATACACGACTTTCTGGTGAAAGTGAATCTAGCAGCCTGTGTGAAATGCGCTAGGCTGTACTACTGTCCTCTCATTCTGCATCAGTACAAATACGTGCACGCGTTGCACGTGTTTTGTTTGCTTGAGTTTTTCTGCATTATATGAGTGGCTTTGGAGTATAAATCGCAGCACGTTTCAGATGAACAATTCTTTGAATCTTCGCGACTTCTATTTCTGAAAATATCATAGTTAGGGGATTTATAACGAGTGGTTCCCTGCATTATTACAGCAAAGCGCGTGATTACAGTACTAAGCCGCTGCAATGGAGCAGCTCTAATGCTATTAAATTAAAGATGATGTACCATAAAGCAAAAAAAACAACAGTGAAAGTAACAAAAACTTGTAAAATACATTTTAATGGGCATAATTAAGTGTGAAAATAATAAGGATATACAGTCAAACCAAAAATTTATTCAGAGACCAGATATAATTTTTTGATTTTTTTACTAGTGGGTGCAGGACACTATAGTTCATTTATGTAAGTGAGAATAGCAAAATAAAGTAAACTGTGATATATTACACCCAAAAATTCATACAGTGGACTACCAGTAAAACTGATACAAATTTGGGTCCAAAAATTATTCAGACCGAGTCTGGGAAAAAACTGAAGTTGAGGTTTGCATGAAGCTGGATGACAGCATGCCCAGGAGACTATATGCTGTCATTAAGGCTAAGGGTTGCCCGTCTAAGCATTGATAGTTGTGTAAATACTGTCATACTAACAGCTGTTTGAATAATTTTTGGTTGATTGTAATCTGTTACATACATTTCTATCAAAGTTATCTGAGATTATCAAGATGAGTTTGTTCTGACAGTTTAACTTTGAGTTCTTGTCATATTTTTTTTTTTTTACCATTTTCTAAACTATAGCGAATAACCTGTGATAATGTGAGAAATGTTGAAGGTGTCTGAATATTTTTTTTTGACTATCTATTTGATAAATGAAGTTAACCAACTAACATTATACATACTCTTTTGGTTTCTGTACCCAATATTTAAAAAATTTACAAGTGCAATAAAAATATTGGTATCGGTACGGCAAGTAACAAAAATAAAAATAAAAGTATCGGTATCGTGCGAGTACTGGAAAAAGTGGTATCGGTGCATCCCTAATAAAAACAGGAAAAGGTCAGCCCGTTTCTCAGAGAAGGGACAGAGCTGTGTGGAATAAAGATAAATTATGTGAAAAATAATTAGCATTAACACATGTTAAACTGCACCCCATAAACACAATCAAGCCTAGAAAAATCCCAGTGAACCACCCCTTTAAGGCCGACTGCTTGGATCCAATATACTGATACTATACTGAGCCTATTGTAGTAATGTTGTCTCTGGTACTCTGGTCTGTGAGTGCGCGTATATGCATTCAGGGGGCGTGGCTTTGGACGGCGATTGCAGGGAGGGTGGGACATTCGCTTTCAGTGCTATCAGGCTAAAGTTAGCATTTTCCAAGATCTCCTATTGCGCCTTTAACTTGTTTATTCAGCTATTGTATAAAATCATTACCACATATAAAATTGTGCAGATATAGAAAGGTTTTGTATTTCATGGTTAAAATTCTCAGCCTACCTGAGGGGTCTCTGTCTGGGTTGTACTCGAGAGCATTCTGCCAGATCAGATCCACATCCTGCAGGTAAGCCGCCACAGTTTCATACTTGTGCAGATCAATTTTGGAGTGAACTGTGGACAGGTCCATAGGCTGTTTGATGACTGTAGTGTAATCGGGAACCTGTCCCCGCACAAAAAAAAAAAAACACACACACATATGACCTCAGTGAGCACATGGCACTGGTTCACAAATATCAACAGCTGGAGAGAGTTGATACAGAAGGGCTGCGGGACTAAAATCTTCACCTTACCTCCTCTGTGTCCACAGACTTTGTAAAGGCCTTGAAGCGTTTGTCCTGAGCTAATCGGTTGGTGACATCCCGCAGGAAGAGGCGGAGTTCCCTGAGCGTATCCTCTTCCTGCTCTTCTAGTTTCTGCTGCTCCTGCTCAGAAAGCTGGCGGGGAGGTGGCGGAGGGGCCACCGGTAACACCTCCAGTGCCTGGAGGACTGAGTAGAAGAAAGTGGGAGTTATCACAGGTTTGCATGAAAATACTAAGAATGTGAAAAACATTACATAAAAAATACTTACCCGCTTCTCTCTTAGATGCTGGTGCTTTAGCAGCCTGATTTAAAATAAGATCTTCAAAGAATCTGAGCCTCTCCTCCCGAGATGGAAGCAGAACATTGAACACCTCACCATACTCAAAATGGAAAAGGTCCTGCACCTTTAAACAGATAAACAAACAAACTAAAAAAGTCACACAGTAACATTACAGAAGATAAAATGCATCACAAATGCTATTTCATTTACTATTTAAGCCAAACAAGCCCCAGTACTGTTTATACAGTACATGTGGTACCTCAGGATAGAGTGTGTGGTGAGGAAAGCTGCATGTGGCGAGGAGGAGGCATGGGCAGAATGAAGGGATGTCCTGCAAGAGACTGATGAATGTGGCCTTTAAAGTTGAGCTCACTGTGTCCCACCAGCGCTGGATGTGTGGAATATACAGAATGCTGGGGGCAGTTCTCCTTGCCTCACAGAAAACCTGATGTACAATATAGATTGATAGTAATTTGTTAAAACAAATTCATCTTTGTATCTTGACCTCTAGTATAAATTCAGTGTGTTTACCTGTGCACAGGCCTCCTCTGGGGTGGCTGAACTGACCCCATACAATACAGCAACATCGAGTGTATAAACAGTGAATTTCTCCAGGGCGTGAAGAATAGCAGGAGCCAAGTGTGAGGTCTGACCAGAGCCCGATGTCCCACAGAGCAGCAGTCTGGGTCTGAATGAGGTGGGCTGCTGCAGGGCACTCCTGTAATACATGTAATTAAAGAAATGAAGCAGAGCACAGAGATGACAGGCAGGTCAAAACAACTCCAAATATACCACAGGTTGAACACGTTTCATTATTGTCATCAGTGAAATTCTGTAGCTATTGAACATTTTGAACTCTCCATTATTAGTCTCATTATTATTATTATTAGAATAATAACCTAATTAAAATGTGACTTTTACCCAATATATGTGGTGGTGTTGTTTTTTTACATATGCATAGACATGATTAAGAAAAACTGTTGTTGATGATAAACTGGATCTGATGAAAAGCATTTAAAAAAATAACATCCTGTCTTAAAACAAATCTTTGATTACACAAAACTTTGTGATGGTATCTTTTCTCTCATAACAAGGCTTCCTGTGAACTCATATCTGTACACAGAGTTAAACCACAAATGAACAGTTCAGTCAAGAAAAGGGAAATTGTGTACATGACACTCATGTCTAACCCTTAAATTGGATAACAGTACATTATTTGCCACAATAAAATATCAGGCTTTGTTTAAAATATTGCTTGTGCTTCCCCATATGCACCAAGTCAGCACAGAAGTCAGTTCATCGCATTTCTAACCTGTTCAGACGAAGAGCAGATGCAGCCGGTCCAGTGTTCTTCTGGCCTTTATTAGTAATGCACACGGAGGACCCCTCATCTTCACTCTGTAGTAGATCATCTAAGATGCCAGACACACCCTCTAAAATGGAAAATGAATTGATTATGAATTTCAAAATACAAACTAAATAAACATGAGTGGTGTCCGTCCATGCAAAACTCACTGACATGATATTAGGGTGTTAAGAGTTTGGTTGCTACAGTGTTATGCATGCGTGCTCGGAGTGTTTTAGCACACTGCTAGAAGGAAGAGTAATAAAAACAGTTGTCTTTACCAGCATCTCTTTTCTTCTTGAGGCTCTGCTCTACATGAGGAAACAGTCTCTGCAGCATCTCCATGGCGTTATTGAGGGCAGAGCTTAGCAGGGGTTCAATAACAGGCGTGAGTGCTTTAGCTGGAGAGGCCACTGCCCTCCGTGAAGCTGGAACTATCTTCCTTATGGCCGAGAGGAAGTCCCGGCCACTCACGCTGATGGACTCCACATCCAGCAGGAGCTTCTGGGAGGAAGCATATATCTGGGGGTAGCATCTACGCAAGGCGCACAGAGCTGCTTCTGAACATATAGCTTTGATGTCTGCGCCACAATAACCTGGAAGCACAGGGAGAGTTTTGACTATTGGTATACAATCAAGAATGATAGTGCAGTTCATTCTGGCTAAGAACCGCACACTTGGACAGGATGAGACAGTCTGAGGGCTCTGTAAATGCCAGACTTGAGAATACTAGAGAGTAAGAATACTAGAACAGCAGAATGTTACATAACACTGCTACCCAAAACCCAAATACAGCAGGTCCTGGAGGTGTGTCAGAAAGCACCAGCCTATGTGTTGGCACTGAGAAAGCGGAGACAAAGGTAAGCTGTTATGTGAGATGCACTCAGGTTGTTTCACACAGTGGAACAGAAAAAGCTCTTACCAACACACTTGTCAGCCAACTCTTCAAGAAACGCATCAGACAGCTGCGGGTCCCACTGCCTAGTATGAATCTTCAAAATATCTTTGCGAGCCTACAAATCAGCAACAATGTCTTGTAGGTTACTATAAAACAAAACAAAAACTGCAGTCGAAAATAAACAGTGAATAAGGCATTCCACAATAGAGCTTGAAACTCCCACCTCTCTGTCTGGTAGGCTGAAGAGAAACTCTCTGTCAAATCGTCCGGGCCGTCTGAGCGCAGGATCGATGGAGTCCAGACGGTTAGTGGCTCCAATAACAACCACCTCCCCACGGCTGTCTAGCCCATCCATGAGAGCCAACAGAGTGGACACGATGGAGCTTCAGACAACAAACATACAAACAATTTAACAGTTTCATAGCAGGACAGTAAGAAAAGATAAATATAAAATTTAAAAAAAATGCAGAAAAACAGACTAACATACCTGTGTATCTGGTCTTGCCGACTGGACCGAACAGGTGCGATACCATCAATTTCATCAAAGAAAATAATTGACGGACGCATCTGGTACGCCTTCAAAATAAAAGATGTAGACAAAATTAGGCATTCATGAATGATTATTTCTAAATGAAATTTAAATTTAGTTTAAATGTGGACAACCTGGTCAAACAGGAGGCGGAGCTGTCTCTTTCAGACTCGCCCACCCATTTGCTGAGGCAGTCTGCTCCTTTTCTCATGAAGAACGCCACCTTCCCTCTCATCTTGACTGCACTCATTTGCCAGGGCTCGAGCTACCAAAGTCTTTCCTGTGCCAGGAGGGCCATAGAACAGACATCCCCTGCAAACACATAGCATTTAATCAACATACATTCTGCAAAAGGTGATATTCAGCATTCAGTTAGTCATCCAAATATGCATTTTAATGTAAATATTTATCAATATCGCTTTTCATACCTTGGAGGCTGAATCTTAAACTTCTCAAAGACTTCAGGGTAGAGTAAAGGAAACACAACCATCTCCTTCAGTGCAGAGATGTGTTTGCCTAAACCTCCAATGCTGTCAAAGCGCACCTGCTCATGGAAACCCAACAGTCAACAACAGGTCTCTACAATTTTTGAAGTTCAATTCGAATGGCAAATACATACTGTTTGGTCAATTTGCATTGGATCAACATCTGCAAGACTTGCTCCAATTTTAATCCTGTCCTTGTGAATTCCCAACAAATCTTCCTTCCGTAAATTCATAGGGAGGCATCTACAAGGGAAATGTAGTTAAGTTACAGTATTAAACTGTAGTTTAATAATTGCTTTCATATATGAAAGGCTACAAAATCCACATATAATGATGTCTAAGAAACTATTTTTATAGAGCTACAACAGATTATGGATGCTCCGATCCGCCTCCGATACCTAGGGTTCGGTATTGGCCGATACCAGTGAAGTTTTTTTCCCCTCATTTAAATAAATTTAGAATTTATATATTTCTGTGTGTGGAACTGATAATGATTCTTTATCTTTATCTACTAGATACAGACTACTTCATTATAAAGAAAAATAAAATAAACAATAAATATGAAAAAATATAGGCCTATGTATATTTATAATCTATGACAAAAATTTATCATAAACTAGGTTAGTGGATAATTCGGCAGTAAATGCACTAAATATGGTAAAATGTTACACTTGCTATTTGTATTATAAAAATCTATTCATTAAAAACAACACACACATATATATATATAATATAGATATATGTTTAGTATATCTAGAAATTTAAATACGTTTTGCATGTATAGCATATTGTAATAAGGCAACAGTCTATGATAGATATGATAGGACACAAAACAATTACAGTGCACACGAACTGTTTTTCATACAGTCCTATGAGCAGAACGCTTACACTGGGCGCGATCTGTGTGCAGAATGATGCTCTTGAATCTGAGGCACCTGGCGTCACAGCTGCACACCCGGATCCACATTGTAAGCGCTTCGTGTTTAAAACTGCAAAGCACAAAGTGAAGAGAAATTGATGCGTAGTGTATTATATCTGTGCAACAGTTATTGAGCCTTTCTTTTAAGTTTTAAATTTCAGTTACTGTGCAAGTTAAAAACTATTTAGTCTTTTCTACTCCCGTGTTTTGTTCTCACAGACACCCGGTAGCAAGTAACAAAACAAAATTAAACTCCGGCAAGAAGATAGTCCTTTTTGCAAAATCATAGACATGTATTTACAAATCAAGTATAATGGGAACACAGAATGATCTTGGAGAGAGCTTTACCGAACTGACTGTCGTAACCGAATGTGACCAGGGTTTAAAGGCTGAACGAATGACTGACAGCCACAGCGGAGAAAAGAGTTTGTGTGAACTTTAATGTAAGGACTTAAATATTCATATGTAGCTCACATTTAGCTATTGCATGGCTTCAGAAGTAACACAGAATAATTCGCACAATCGGGGGAAAAAAATAAATATAAAAATCTCGGATTTGGATTGGCCCTCTCTGACCGATACCCGATCCGAGAAAAATGGCACTATCGGAGCCGATACCCGATATGAATATCGGATCGGCGCATCCCTACAACAGATATGATTCTTTATTGTGTGCACAAAACCAAGTACGGGATTTGTCATGTTTGCTGTGAAAGACTTTGAACCCAGGTGTCTTTTGAAAGCATAGCATCTGTAAAATAAATAGGTTTTACCTGTTTATTGACCTGCTACGACTCTTACTTTTCCGTCTCTCAAATTTATCTTCATCAGAAGAAGAGGATGAGGTGGAGTCACTACTGTGGATGGCATGTCTTCTCCTGAGATGAGAAAGACAAAAGCACAAAAAGACTTATTTTAAACTTTGAAAAAACATTTATAGCATCAATAAAGTGTAAACTTTCATAAAATACATCACCACATCCTTTATCCCAATACCTCTTTCTAAAACATATTTAAATGTGCCTAAAACATTTGAGTAATAATTATGTTAGCGTGATGTATCGTAGATTGTTGTGTTTTCTTCACTTTAAAAATCCCTTAATCATCCACATGCAGATGTGCTAAAGTAAGGCTGCAAGAAAGCTTGGTCTTACCCATCAGCCTCACTCCTGTTACAACTACAGCACAAGAAACACACAACAATGAGTGGAAACACAAGGGTGCCACTGAGATTACAAAACAGACACTACAGTGCAAAGTGGGAATGTGTTTTTTGAATTTTTGGACCATTCAAGGTGAGATGTTGGGTGATGAAGGGGTGCCGTCTGAACTATTTTTTAATTGCCGGCCTATTAACACAATGTATTTGACCACTGCATTGTGTCTCTTGTACAGATCCACTGTTGAAAGAAGACCCTGTCAAGCCAAGACTCAAACTGATACTAAATTATCCAAGACTTTGCTCTTTCTTGAAAATTGGGATTAAATTATGATGAAAAACTATTTGGAGAAAGGCAGATGACTAGTACTGACCTGGTGCCCCTCCTGTTGTTGTACAATCTCCTGGGACTTGAGGAACTAAATGTGTATCTTCGTCTAATTGGGGTGGAATGACGCTTAAAAAATATGCTCTGCTTTTTTGGCTCTGTAATTAAAAAAAGATATATTAAAAAAGAAATACTGAAACAAAGCATGAAACACAGAAAAGATGATCCAAGTACATTTCAATGCATGGTCTGTTTAATGTCCCATAACACCAACCATCAAGAGGCGCCTGGTAACGCACAACAGCTTTTCTTTGTCGAAACTCATAGCGCTTTCCATTGTCTTCTTCGTCTTCATCCTCCTCCTCATCATCATCATCATCTCCCTCATTATTTTCCTCTTCATCACCTTCTCCATCCTCCTCCTCCTCTTGATCACTATATTCTGAAAAATAAATACAGGTTGGTTTAAGTTGCCAAATACATCTGGGGCTAATTTAAATGTTTTTGTTGTGGGGCTGTAATTCAACAGTGACACAGAACCACTGTTAGATAAAGGTGCAGGAAACACTGGTTGATCGTTAATGAGTTCCTAATTCACAATCATTACCATTCTCCTGGTTGTCTGAACTCTCTTCTTGTCCTCTTACTGAAGATTTTGTGATCCTCTTCCTTTTTGTCCCAGAGAAAACTCTCAAATTCTAAAAAGAAATACAAATACAGTTGAGTGAAGTTCTGACTGAACACAGCGGAACTGGACGAGTCAATGACGCACCTCCTCCTCACTGTCTCTACTCCTCAGTCTCCGACGCATCTTTTGCATGTCATCCATCTTCTGAAGTACAGCCTCTGCAGTGCTAAAACAGACAAAAGCAGCCACTGAGAGCCAAGAGCCATGGAAATAGCCACACACAAAGCTAGCTGCCCATCTGAGTTTGAATACAAAGGTATATTTTAACCTTTATCAAAAAAGGAAGATCAAAAAATCTGACATGAATTAGTCACTGTCCTTATAAACACAGAAATATAACAGTGTTTACACTATATTGGTGCATACTTTGTAATGAGCCTGTCGTAAAGGACCGACTGGTTCCTAGCATCAAGCTTATATCGTGTGATTCTGGAGCTACGTCTCACGGCACTGTCTTCCTCACGTCTTTGAATCCCAGCACAGAGGTTTTGAGAAGTTGATTCCATCTCATCTGAAGAAAGCAATGGGTTAATTTTTAGTAAGCTGAAAACCAACAAAACTGCTGTCTTGATGTTTATCAAATACTCTGACGTGCCCACCTGTGTGCTCATCTACCGACCTCTCCCCCTCTGCCTGAAATCTTGGAGATTTTCTATGAATAAATATATAATAGAATACACAGATTAACAAATAAGACATCTAGTAAATACAGCATAACAGATGATTAACCAAATATAAAAGGACCAGAAATTCAACCATGACAATCCCACCTTAAATGCCTCCCACTTTTCTCATCTTTTGGAGGAGATTTGCTTGTTTGTCCATTCATATCAGCAAAGGTGATATGTCTTCCTCTTTGAGCTCTGCTCATCATGCTGTTTTCCTCCTTTACAGTCAAAAATCCCTAAAAATTGATCATATGCATACATCATAGCAGTGTCTAACGTCTATATAAACCATTTTCTTCGGACCTCACATTATATGAGATGATTATTTGCAATTTTCAAAAGTGTCACACCACATAACTATTTGCAGGTGATTAAAACGGTGAAAGTGTATATATTATGCATTGTGTAACAGTGAGCCATAACTTACTTGGACAACAAATGGGAATTCTTATTTTTGACTTGCCAACTACCCATCTACTGAAATGCACATCGCATTATTAAACCAAAAAATCATCCCGCTGAGATACTCTATGTAAATTATTACCAATGTATGTATATCCGATGTAACACTGCACATCAACTTACTTTTGTTTTGTAACAGTTATCGCGCGCTCATGCAGTTCACTCAAGCATCTCGCGCTTTTAACCGCCAACTTTGTTTTGTTAAAGCGAAGGTTTTACTGTAACGTTAGGTAAACAAAAAAAATGACTAACATATTAGTACTTGTAAAGAAGAGTTATTAACTCACATTAGCAGGACTGTCCTCGGCGCTTGTTAAACTGTCATCGTGGGCCTTTTTCAGTCGCGCGGACTTTCGCTGAGGCGGGTTCAGAGACAAAAACTCCGAGCTGGAGTCCATATCACCATTACTGCGTAACATCACCATGTTTAACGAAGCTTATAAGACCCTCTGACCATCCGCTGTCAAACTCACTTCAAAAAGTTTTTGCAAAGATTTTAATATGCCAAATACTTTGAACGATAACGCATCGTTTTGAAAACGCACTCCGCTCCTCCTTGATTTCTGGCGCCACAAACGACGTCACTTCCAAATGACACAAGGCATAATACGAATGTCCTGGCGAGACAAAAACTAGAGCCGTTTAAGCGAATGGCCGCCCTAACAAATTTATTTTTTCAAATATAAATAAGTTATACAAATAAATGTGATTAAACTATAGAACAGACATTACTGGGCCTTTCACTGACAAAAACATTGAGGCTTTAATATCCATACACGATTTTGCGTAGGAATACTGGTGGAAAGGAGTACCGGCTCATTTTTGGCGCGCCGTGAGTGACGCGGCGCTCAAGATTCTGATTGGCTGACGCAGGCCAAACCCCCTCATGAGTCATGAGCTTGTTTTGAGACTCCGAAATGAGAAATTGAATGTCATATATATTTTCTAACTAGTCTTTTCAGATTAAAGTTATGATATAAAACCAGTATGCTAAGTATCCTCTGTTACATATAGTTCTCTTTTATGCACAACAGCACAAATGGAAACAGTCAACAGGCTTTCTAAAGACTTGTTTATTTGTTCCTTTAATAAGAAAGAACAGCCTTTCACTTATTTCCATGCCTTTACATTGCTCAAACTCATGAAGTACTAATGAAGTTGTACTAATGAAGACAAGACAATCAGTGCTCAATCGACAACTCGGAAAGATGATTTTAAGCAATGGCGGCTAGATAGTCTTTCACCTCCGCTGGGGTCAGTCGCCTAAATCCTGCTTCATTGCAGATTCCCACCTCAATGTTGTCCTCAGTCATTTGACCTTCAAAGCTTTCCTGTAACAAATGTAGTCTTAGTTAACACTGATGTTTGACATTTTAATCTCATGCAAACAGGGTCTAAAATAAACATTCAGCAAGTCAATTTGAGGCTTTGGCAAGTAAATAAAACACCACGCTTTGTGACAGTTACAGTTTCAGTGAGATATTGACTCTAGCTCGTTTGTCACAAATGCACAATGAAAAGCAGTTAGATAAAGAGATTTAATTGCTATAGGGAAATTATTTTTAATAATGCAACAGATAGTTTCACAGCTACCAAATATTTTAGCTTAGGACAAAAGTTAATCTTGGATCTTGTATGCAAATAATAATGGTATCTAATACATAATTGCAATTAAAAGACCTTTAGCAAATGCGGCTGGGTTGTAAATCATTACCTTAAGAGTCAGAATAGCAGTGTGAATCGCATCTTCCAGTTCCAGATCCTCGTTGTATCTAAAACAGGAAAATGAAACAAATGAGATGTTGTATGTTTAGGAAGACTAAAAGGGTCTTATGCTTTCAGTTATTACATTTTATACCTTTTTTCAAGGAATGTTTTCCCATTCACATAGTTCTTCCCCATCGCCGTGGCTTTCCATGCAAAGTATGCTCCCTTAAACAGATAAAAGTCCATCTTATTTTTCTAATACAGTGCATTATAAAGAGCTTAAATTTTAAGAGACAATTGTTTTTCAGTTCAAATTTACAGATTACACTAATAAAATAATACCAACGTGAATAGCATACCGAGGGGTCAGACTGGAAAAGGTACGGACGGTCTTCATCCCAGCCAGCAATCAGGAGTGACACGCCAAATGGCCGAACACCTCTGTGTCAAAACAATAACACAAACACACAAAATCTGCAAGTTATGCCATTGTCACTCTGGTAGATGCATACTCTTTTTGATTTGGCAAAACAGCAGTTTGTAGGGCAACTTCCAGAACAATTGTAACAGTGGTTAATTGTGCAATGAAGACATCACACATACCCTGATTGTGTGTACTCCTGCATAACAGAAGCCACCCTCTGAACAAGCTGGCCTGTAGGAATCGGCTCCTGATAGACCAGGTAGTACTGCTGAGCCAGCTTTCGTGCCCTTCGCACCAGAACCCTGCAGACATGATTAAAACACGTTACAACAAAACTCTTATTGAGCATCTTTGCCATATAATCCTACCTTTCTATTATAAGCACGACGATATGAAAAATCAGACAATAGAATAGTTGTTGTTTTTTTTCCAATGAAAATGGCCTCAAGATGCAGATCAGTTTGTTTCTTCATTGGAATGGATTTGGAGAAATTCAAAAAGAAGTTCTAATTGAAGAAACAAACTCATTTACATCTTGAATGACCTCGGGGTGCGTACATTTTCATTTTTGGGTTCCATTAAATATTTAAAGGGATCATATGATGCGATTTCAATTTTTCCTTCTCTGTGGAGGTTCAAGTCAAGGTCACAACACCACCGCTCTTGGGTACATAAAGAAGATCTGTAAAGTTGCAAACACTAAAGTCTCAAAACCAAAGAGATATTCTTTATAAAAGTTCAGAGTTAACCACGCCTGCCTAAAACGGCTCGTTCTAACACGCCCCCACATACCTACATCACGTCTGGGAAGATTTGCATAACGCCGCCAAATGTTCACGCAACGAAAGAAGGAGTAACTTTTATTCTCGCAGTAGTTTTGTTGTTTCCGCCGCCATGTCCTGAAGACGCTGTGTGCTTCGTTGTGAAAGCGAAACTACTTTGTTTGGTCTTCCAAAAGAGGACGATATCCGCTTAATAATGCCTGGAGCTGATCCGTGCTGGTCACTGAGGAAATACATCAACTTTCACCGTGGACAAAGCGGAAGTCCAGCCGCCTCAGCTCACTCTAACACGCTAAGCCGGGGTTTCCGCTCACGCTAGGCCGCTGTGTTTTTCGTTGCCACTGATTATTCAAACGCGAGTTTTGGGCAGTGTAGAGGAGCACTTGTTGTTTGTCATTTCTCCGATCACAAATGCAGGCAGTGTTTTATGTTTACGCGGCGCGATGCAACGCAACGCGTAAAAAGACAGTATAAGTCATTATAATCAGTAATTATGTCCCCACTGGATGCAACAAATGCCTCATTTATAATGGGTTTTAATGTTTTTGTCTCTTCGCTCAGACCAGACAAGGCATCACAATATGGTAGGGTGTAACATTTCTGTCACACGCTTGAGATATTCGGCCAATCACAACACACTGGATAGCTAGCCAATCACAGCACACTCGCTTTTCAGACCGACGAGCTTTGTAAAAATCAACACGTTTCAAAAAGGCAGGGCATAGAGGAGAAACAATAATGTACAGAATGTGGAAAATAATGTGTTTTTTTTACTTTAAACCATATAAATACATTTCATTACACAAAATAATGATCTTTTTAGCAACATCATATGACCCCTTTAAAAACATTAAAACTATAGTTTTGAATGTCAAACTACACTTTTTTTTTTTTACAAGACAGCCTTGACCACATGTTCTTTAATTAAGGAATCCTTATTATTATAGCGTTATTATTGTAGGTCCAAACCATACCGTAGTCTGGACCCATGCCACTGTAGACCATTCCGATGTGTTTGGTTATGGGCTCTACTTTGTGAACACTTTGCTCATCATACAGTATAGATTTCTGCTTCTTTTCCGTAGCCAGAACAACACCATTCGAAGCTGTGAAAAAGAAATAAGGATAAGTTAAAGTGACTTGCTATATAGACACAGTTCACAAAGCTCATAATAAGCACATGCTAAAACTATAAAGTTTTATAAATAATGCAAAGACCAGACCAGAGGTAGGCAAGTTTAGTTCCTAGAGAGCGCAGTCCTGCAGAGTTCAGCTCCAACCCTAATCAAACACACCTGAACAAGCTAATCAATGTCTTCAGGATTACTAAGGCTATAGGCAGGTGAGTGTTTTTTTCAGGGTTGGAGCTGAACTCTGCAGGACTGCGGCTCTCTAGGACTGAACTTGCCTACCTCTGGTTAAGACAGACACACATGATAAATAAAAGAACATTACTAACCTTTTATTCCAACCGAAGGAGCACCAGCTGCTACAGCTGCAAGAGCATACTCAATCTGGACCAACTTCCCTGAAGGGCTGAAAACACAAAAATAAGAAAAAAGGTGTTATGATTGTAAAGCGAAGCACATTTTGACTAGGATTAACTTAATTTTACTACTTACATTTTTTAAAACTTTATTTTCCTTTATTAAATCACAATCAAATGTGCTGCGTTAAAACATATATAAAAAGCTTTGTGTTGCATTGTTACTTTACCCATTTACAGATTCAAAATATACAAATGAGGTACACTTATTACATTTGCAAATGTGCATATTATATAAAAATGCTACAGTCCTCATAAAAAAATGTATACTTTTACAATGTCACAAAAATGTTCTGTTTTAGTTACACTTTATTATAACAACTGAAAACAGTACTGATAATCATATAGATAAACTATATGCTCATTCAAATACATTCATGCAAAATCAGCTTTGCGTGATACATAAAATCAACAAGTTTCAATCACAAAGACAAAACTGAGGCAATTCTGTCCCTTAAACACCCACGAGAGGGTATAATTTGTTGCTCTGGGATTCATAATGTGTTTAGTTCATGAATGTTGAAGCACTGCATCACAAACACAGTAGCTGTGTCTCATTTAGAAGGCTGCACCCTCCGGAGGTCGAATCCTCTGGAGGTCGCATCCTCTGTAGGATGCATATACGGAGTGTCCTCAACCTAGAATTAAACGAGACGGCCTTCGTAGGACGGGCGGAAAAGGAAACCGGAAGTATCGCGTTACTATGCCAACACATTTAGAGCATCGTTGCGCTCTCACACTACTTAAATGAAGGAAATTTATTTCTAAATTTGGAAAGTAATTTGAAAAAAAAAATGCTTTTACTTGTTATATTTTGTTCAATGTTTGAGGAGCTGCAGCCTACGTACAGCAGGCATCTATTAGAGAAAAAAAGGAGGAGGATATTAAAAACAAAGTTTATCCGTTTTTACCGAGGCGAATTAAGGTAAGTTGTAAACACCACATCTGCGCTTGTGTGTACGTTACATCTGCCGGCGCCGGCATTTTTCAAACTAACAACGGATGTTTACGGCGACGCTAAGAATTGTGGGTTATCTGTAGCAGCGAAGGATACACCTCATGCATCCTCCGAATTCCTGTGAAAGAAGGTCGCATTCGAAGGTCACATTCGGAGTGTCCTACTTGCTTTTCTGAAATGAGACAGCCTCGATGACGTACGCAGCCTTCGAATGCGACCTCCGGAGGACGCAGCCTTCTAAATGAGACACAGCTAGTGACTCTGCATCAGCGCCGGATAATGATTTAACGCCTCTGATTGACGGAACGCTCTCCACAAACCTCGAGCGTCGCGACTCGCCAAAACACACACTCGTTTGATATTGGTGAACACATTAGATATAACTAACTCATAACGTTTATTACCTGAAAGTGGTGAGAGAGAAACTGTACCCTCTTTCTGCCATGGCTGTGTCTGACTGTTGGGGGAAGTGACGTCACTCACCTAATTGCTCTGATTGGTTGAAAGAGTTACTTTGGTAGCTGAATGGATTGAGGTTATTGCAGCCTAAAGATAAGTTTGAAATAACTTTGCATGTCACGTTTTATTTCACCCCCACTAATTAAAACCATGTAATAATATAAAACATTTGTTGGTTTGCTCTTTAATATTTTGAACATATATTGCCCTCACCCGCTCAGAATGAAGCAGAATTTCTTTTATAACGCTGTACTACAAATCCCAGAATGCACGGGTGCAGAAGCATGCGCAGGCGCAGTAGGTCTTTTAGAGCGGTGGCCGTGAGGATGTTAGGTCTGTAACGTTACGTGTTAAATTAAACGGACATAAAACACCGCACATAATGTTATTATCGGGTTTACTTCAGTTTCTCGGACTTTCTCTGCAGCGTCTAGATCTGTGTTTAGTGCAGGCGGCGGGATTTGACAGCTTCTGTGAGTGCATTTACTGTAATGTCATGTGTTACTCTCCACCACTCATATCACGATACATACACTTCAATCACACTTAAGCTTCATTTAATATAATTTGACACTTTTCCCCTCTGATTGGCCATTCCTTTGTGATATTAAATCCAAAGTTTGTTTTGGAAGTCATTATTTCTGGTGAGTCAAGGGCTCAACGAGACGCATGGAAATCTGGTGTGTTTTTTAGGGGAAGTAATAGAACAAAAAGTCTCTTTAATCGGAATGAAATGTTGCTGTGTTGAAATATACATATTTTTGTCTTGATATGTCATATTTACTTAATTTATATCGCTAAATAGGCATAATATATTGTTAAAAATATGTGGATACATTTTAATACAGAATGCTTTGAATTGATAATTCTCATCTTTTGTTTTAATGTTGCTTAATTTAAAAAGTATTTTATAATTATTAAAAAAATATGCATATTTTAATATTTACATCACCTTGAAGTCGAATATATACCCTTTATCTACTGTGTTTTAAAAAATAATTTGAGTAACTCGGTTTGAAAATTATTTTATTAATCTATCACATAAACCTTTTCTTCAGGCCCAGCACTGGCAGTAAGTGGTCCCCAGATTCTTCCTCAATCCCATCACAGCAACAATGAAGAAAACTCTGAGCCCAGTTTCTTGGACAGTATCTTTTGGATGGCAGCTCCTAAAAAGAGTAGAACCATTGAAGTCAATCGTTGCAGAAGACAAAACCCAAATAAACTGATAAAAGTCAAGGTAAGAACTCACTGGTTCACTGGTATAGCATTATACAAATTAAAATAACTTTTAATGCAGTTCTGTGCTGTAGTAAACAGCAATTTATCCTTTTCTATTTTCTTCTCTTTTCCAGCACAACATTGAGCCGTGTCCAGAGTGTGGCAACATGAAACTAAAGCATACTCTGTGTGGATTCTGCTTTGAAAAGGTCAGGAAGGAGACGGCAATGATACGAAAGCAAATCTCCATCATGGACGGCGGACTTCTCAATGCTCCTGCTGTAGAGTCTGTTGTTTTGTATGAAAATTAAAATCCCTCTGAAGCAGATAAGGACAAGAGAATAATAGAACGCAACAGGAAACGCCCTTATTGGTTTAACATGTAACTGCTGTAAAATAAAGACTTTTGTGAAATAAAAATCAGAGTTTCATATTCATTAACTATTTTGTGATTATGCTTCAGTTAGCATTTTAATAGATCAGTCATCATTTTTTTATACCCTTGTTTTAGTGGTTTATAACAGTCCTTGGCTCGGTTCTTGTAATGTTGTAGTTGAAAGATGAGTGATAGAGATAGATAGAGAGGCTATTGTCCACAATACTATATAAAATGATACAAGATAAATTAATTGATTTAAAAATTTAAAAATATGCAATGTGATACTGTACCATATTGTGAATAATAAGAGTTAACATGGCTAATTAGAAGATCAATGCTATCTTAAGTCATTATCATACACCTATTGTGGAGGGTTTCATGGTTAAAGCCAGAAAAGGGTTGAAATTCTGATTCTGATTCTGAAATGAAAGTTAAAAGTAATTAAAAAAAAAAATAGGATGAACGGGACCCCAATGTGAAGCAGACTGGCAGATGATCAGTGGGTATCAAAGTCACATGACAGTGTAAACCATGTTACCATTATCCTGTTTAATATCAAAACAACATTCTTATTTTAACTGATGATCATTTATGCACACCATTGTAGAAATCCATATAAAAACATATGTCAAAAACATGGTATTACTATAGTGCATATTCAAAAATAGTCATTTTTTAAAAAATTATCAAAGAGCTTTATTACGCATAACTAAGAGATCTCACTGTAATTCAAAGTAACTCCGACCTCTTCTGCCCATCAGTCTGCGCAACTCCTGCGCATTTGCTAGAATGTAGAATCTAAAATGAGCCGCTCTCAGGATTATACCAATGTGTCACTATAGTTTAGGGGTGTTCAAAACTCAAAACAACTGCATTTCTATAGTTTGTGTAAATAAAGATTTATCTATATGACCACTTAATAATAAGTACGTTAAAGACCAATTAATTTAAAGACTACTTCTAATTGTATACGATGTATTTACTATGTATATTCTAATAATAAACGTACACGCTCCCCTATAAAATGATAAATGGACTGTTGGGTGTTTTTAATGGCATTGCATAATCGTCCAAGGCAAGCTGTCCGGAAGGAACTCATACAGAAGACTTTAGATTGTTCAAGGTAAGCTAAGAAACAAAACAGTCAAATGATAACAAATCTATATAATCTATTAGTTGTTAAATAAGTGTGTTTCAGTTTAAATGCACCTTCTGGAGAAATACATTCATCATCTTTTGCAGGGTTGCAGCTTTAGCAGTGTTGTGTTGCAGGTCGCTGATGTCATGACATTTAGATAGATAGACAGACAGACAGACAGACAGACAGACAGACGACAGATAGACAGACAGACAGACAGATAGACAGACAGACAGACAGATAGACAGACAGACAGATAGGTAGACAGACAGACAGACAGATAGACAGACAGACAGACAGACAGATAGATAGAACATACAGAACAGACAGTAGACAGACAGACAGACGGTAGGTAGTAACCGACAGACAGAGCAGATAACAGACAGACAGATATGTAACAGCACGACAGATAGTTGACCAGAACAGATAGATAGACAGACAGACAGACCAGATAGACAGACAGACAGACAGACAGGTAGACAGACAGACAGACAGACAGATAGATAGATAGACAGACAGACAGATTTATAGACCGACAGACAGACAGACAGACAGGTAGGTAGACAGACAGACAGACAGACAGATACTAGGGGTGTAACTGTACACAAACATAATTCATGGGGAAACATGGGTTCGGTACAGCAGAGGGAAAAAGAACATAACATAGCTTTTTTTTTAATTAAACAGTGGTTAATGAACAAATCGCTCTTTCATTAATTAAATTCAATTATAATTACAATTTTCCAAACTTAAATTTCATTACTATTTATTTTTAAATATAATAATCAGCACTCAACTTTAAAAATAAATTGTATGCAAACATGTAAATTGCACATAATGCAGTTTTTAAATTAACTTCTAAATGATAACATTTCTATTTGTTGTTAAAATATATTCATTTACACAGTGGCTGTCATAACTTGTTTCGTAACAGATTTATTTAAACATACATTAAATAATTAAGACATCACTAACAGGCAAAGTCAAATATAATGAGTATATAGTCTAATATTTTGCTCTTCTCTAGACTTCATTTCTCTAGCAAACTAACAAGCTGTGGACACTGAGGACTTCATATGTGCAGTGACACACTTTGACAAAACAGCACCTTACTGAACTTGAAAATAGATCTTCATCCTCAGCCCATTAAGTACATTCTTTCACTGTTTTATCAGGGTTTCTCCATGAACAACCTGAACAATCCTCCTAGATGGAATATTAGACCAGAGCCCCCTGGAGGAGATGACGGGGGCAGATGGAATTATGCCCTGCTGGTGCCCATGATCGGGCTGGCAGCATTTCGTTAGTGTTTTACATACTTTTACAACTCAAGGCTCATACACCATCACAAATGTCTTGAATGAGTGTGTACTATATTATACTAGATAAAATGCTTTATAGGTTCAATTAAATCTGGGTTTTTAGGGGGGGGGTTGCACAAACAATCATTATAATAAATTCATTCATGTAATAACATTTTCATTCCCACGTTCACTTAAGTATACATGTTGAGAAATAGATCAACAGCTCCTTTATATAATCAGCTCCTCATCTTAATGAGTGCTCAATAAACATCCTAATTTTAATCTAAAAATGCTCTAAATCTGCTACAAATGATTAGAACTACGATTGCTTTTTAGTGTTGATTTATGTGTATTGTATGTAGGTTGTGTTGATAAATATAGTTATTTTAGTATTATATAGTATTTTTCATTTTGTTATTGTAAATATTAGTATTTATAAATACTACTGTATTATTTATCAATATTTTGAGTTAGGTTTTTTTTTTAATCATTTTCCGTTTTAATTTTTGTAATTTTATCTGCTTTTGCTTTTTTTAATTCGTTTTTTATATTTCTATTTAGTTTTAATTTATTATTAGTTTTAGTAATTTTAGTACTTCAGAACTTTATATTCTTATCTTCTTTAATTTTATTTCAGCTTAATAAAAAAAGAATAGTTTTAGGTAACAACCATTTTAATTAACAAAAAGGTTAATAAATAAATATATGATTTCATTACATAATTTGTAATAGATTGAAAGCAATTTATGTGGTATTATTTTGCTTTAACGTTTATGTCAAAAGTAATGTTCTCCTTAAATTGATTTGGTCTCTCTTTCCAAAGAGATGTAACACTTAAGATATCGGTGGGTGTATTTTGGATAGGTTGGATATGGACTCGAGAATCACAGAGTCAGATCCAAGATGTGAAGAACAAGTACGACAGCGACATGACAGCCATTACCAGAGACCTGGAGCTGAAGTACAGGCAGACGCTGACGGAAAACCGGCGGACAGCAGCACACCTGGAGGTGGAGCTTGAGAAGGAACGCCAGCGCGTTCAGGGCTACAAGAAAGCCCTGATCTCTCAGAGTCAGCAGCTTATGGAGGAACGGAAGCAGCTTCAGCAGGAACGCCAGGATCTGGAGGAGGAGAAGAACCATCTGCTGCAGTCTGGAGTGGCCAGGGTGGCGCTGCGGAAAGCCCTGCAGCGAGAGGAGGACTGGCAGCGCAGGGCTCAGGCTCTGCTACAGGAACTGGAGGTGAAGCTGGTGGAGAGGCAGGAAGCTTTCTGCAGCATCCTGTTGCCACGGGAACATCGTCTGGAGATGGAGAAGAATCTGCTGTTGAAGGTGGCTAAAGACCCGGTGGGTGCCGAGCTGAACCTAGAAGAAGATCTCAGGGACATTTTTAAGAAAGACAGACACTGTGCAGATTTACTGAACATGGATAAGCGAAAGAATGGGAATTTGATGTGGCTGTATCTCAGGTACTGGCAGCTCCAGGTCACCCTGCAGAAACACAAGAGGGCAGAAGAGACGCTAAAAGGGGCATCGCCAAACTCCAGCAGACCTTGACGAGTGTAGATCTCTATATAAAACAAGAAGAATTTTCTTCCTTAAATGTTTTCCTTTGCTTATCCAAGGTATCCCCGTGATTTATTTATCAACTATTTATGATGCCAAACTTTTTTGTGAAACCACTTGAGCCTTGAGTCTTTGACAATCACGTCAGAACATGAAAGTGTATATTTTCTTTGGCAGATTTTTTGTGCTTCTCAGCTCTATTTTTCTTTTCTTTCAGTTCAATCGATCATGTAGAAAGCAGAAGAAACGGATGATTTCATATTTGTTGCATTACTGATGAACTTTATTAGGCAAATTATTCATTTAACTAATATGTACCACAAACATAAAAATGATGTTACTGACATGTGTAATAAATGTTTTCTGACAAGAAAGAATATATTACAGTTTGAAAGTGTTTATTTAAAAGATTTATTTCCAAGAACTAGCTGTTTTGAACAGATGATGATTGTTTTTAGAATATTCAGGTTTAAGACCATTACTAAATATTTCCTATTTCCCCATTTATTTTGTTTTGCAAAGATTTGGACACTTGAGGCACATTTAGAAAATGAATAATGTTATTGTGTTAACACACCAAGTGGCATTTATTGTAAATAAATACTTGAAGCACAGCATTTTCCTTTGATAAGGTTTCGCTGGTAGTCTCAGCTGAAAACAAATTGTGAGCATATGGGGCTCTTGAAGGCTTTGGTATTTAAGTATGAGTGAGGTCACCCACCATACTTGTCACTGTATCCGTGTCAATGATGGGAGACAGCTTTCATCAGCTCATCATTCTCTTCGCTGGAAGCTGAGTGTGTCTCGTGGTGGAGAGATGAGGCTGGACGCTCTGAAGTTTGGACTCCTGGGTTGGATTACCATTGGCTTATGTTCGGTGATGGACGAGACCTCTCTCTTCTGAAGGCAAACTCCATTTAAACTAGTCTCAGAGTCCATGGTGGATTTTGTTCTGGAGGGAGAGGGCTCACGGATAATGTCAGGCTGTGTGACATCTCTGGGCACAAATATTGGTATTGGAAGAGTGTTTCTGTAAGGTAAACAATATTCCTGCAGTGGCTCCCCATCTCTCCCCATGTGAATTGTTTGGTTTAGGAAACATCTCACTGAGAAATGAACCACTTGCTTGCTTTCATAGCTCTCCTTTCTCATTGAGTCCTTTTCAACAAGTGTCATCCTGTGAAGCAGGACTTGTAAAAGTTAGTAAAAAGTAAATTACATAAAGAAATGAATGCTTTTATTCAGTAAGGATGCATAAAATTGTTTAAAGTGACAGCAGCGACATTTTTTTTTTTATATAAATAGTTTCTTGTTGAACATTTATAATTAAAAATGCTCTTTTGAACTGTCTATCAAATAATCCTCAAAAAAAAAAACTAAGAAATGTTTCTTGAGCATCTAATCAGCATATTAGAATGATTTCTGAAGGATCATGTGGCACTGAAGAATGGCGTAATGATGAAAATCCAGTTTGTTGTCACAGGAATAAATTACTTTTTATATTAAAATAGAAAATGGTTCACATTAGTACATTTTCATAATATTACTGTTTTTACAGTACTTTTTCATAAATAAGCAGTCTTTGGTGAGCATAATAAAAAAAAAAAAAAGGAATTGCCTGGCTTTTATTTTATTTTTACGCTTGAATGAAACACCCCTTTTCTGCTGATTGGTCAAGCAAAGATCAAATAGTGCCGTCATCATGTCTTCTTCAGGTCCGTGCAACAGAATAATAGTCCTCTGCTGCTATAGCATAGTTAAAGTGTTTATTGCAATTACAGTTCATCTCTCTCATCAACCAACCAGTCTAACAAATGGCTTGACACAAACCGGACTGTGACAGTGCCTAGACAGGGCTTACTTCTGTGTAGGCAATGGTGTCGTTTTCTCATGTTTCTGTTTTCAGTCAAAAAAACGAATGAACGCAACGTACACGGACCTTCAAAGCACCATAAAAGTCCATACAACTTGTGCGCTATAGCTTGTGTAACTATTGTATAGCTTGTGTAACTATTATATAACTTGTGAACAGCAAAAGAGCAAGTAAATATTAACATTTTTAATTTTGGGGTGAAGTATTCCTTTAAAGCCACTTAATATCTGCAAATACAACACATAGAAAACAGAAATGCATACTTGTATTCGGGTCTTGTCTCCATCAGTAGGTCTAACCAGGTGGCCTCATATGATTCTCTGGCAATCTCATCAGTCTCCTGAAAATCATTGTAGGAGTTCAGCAGATATGACCTGGGCATCCTGCTCAGGCAATGCATCTCATCCAGCGAGCTGTCAAAAAAATAGAAGCCAAATTAAAACCGGATTAAGAGAGTTATCAGTAAGATCTTCTGATAAAGGCTGCTGTTTCCCTCCCTGTGTCTGTTCCTGTGTCTTATAAATAGCATTTGTTACTATTTTTACTCCCTGCCATCAACCCCACAAGAGCCTCTTCAGATTGGTGTAGTTTGACGAAGTGGGAAAATGACTAATCCTGCAACCATTTAACTGATATGCAAGACTCACAGCTTGCAACAGTGTCAAAGGACCCATCTGATCTCAGATTTCCTGTTGTGTGTGCGTCAAAACATTATGGTTATTGCTGATAGCAACAAAACTAAATGCTGACTGTCATGGTACCATGACCTAAAAATATTAACGTTAAATGCAATATACACTATATTTGTGGTATATAATCTACAGTTTGAAGCAAAGTAACCTTTAAAAGTCCATACAAAGCATCCACAATGTTCTGAAAAGATAAAAATAGAAAAAGGTGCTGATATCTCTGACACTCATTTCGTGTTTAAGGGTCCTTGTTGTCTCTCTCGCTTGTCAGCACCTGTGCAGAAGCCGCACAGCATTATTATCTCACACTGTGGCATTTAGAGCAGCATGTCAAACTCAAACATTCTGTCTGATTGATGTTCTGTAGGTGTGATGTATAGTATCCATCACTCAACAGTATGAACAATCATTTCTCGAGTTTACTGATGAAAGAGGCCTCTCTTCGACATGGAGATTCCTGCAAGACGATTGTTAAATTTGGCCTCAACATGCATCACCCTGTCATACAAAAGTTTAAAGCAACTGTATGTAGTTTTGTGGATTTTTGCGACTTTGGAGCCCCTTACAGTGAAGTACTTGGAATTTACTGTTGTGAATAATACTGTTGTAACTACAGTGGGTAGCTGTACATGTGCATTTGTTGCTACCATAAAGCAATTTGTCATTTTTGTGAAATTTAATATAAAAATATAATATAAAAAAAAACACTTATATAGCTTCAACCTTACTGTTAAAAAAAAGCAGATCGCACAACACCATCATACTGTCCACGTCATATTTCAAAAGAGACACCATTAAACAAGTAAATATTTGTAAAATGGCATCTTTCTACCAAGTAAAAGCCAATATCACTGATAAATATTTAAAGTATAAGATAATTAGTACTTATAAATCATAAACAAACAAATGCACAAACAACCAAATAATAATAAATATTATATTTAATATTTTGGTAAATAAAAATGTTAAAGGGGTTATATGATGCGATTTAAATTTTTCCTTTCTCTTTGGAGTGTTACAAGCTCTTGGTGCATAAAGAAGATCTGTAAAGTTGCAAAGACTAAAGTCTCAAATCCAAAGAGAAATTCTTTATAAAAGTTCAGAGTCAGCCACGCCTACCTAAAACGGCTCATTCTAACACGCCCCCACATGTCTACGTCACGGTGTGGGAAGATTTGCATTTCCTCCCAAATGTTTACGCAAAGAAAGAAGGTGTACCTTTTATTCTCGCTGTAGTATTGTTGCTGCCGCTGCCGCCATGTCGTGGAGATGCTGTGTTTTTCGTTGTGAAAGCGAAACTACTTTGTTTGGCCTTCCAAAAGAGGACGATATCCGCTTCGTCATGCCTGGAGCTGATCTGTGCTGGTCGCTGGATCGGCTTTCACCGTGGACGAAGCGGAGTCCAGCCCGGGGTCGTCACATGTGGTTGCCCCAAGCCCGCCATCGCTCCTTCGTCGAATCCGCCGGCCGTGCCGTTCTCAAGCCCACCCGCCGCCGCTCACTTAAGCCGGCCTCCGCTCACTCAAGCCCGCGGTGTGTGACGCTGTGTGTTTCTTTGTGAAAAGCGAAACTACTTTGTTTGGTCTTCCAAAAGAGACACGACTACAAATCAGTGGTTAAGTTGTATTTACAACACTGTTTCAGAACACTTCAACCCAAATATTCAGATGTGTGCAGCACATTTTATGGAGGACTGTTTCCTGATCCTGGTAGAGTAGACTACAATGCCGGCTGTTCTGACTCAAAGACTGTAAGTACGTTTTTTTATATTTAAAGAATTTGCCACTGACGATTTAAACACGAGTTTAGAGCAGTGTAGAGTAGCGCTTGTTTGACATTCCTCCGATCACAAATGCAGACATTGTTTTATGTTTACACGGCACGATGCAAAGCAACGCATAAAAAGACAGTATAAGTTATTATAATCAGTAATTATGTCCCCACTGGATGCAACAAATGCCTCGTTTGTAATGGGTTTTAATGTTTTTGTCTCGTCGCTCTGGCCGGACACGGCATCACAGTATGGTTAGGGGCGTAACATTTCCGTCACACGCTTGAGGTATTCGGCCAATCACAACGCACTGGATAGCTGGCCAATCACAGCACACCTCGCTTTTTCAGACCGATGAGCTTTGTAAAAATCTACTCGTTTCAGAAAGGCTGGGCATAGAGGAAAAACAAATCTGTTACAGTATGTGGAAAATATGTTTGGTGAACCTTAAAACCCGATAAACATATTCATTACACCAAATACACCAAATAATGTTCTTTTTAGCAGCATCATCACATAATGACCAATTTACTGTGTATTAAAAAATATAAATTTTTGTGCATTCTGGTAGTATTAATTATAAACAAATAAATAAATGAACAAACAAACAAATAATAATTATTTAAATGTTTTGTATCGACTTGTAAAATTGTATAAAAAAATATACATTTTTGTGCATTAAGCATTTTTTTTTACCGTCATTATTTATCTATAATCGCTGTTCTTTTTCTGAGAGTAAAATAATGAACACACACAAATCCATCACAAGAAAAACATCCCCGAATGTATTACCATAATGAAAATCTGGATGTAAAATGTGTCTAATTGTCATGGAATAATAAAACAAACAAACACATACATAAATACATACATGCATAAATATTCACCCAAGACTGTCTGTGATTGTGCCGTCTGCTGTTAATGCTATATTATTAGAGTTCAGGTGGTTTAGCAGCTGACATACCACCGTTCACAAGACAAAAACAAGAGTTTAAATGAGTTTAATGCCCTCTATTTAATGAAATGACTGATATAGAAAAATGTTTAGAGTTAGTAACATTGCTTCAAAGAGCATTGAGACCACATTTCAGCTGGTTTGTCCCTGAACTTGACAGAGGCATTAAGCAATTACATGCAGGTTTAGAGGACTGAATGGTGCCAACATCCTTTTAAAGCCGGGAGCGGAATGTTGACTGAGAAATGCCAGCGATGCACTGAACGCAAGGTGCAGCGTCAGATTACTGTGGCCTGAGCCAAGCCAAAGCACTGGCTTCAACGCTTGCACCAGCAACAGCTAGTTTCCCCTGTAATGAGAGCCTTACGGCAACTACAGCTGCAGTACCTGCACAGCATGATGGATGCCCCTCAAACACAGACACTCACACACATCATAGACTTATATTGAGCTAATATAAGGTTGCTCTCATAAAGGCACATGAAAGAAAAGACAAGTTTCTCTCATAAGATTTTCTCATAATGGCTTTTATGTGAACCCATTTAAAAAAAAAAAATCTTTGATAACTTAATAGTCCATTAGACTGGGATCTGAGGGTGAGTACAGGAGAGTAAATTGGTTGTAATGGAATGTTATGGATATATGAATGTCAAGCCCATGATCTAGACTAGAGCAATGGAAATACATTATGTCCAGTGTTGGGGAAAGTTACTTTTAAAAGTAATGCATTACAATATTGCGTTACTCCCTAAAAAAGTAACTAATTACGTTACTTAGTTACTTTTTATGGAAAGTAATGCATTATATTACTTTTGCGTTACTTTTTAAATATAAGCAGGGCTTGATTGTTTTTAATATAAGTTCTATTTATAGCAAATATAAAAGCCCTTTCACACCAAAAAGTGTAATGAATAAACCCCAGGCTGAAGCAAAAGTAAATTCACGTCTGTACAGTAGAACGCAGGAGAAGAAATACTCTTCAGCAATAACAAAACAAAGCACAATTGTTCGTTTCTCTAAAGTCATTTTTGCTTATTAGTATGGTTGAACTGGATCATCAAAGGTCAGCAGCAAAGACATTGGTTAATAAAATGGGATTAGATACATTTGTGTTATTTAACATATTTAATTATTGCAGGTTTGCGTCATATTCTGAGTTTGCATTTCACTGTTTTAATTCATTTTGATGAATACTAAATCTGTTTTTTTGTGAGTGGGATGAATTAATACACATTCACATTTAGTCTAGAACAACATCATGTTCACACAGCGCACACAACTCCTCTGTACTCCCGATTTCTCCCAATATGGGGACAGGAGAGCTGTCAGTCAATAAATGGGAAAACAAAGTAACTGGATTTACTTTTTTTTGAAAAAGTAACTCAGATATTTTTTTGTAAATTAAAAAAGTAATGCGTTACTTTACTAGTTACTTGAAAAAAGTAATCTGATTACGTAACTCACATTACTTGTAATGAGTTACCCCCAACACTGATTATGTCACCTGCTGATGTCATATGTGAGCATGTTTCTTGTTATTAGTCGTCATATCTGCTTCAGGGAAAGCATATGAGGAGCAAACGCCTCAAAACAGCTCCGGTATCTTTCTTATGTCAGGGTTCGAATATGTCGAGGTTGTAATATTTAGGTAACATGACACTAGAACATTTTATTTTGTCACTAGAGGGTACTGTTGTACACGGTTGTTTATTATGAACTTAAAATGACTATAAAATATTGAATATTATTGGATTTTTTTTAGCTTCCTCATCTCCTGATAATGAACATAAGCACTGTCTAATGCATGCAACTAGTGAATATCATTAACAATCCAAGGTTTTAGAATGGGACAGTGAAATAAAAATGATTACATCCTTGTTATGTTTCAAGTTTAGTTTGATAGATTTGAGTGTAAAGCAAGATTTATATATTTTATAAGATATATTTTGTTGTTAATATTAATATTGTTAACATGATACTTTATTGTTTGATATTAACTTGCGTGTAAACAAATATTTATTATATCTATTAATATATATATAATATATATACACTGAACAAAATTATAAACTTAACACTTTTGTTTTTGCCCCCATTTCCAGGACTGAACTCAAAGATCACGACTTTTTCTATGTACCCAAATCATGCCTACTTCTCTCGAATATTGTTCACAATCTGTCTAATCTGTGTTAGTGTGCACTTCTCCTTTGCTGAGATAATCCATCAACCTCACAGGTGTTGCATATCAAGATGCTGATTAGACAGCCTGATTATTGCACAGGTGTGCCTTAGGGTGGCCACAATTTAAGGCCACTCTAAAATGTGCAGTTTTTCTGTATTGGGGGGTCCGAAAACCAGTCAGTATCTGGTGTTACCACCATTTGCCTCACGCATGCAAACACTCTCCTTCGCATAGATGATCGGTTTGTTGATTGTGGCCTGTGGAAGTTGGTCCCTCCTGCTTCAATGGCTTTGCGAGTTTCGGATATTGGCAGGAATTGGAACACGCTGTCGTATATGCCGATTCAGAGCATCCCAAACATGCTCAATGGTTGACATGTCCGGTGAGTATGCTGGCCTTGCAAGAACTGGGATGTTTTCAGCTTTTGTGTACATAGAAAAAGTCTGGTTCAGCTCATGAAAAATGGGGGCAAAAACAAAAGTGTTTCTGTTTTTATAATTTTTTCGTGTATGTATACAGTATTAGATATATATATATTAGTTATTAACTTTAAAAGCACAATTTGAGAATATTCGAAGACTCATGATCGAAAGAGTTAACGTTAAACGTCAGTGGGAGGAGAAAACAGGAAGTGGCCAAACCCTTAAACACAGTCCGATAACTTCACAAAAATACACACGCACCCTTGCGGAACGTGACGGGTGTAAGTCTCGGCTCCTCTTCATGATCGAGGTGTATGTGAACCAGACTGTCTGTCGATCATCCTAGAATCTTCAGCATCTTCATTCTCAGATGCGCGTGTGATAATCACTGCGGTGGACACGAGTGCAGTGAACGGTGAGCTGAGTTCATAACTGCGTCTCAAAACATATCGTGCCCCACCTACTGTAGATTCGGGACTATTTAAAGTCGTCATTCGCCTTCCGATTTTGGGGCGCCTGTTACGCAAAAATGCGGTCTAGGTAGGCAACACATTACTGGTCTGTATTTGAGGTGATTTGTTTTGTGGGAGCTGCAGTGTGTTTGCGTGAAAATGAAGAATATTGAATGTGTATTTTATGCCTGACTGTAACCGTACTAGAGTTACTGTAACACTGACATTTATTGGCAGAATAGTTGCGGAAAAAGCTCTACGACGTCACAACGAGCAATGGACAGAATTGGATATTAGTGTACTGCATACTGCGCAGTAGTATGAGAGGTATTCTAATACGGTTTGTGTAAACATTTCTTAACTTTTTAAGTGAATCAAGCAGGAGATATTAAAATGTACGGATTCTGATTTGTCTCGTATCGAACGCATTGCATTGTAGGATGTCTAGCATGCACTCTCTCCAAATGTGCCTGCTTCCCTACTAAATAGTTGGAGACAAAGTACATTAAAAAAAGTAGGCGAGGTATCCGGATTAATTCTTCCACCAAGATTCTGAAGTGCGCATCCAATAGACTCTTACAGTAGCTATCCCATTAGGCCACAGGAGAGGAGTCATGAATTTACATTTATATTTATCTATTTTGCAGACGCTTTTATCCAGAGCGGACCCCGATCCAAATGGAAACAAAAGCCATTTGTCAAGGAGCCAATCATATTTTTAATATACAGTGGCAGGTTTTTAACTTCCTACCTAGATTAGGAAGCAAGCTAGTGAAGATTTCAGTAAAGCAGTGTAACTGTAGGCCACATGACATTGTCAGCATGGCTGATGTAGTACATCCGAATTGCGTTCTTACTACGCACATGCATACTTTGTAAAACAAACTTCTTTACACAAAGTAGGTTCCTCATTAAATGTAGTACTTATTCATACAGTATGCAGTTTGGGACACAGCTATAGTATTTATCCGTGTGTATACTCCACATTTTTGCAAATGCCATTTAACGGATATAGGAAATTTGCAATTATGCCATTTCAAACATGGCTGAAATTTCTAGTTTATTGCTGGAATGTTTGGTTTGAGTTCCATTGCTTATACACGCCATGCATTATTTTGATCTAGATAAAAGATTATGATTTTTAAAAATGTAATCAGAAATTTTAAAACAGCTGTCCTTTTAAAAAATTGTTTACAGTATTTTTGACAGTCTGAAGAAATAAGCACTAAATGGTTGTTTACTAAAATGACTAGAGGTGAATTATTTTCGGTTCCTCATTTGGCAAGATTTTACTGCATCGTCATATTAATAATTGTTGGGAACAGCCATGTGATTCACTTCCCTGTGCTCAAAACCAAAGTATATGTAAATAATGTTCACTGCTGAGAAATGCCAGAGAGCTCACCTAGATTTACAGAGTGACCCACTTTATGAGGTGTAACCAAGTGTGTTTTTGGGCTGATCAATAGTGATTCAGGACATTAATCATATTCCTGCCAGACATCGATTCAGCACATTTCCTAATTATTAAATACCATTTTGTTCCTGATCCTTTATTGTTTGGTTTGGGATTTGGTGTTTGAAAAAAAACAAAAACTTTCTTGTTTTTGCTTTTTACAATTATTTATGCACACACACACACACACACACAGTTTTGTTTTTGTGAAAAGTGGGGACATCCCATAGGCGTAATGGTTTTTATACTGTACAGACCGTATATTCTATTGCCCTACACCAACCCTACCCCTAAACCTACCCCTCACAGGAAACTTTGTGCTATTTCAGATTTTCAATACACTCCATTCTGTGTGATTTATAAGCGTTTTGAAAAGTGGGGACATGGGGTAATGTCCTGAAAAGTCACCTTCTCCTTGTAATACCTATGTCATACCCTTGTCATTATACAAATTGATGTCCTCATTTGTCACAAAAACACACACACACACTTCGAATGATTCAGCACATTTCCTAATACCATTTTTTCTTTCTTCTTTATTCTTGTTCGGTCACGAGGGGTGAAACTCCAAAAACAGTGCAAACTCTCTGTCAAAAGGACAATGACATGGTAGGAAAAAAAACGAAAACTAAAAAACTAACTACGCAAGTGTCAGTGGATGTCACACGTGTCTTGCCAATCAATACTGACTGGGTAGACAGTGGACATTTAGGGCAGTGATGTTATCCACATTGATCGTGACAGAGGAGACATTAATGTAAAGAGCACAAATGTGCCATGGATAAAAATGTCACTATTCTCTCCACCTCATGCTTTCATCCCGTTCTCTATTTTTCTGACCTGTCGAGGCAGGCGGGGCCCTCTAATCTAGCTTTATCCTGGATTATGTTATTATGACTTCTTCCCGATTGGGATTCAGTCGCCATGAGGGACAGGAATGTTGACTGGAAGACTTCATAAAGCAGTGAGTTCATTCAGGGTGGAATCTAGATCTCTTGTTCCTCCGGATTGACTCGTTTGGTGTCTCATTAAGAGGGCAGGCTGAGCAGGTTTTGAGTTGTTCACAACACAAATGAGATTAGACAGTCGGCTAATAACAGAGCATCCGACTAACAGTGAGTTTTACCATTTTTAAATGCTTCTGTGTGGTCTGCGTGTGATTCTACTGAAAACTGACTTCAGAAGTATGATTTTACATTTCTGCTGAAGAGCTTTCTTTCCATTATTACTCCACTGCAGTGCGTAAACTGCGTTTTGAAACCTTTGTGATGTTAGAACTCAAACGTTGCAATCTATCCACCTCCGCTTTGTTTGTTCCTCTCTTTAGAAGCATGGAGGACGTCACATCACTATTTCTGAAGTTTAAGGGCTAAACAACAACAGGAGGCAGGCATGGAGGCAGAAAAAGCCACGATCCACTGCAAACTCTGCCTGACCAACTGTCCTGAACTGGACACCAGCACATTGCAGTCCTGTAACTGTGTGTTCTGTGTGCAGGTAAGCATTGCTGAATAAATCTATATTTATCTTTAAAACTGAAGTGTGTCGTCATGCGAGTTGCTATTACATACATTACGTTAGTACTAGTGATATAGGAAAATCATTTTCACAAACATCTTGCCATAAGCAGGTGTTTATCTCTAGCTGGGGTCTGGGTTATTAGCACAAGGTTGGTGTCAAAGAAATACAGTAAACAAAGTACAATAGTTTTCAGTCTTGAAGGGGGGGTGGTATTTCTTTTACATGCCGTCTAAGATTAGCCAAATCTAGCCTATTCTTCGTGGGTCAGACTTACAATTAATTTGACTTTTTATGGTTTTTAAGCTGAAGTGTGGCATTTTTTAAAGTTAAAACATTTTCTCCTATTGTAGAACTGTAAAAAAAAAAAACTTTCCAACATTCCTTCAACATTGCTTCCCCTGAAAAGCTTAAATATTGCTAATACTATGTCAAAACTATGTTTCATTCTGAACATTGATCATCTTGACTAGGGATATTATAGTTAGGCTAAATGAAAACTAAAGTAAAAAACATTTCTTAGTTAAATAAAAGTGAACTGAAATAAAATAAAAAAAAGCTTTTAATTCAGCTAGTTGCCAAGGCAACATTTCTCATTTTTATTTAACTTGTTGTACTTGCATAACTAAACATTTTTTTTTTTACAATAATTATTAAAAACTATAAAGACATTTTTTAAGAAAAGGTACAAAAAGTAATAAAAATGGCAAAAACAGAATAACTAATTTGTAATGAAAATGAATGGAAAATATTTAAATAGTAACAAAACAACTATGAAATCTCTCGTGATCACATACACAAAACACACAAAAAAAACCCTCATCCAGCAACGTTAAAATGCTAATTGTGTGATTATAGAACAAGACAAATTTGTATGTCGACAAACTGTGTGGGTTTGTGTATATCTAATAAGGATACTATATATATATATATATATATCTATATTGTTATATGTATGTCACAGCTCTGGTGTGTTTGCAGTGTTTAAGGCAGTATGTCCAGTTGGCTATTCGGGGCGGTGCGGGCAGTGCCATCACCTGCCCTGATCCAGCCTGCAAGAACACCGGAACTCTGCTGGACTCTGAGGTACATTTGTCTGTCTCGCTCTCTGTTCTTCTTTCTCAGTCAACAGTTTCCAGTTCCGCAGATCACACTGCAAATATTGACTGTGCAAATATTGACAATATGAAAATCCTTCCACTACATAACACCTAGGCAGCATTAATTTGATTAGAAATACAGTTAAAACAGTAATATTAAAAATTTCAATTTAAAAGCCCGTTTTTTTTATTATATTGTTAAAGGTTATTTCCCCCGAAACGACAATTAGCCGCATGATTTTACCACACCTCAAGTCGCCTAGGGTTTATGGACTTTCTTCTTTCAGACGAATCCAGTCGGAGTTTATAGTTACCTATGTCTTTGATCTCCAGTTTAGAAATGGCACTCAGTGGGTGTTACAGTTCATCAGTCCAAAAGAAGTGAAATTAAGCGCATAGATCCATAGTAAAACGTGCCTCACATGGCTCCGGGGGGGTGAATGAAGGCCTTCTGTAGCGAATCCATGCGTTGTTTTAATAAAAATATACATATTTAAAAACTTATAAACACTTTTCTGTCACTTCCTGTAACTGTCGTACGCGCGTTCAGGACGTATGGGTAGCACATGCGCTGGTGAGAAGTGACGAACACGGAAGCAGAGAGGAGAGAACAAAACAAAACACCGGTCACGAATTAGTAGTACAAAATGAGTATTTGTGAAGAAAAATGTTGGATTTCGATATAAGCCAAGAGGAAACTGGTTTTCCTTTGCTCCTGTAAACAAACGTTGGTTTTTCCGCGCGACTACTATCTCACCGGCGCATGCACTACGCATACGTCCTATGTCATCCGCCCGGAACGGCTTCCGTGTACGACAGTTAGTGCAAGCTACAGAAAAGTGGTTATAACGTTTTAAATATGGATATGTTTCTTACAAGAACGCATCGTTTCGCTACAGGAGGTCTTTATTCACCCCCCGAGCCGTGTGAGGCACTTTTTTTATTATGGATGGATTGCGCTTTATTGGACTTCTTTTGAACTGTTTAACAGAAACACCCGCCCACTGCCATTATAAAGCTAGGAAGAGCCAGGACAATTTTTAATATAACTCCGATTGGATTTGTCTGAAAGAAGAAAGTCATATACACCTAGGATGCCTTGAGGGTGAGTAAATCATGCGCTAATTTTCATTTTTGGGTGAACTATCCCTTTAAAATGTAAATTATTCCTGTGATGCAAATCTGAATTTTCAGCATCATCACTCCAGTCTTCAGTGTCACATAATCCTTCAGAAATCTTTCTAATATGCTGATGTACTGTTGTGCTGCTTAATATTTTGTGGAAACGGATGCATTTTTCAGGATTCTTTGATGAATAGAAAGTTTGAAAGAACAGCATTTATTTGAAACATTTGACCCTTTTTTCAATTGAATTAATCCTAGCTGAATAAAAGAATTAATTTCTTTAAAAATGACCCCAAACTTTTGAACAGTAGTGTAAATTAACAGAGTTTTGGAGTTGACTCACAAAAGCAACCCCCTAGCAACCACTCAGATCACCCTAGTGACAAAATTAGGCTCAACCTTAGAAACCTCATAACAATGCCATGGCAAATTAAAATAGAGCAAAAGTGAACACAAAGAGCTTTGATGAAATTTGTCTGGGTTTGTTTATCCTAAATGTTCATTTTGCTTTTGGTTGCCACAGCATTAATCTCAACAAGAACACACTGGCTTTATTTATCACAAATGTTTTTCATCAGTCAAATGTTTCCACAAGTCCCAGTATTATTTTCCCCTCATGATCTTAACCAACCTGCTTTGTGAACTAATATAAGTACAGTGATATAAATATTACCTGGTGTCATGACTCTGGTCTTTGGAAAACTTTGTTCTGACACTCTGATGTTTCATGTAAATGCTAAACCGTCTACATGGATTTTTTTGACCTCTTTTGTATTATTTCAGTCTTTTTCTTGTGATTTATAATAAAAATGTCTAATTGTATTATGTAAATGTGTGATAAGCAGGATCATGTACCTACGTCTGGATTTATTTCGCGATGTTGACCAGCTGACAGTACATTATCTCCTACATAAGATCTGATTTGCAAACCTGATGTGCTATTCACGTGCAGTTCTGTAGCTCAAACATGACACATTCCAACATGACCTGAATATGAATTAATATCCTTCTTTATACAGCTTGCCTTGTTTGCCCCCAGCGATCAGTTTGAGCTCTATCAGCGGCTCCGATTTGAAAGGAGGTTACTGCTTTCCTGCTTTCATGTATTAGCATTAGGGCTGCACGATAAATCGAAATGGAATAGAGATCGCGATTCGACAGAAGCTGCGATTGTCATGCGTATCTTTCAGTGAAGCACGGTTCTGTGATCAGCAGTAAATCTCCATCCAAAGGCCAGAGGGCGCACTCAATCTGAAACTCCAAATATGCCTCGCAGAAGTTACCCAGAAAACGTATCAGAAAATCCAGATGTAACCCAGAAATAGAAGATTCAATAAATAAATAGAAGATTCAACTGCTTTCATTGATTCAACGTGACTAATAAACACACGACTACGGCAATATACGGTTTATCTGAGTTCTTATTATAATTTTCATTAAAATAAAGTATATTTATAATGCAATGATTTGCGTGCCTTATTCTGTGTAAGAAGCCACATCATCTCACAGAAGGATTTATTTCAAATACTCGACTGACGTTATGAAGTGATTTGGAGTAAAAACATGCTATTAAATGTGGTATTTTCACATGCTATCAGATGGAGCAGCATTTACTACACAAAGCCGTAGATTACTGAGAAGCTATTCAAACAGCTGTCATTATCGCGAACGATTCCTTCGATTTCAGAATCGCGCAATAAAATCGTTTGTTTTTTTTTGCGTAACTTGTCAGTGAACTACGGCTGTGTGTAGTAAATTCTGCTCCATCTGAAAGCACGTGATGATGATTTCCTGCTGATTACTGAACCGGCATTACTATCAAAATGCGCATGACAATCGCATTCGATTAATCGTGCAGCCCTTAGGTGCCACTTCCCATAATCACTCATGAAGGATAGTGTTACTGGAACCCTCACTGAAAATCACTGAATATGAAAGGCAGGAACAAACAGTTCTGAGCGTTTGTGAGTTATAAAGAAGCATACTTTTAGGCTTACTAGACTATTTATGTCAGTCAGGGGTTATTGCTGATTTTAGCTATATTGTGTTGTTTCTGTCTCTAGTTTAAAATATAGGCTAGCAATTGAAAATCAACCAAAATTGAGTTCTGACAAAAATCAGATCTCTTAGACTATGATCTGTCCTGTGAAACAGAGCGTTTGTTCAGATTCAAAGAAAACCGAGTGTGAAAATTGATTTTAAATCAATATTCGATCAAAAAATCTATTTTCAAAAGCCATTTTCCTCAGTTCAAGCATAATTTTGTAGGAGTACAGACAGTAATTTCACTGCAGCAGCAGCTGCTTGGCACATTAACTTGGCACAACTTGGTACCCAGTTAATTTAATTTAAACACTAAAAATGTAAAACTGAAATTTCTTATTATAAAAATAAAAAAATATCACAGCAAGAGAAGGATGCATCTTTGCTGCCTTTAAAAAAAAACGGATGAAGGCATCTTAGATATGACTCAAACACTGGATTTAAACATGACTTGATAGCTTGATATAGATGTCTGTCTATACTGTCTGCAAATGCAAACATTTTCAAGTTTCGGACACAAAAATGAGCTTATTGTCAATTGTATATTTTAGAATCAGAAAAGTTATGACTATCCGTTTTTATCCTACGGCTCAAGTGTGAGTGTGCTGCTTCTTCTCTGAGTCACGGTTCATGTTGCTGGTTTGTGTCTGCCAAGGTCCAGCTTTTATAGAAGAACCGTAAACAATGAGCTTATTCAGACAGCAGAAGCTGTGGGATTTTCTTCTTCCACTGCCTCTGACTGCATCTGAACTGCTCCGAGTCCCAACATGCTAGGAATCGTCTAGTCTGTCTGTGGTGTCAGAGTAAACTGTGACGTTAGTATTCGCAGAAGTCTTCCCGAGACGGATTCGAGACTGTTAACAGTAAACCTCAATGAAAAATTGTCAATGAGGAAGGGAAATTTGCAAGCAAATGAATTGGCTTTGCCACATCTTTTTTTTTTTTTTCAAGCCTCGAATGTTTTTTTTCACCTCAGTCTTTCTTTCGGTTTCTTTCAGGAGTTCAGTTAGACCCCAGTAAGGCTTGGTGTCCCAAGCTGGACTGCCAGGCCGTGTGCAGTGTGACACCTGAAACCGAAGGCAAACCGGTTCCTGTGCCCTGCCCCACGTGCCATGATGTCTTCTGCTGCGGCTGCAGAAGCCCCTGGATAGATGGTCACTCCTGCTCCCAGCACCAGCCACTGATGGTACCATCAGCAGACAGGTCAGTGTGACCGATTTACCACTGATCGAACAACTGTTTATCATTCAGTTCCATAACACGGCCCTCTAAACGTGCTCTGTGTGTCGTCTCTGCAGTGAACTGAGCAGCACTGATACTGATGCAACCATTAAACAGTGTCCAGTGTGTGGCGTCTACATAGAGCGCAATCAGGGCTGTGCGCAGATGCTCTGCAAGAGCTGCAAACACACGTTCTGCTGGTACTGCCTACAGAATCTGGATGTAAGTGATTCTAGGGCTTTACAATTGTTCTGCCACCAACACAAATAATTTTGGACACTACGACACTAGACATACCATGGTATTACAATCATACCATGGTTTGTACTGTGAATGATTAAAATCACAGTATCGCATTAATGTATATTTTCTGGACATAGTACCACGATTAAATCATGATATTAGAAGCAGTACAGATTGCACATGTTCTATGGGAACACCTTGTTTTTTGGACATGACATTGGTAACTGTTATAGATATCTAGGTAGTATTTTCATTATTACTACAATAATTTACAATTAAAACCTGGTAATATTATAATTAAATGCAAATATCTATTATATGAATAATAAAAGCATCATATTTATTCAACATTTTTGTTATTATTACTACTACTACTACTACAATGAAACAACCATTATTTTTTATTAATTCTATTTTAATATAATATTAATTTTCAATTATTATTAATACACAACAACATTGTTATAATTTTACCGTCATTTATTATTATTATTTAAATTAAAACATTTTTTATTTTTACAATTGAAAATTTGCAAATTATAAAATATAATATCTATTTGATAATACAAAATAATAGATTTAATATTGATTAAATTTCAATATAATCATAATAATACTATATAATTATTATTAAATTGTAATCTATATTATTATTATTTTTAGTTGACTCATTTAAATTTTTTTAAAAATCATTATTGTTGTTGTTGTTGTGTTGTTATTATACACACATTTACTATATCTTTCTTTGTGACATTTAATATTTTTAAGCCTTTTTGGATAAAAAATGTCCCTACGTTACAGGGCGATATATTTCTGAGACATTACGATAAAGGACCATGCCGAAACAAGCTGGGACACTCCAGAGCTTCTGTCATGTGGAACAGGACACAGGTTAGCTGGAATGCCAATTTGCATTGTTTTTCATTATGTCAGACATTTACCAATTTCCAAATGACTTTGATGTCTAGTTTTAGAAAGCACCAATTTTTGTCAGATTTTTGCTGCTTTTTCAGTTGACTTGTTTTCTTCTCAGCAAAATTAGACTGTTACTATCATGAAAACTACTCACATGCAGTAAGATCCTGCTTGACTTTCTGCTTTTGTGTTGTTGTGATGTTCAGGTGGTCGGTATACTGGTGGGCGTCAGCATCATCGTGCTAGTGACGTCACCACTGCTGCTGCTGGCCTCTCCCTGCATCCTGTGCTGCGTGTGCAAACCCTGCCAGGCCAAGAAGACCAAGAAAAAGAAGAAAGACAAGAAGCCATCAGATTCCACCGCATAGGAGAACTCTTAATAATCAATATGTGTAGCATCCTCCACGTGCCAATCCTCAGTCTCGCTAGCCAGGTGCACAAGTGCCTCATTCTCAGTGCCTGGTAAATTCGGTGGATTTATTTTGCCTTCAGGTGCAATGGTATGGGAAAAAGCAGCATGTTGCTTATTGAGTAAACAAAGTAAAGGAATGGCCCTTTCTCCACCAAGCCCAAACCTTCGTTCATGTGAACTATAGAGGCTACATTATAAAAATATTCATGAACTGTAGCAATGGGTTAAACTCTTTTTGTTTCCATGTAGCGTTCCAGACCAAAGTCCCTGCTGTTTTTTCTTGTGTACTATAATGTGTAAATACTGTATTTATGAGTCTGGGTACTGTTCTGTTCTTTTTAAATTTGTTGATTTTTCTGCATCAGCTATTTTATAACTTCATTACAATAAACTAAACACCTGAGCAGTGAAAGTGACTAGTTTCTATGTGTCCTCATGTTAAATGGTTAGAAAATGTAACATTTTAGTAGCATTAACATAAACATTTCAAGTTACACACACGGTCATAGTTAACAATAGAGGCTGTTTTTCCTCTCAGACATTTCAGTGCGATTAGTTTTGTTTCAGGGCTCAAACTCTAGTAAAACAGCATGAAAAGGAAGCATTTCTAACACAGAAAACAGCTGTTGTATTGCACTGGATTTCATAACCAGCTGGGGAAATTTACAATAGAGTTTCTGCTTAATAGTGAATATTCCTGGTTGTTAAAACTTGTTCCTGTTTACTAAACTTTTTAAATATTTAAATGTAAAATACTTTCATTTAAATGTATAATACTTTCATTTATTTATTTGAGGTCTAGTTAACTTTTCAAATGTCTCTTGAAGACAGGAAAAGGTGTTTGTTAGTCTGAAGTGCTGCCATTATTGAGAAATGATTGGTTAAAGAGAGAGGACACCGTAGTGGTTAAGGCTGAACTGCATAATTTAGCAAACAAGAATTATTCAATGTAAGAGAAACATGAGTTTTAATGAATGCTGGATATTTAAAAAAATCCACAGGGTTTAATTAAGGGTTTAACTAAAATGTTTGAACTATTTTTTTCATTTTTTTTAAGTTACAGTAATACCATGTAAGCAGGTGAACACCATGGTATACAAGTTAATCATTCAGTGCCATTGTATATATGTATATTTATAAATAAATAAATAAATACAAATAACATACAACCACAAAAACCTTTTGTAAGTAATGAGGCCACTTCTAATGACGCCACATCAATTAATTTAAATTCAGATGCACAATGATCAATAATTTGCCAAGCTCTTTTAATGTTGTAATAAAATATTTCCTTTTTTCTGACTCAAAAGCAGAAATGTATTACATCAAGCTCCTCTAATGTTTAAAACCTGATATATACCAACTGTTTGAATAAACACGATCATAATACTGTAATGTACTTTTTTTTTTAATAAAAAATTATTTGATTTCTCACCACCTTATTAAAGCATGCAGATTATTTTGAGCAACAAAATGTGTCCCGCCTGCTGTAGAGCTGCTATACAATGGCCACACTATACTACAGTGTTCCTGTGGCTCAGTGGTAGAGCATTACATTAGCAGTGCAAAAGGTCGTGGGTTCAATTCCCAGAGAGTACACATACTGGTAAAAAATGTAGAGCCTGAATGCACTGTTAAGTCGCTTCGGATAAAAGCATCTGCTTTTTATAAATTATTATGGCTTCCAAACATCCTCAGAGAACATTCAGTGTGTCAATGAGTAATTAGGGTTGTGAGAGCATCTTCTTGACTACACACTCGACTGTGAAGAAGACCCAAAGAAAAGGCCAAACTCATTCAAACACACAGACGGTTGAGATGCACAACACAGCTGGCCAGAATCTCACATGATTGCAGTCATTAGACGGGGGGTGGAACTGTCCTTTGCAAGGAGTTCAAAATAAATATTGTGTTTATGAAATTTTGGGGTGAACATTTCTTGAAATCATGTCCATGTAATTTCACCCTGAAATTATATATATTTTTTCATAAAGACAATGAAGTCTATTTCAGGATTTTTTTAAATTACTGTCATTACTGAGTTATAGAGTTTTTTTATATTTAAAATTTCATTATTTTCAATGTTGATTATCATTAGATTAGATTTGCTATATTATTCATTTAAATAATCATACATTAAAGGTAATACAACAAAATGTACATACACAACTCTGCAAGCATGCCTTTGGCGAAAACCTAAAAAAACCCCCAAAAAACTAGGAAACGCTTGTTTTATGGTGTGAGGTCAAAGTTTTATCATCATGCCATAAGCTCTCATTTTACATAGTGTCATTAGTGTTTATTAGTCATGAGTTAAATGGAGTTTTCTGGTCTTCCTTGTTTACCTCAGTGTGTGATCTTACGTAGATTAAGTATGCTACACTTAGCACAGGATCAGTTTTTTGACAATGACACTATATGCTTTTGCCAGAAATACTTTAAAGGAGACATATTATGCCCCTTTTTACAATATGTAATATAAGTCTCTGGTGTCCCCAGAATGTGTCTGTGAAGTTTCAGCCCAAAATAACCAACAGATCATTTATTATAACATTTTGAAAAATGCCTATTTTGAATGGAAGCAGAAACAAGCTGTTTTTCGGGCCTGTCTCTTTAAATGCAAATGAGCTGCTACTAAATACGGTTCCCGCCCCCTTTTCCAGAATAGAGCTGCGCCATTACAGCTCATACCTACTAAAACATCTGTTTTGGTTCTGATTATCATGTTTATCACGCTAAAATCATGCGTTTTAAACCATATGAGTTTAAACGAAGCACACGGACAGAAAGCGGCTGTCACCGCATGTGAGTTCTAAACGAAGTTCTCATTCACACACGTTTACTTAAAAAAACGTAAAAAAAAAAACATTCGGTTATATATGTGAAGGTAAACAGCTGGGAAATAAATCGCATGTTTATTATAGATCTATAGTGTTCTGTGCAGACAAAGGCAGAACAGTTTGCATGTTTTGCTCAAACTTTCGCCGTGGCATTAGAGCTGGTAGACCGTTGTCGCTTGCGAAAACACAATGACGGCGCCATGGGTGGAAATTTACATATTAAGGGGCGGTAATATTATAATGAGATCCCTTTGCAACGTCACCAAAGGAGCGAAATCAGACACGCTTGTTTTCTCAGACTATTGCAGAAAAAGGCTTACCACAACAAAGTTACTGGGTTAATCTTTTTCACGTTTCCTTGGTTGGTAGATGCACCGGGGACCTGATTATAGCACTTAAAACCTGGAAAGTCAGATTTTCATGATATGTCACATTTAAATAAATGCGCTACTCTGTTCGCCGGTATACCAACCTGAATCATGAAAGTGTTTTAAATCATTCTTATTTTTTTTTATGTTATTTCTGTGCCACACACCTTGTTATTTTTAAACTCCGCCTTTCTTTTTTTTCGGAGATGTTTTTTTTTTCAATGTACAAAATAACATTATATGATATAATAATTACATTATTATTTAATTATTTATTATTAATTATATAAAGCATTTAGTTATTTATTCTCCCCAATGTATAGGCATAAATGTATTTTTTCCCCTTTTAAAACAACGTGCACTTTAGGACTATTTTACTTGTAACATCTGCCAAACGCAACCTCTCAGTGACATCACATCATACTGCAGTCCATTCGCCAACCAGCAGCCTTGGATTGGCCAATGGCCAGATAGCGTGAGCTCTGCTCACCGAATACTCGCTTCTGGTTGGTTCGTTCTAAAGAGAGGAGGCGGGACGCTGCTGTCTACAAACTGCAAGAGGATCCGCGCCCTCATTATCATAAATTATTCAGCATCACCTAGAAGCGTCGCACCAGCTCGAGGTGCACTCATGTGCTGGATATTATACCTACTTTTTATTTATGATTATTTATAATAAGAGGCTTTTCACTGAATTCATGACCTAAATTATTTATAAAAACGGATAATAATTTTTTCACAGTTTTTGTGTGGAACAATAGGCTAACTCAAAAGTCTGATCACCTGATCACCTGTGCTTGTCTTTTGAGATTGTTGTTGCTATTTTTGAACGTCATAAAGCTGTCTTATTAATTTCTCGTTTTTTTGTTTTGATATTTGAACTGATTTTCGACATGTGGACCTTTCTTGGAATTGCAAGTTTTACATATATCTATAAGAAATGCGATGCTCTGGTGAGTTATGCGCCCAGAGAGCTGGTGGTGGCCGCGGTGCTGTGCGTGTCCGTGGGTCTGATTGTCACGTGTCTCAGCTTGCGCGGACAGACGCTCAAAGCGCCTCAGTTTCTCCAGATGCCTCTCAACCTCCTGACTTCCTTTCCTCCGACCAAAAAACTCTTCTCCAAGTCCAGTACAGACAGTTGTAGTCGCACTTCTACGAAGGTGAGATAGTGTTTTTGTCTGTTTTTATTTTATTATATTTTTTCATATAGTTTTTATTATATTTTTCTATTTCAGTTTTCCATGTATACTATTTTAAGCCTGTTACAATGATCCTGGAATATTTCACTCACTAATACTATCATTTTTTCTTTCTTTCTCTTTCTTACTTTAATCAGTTTTCGCGTTTGGTAGATGAGAAACATATATTACAGATTAGTATTTTAAACATAAAATCCCGTTACATTTATCTTATACATTATAATACGCTCTCCAGAGGTGTATTTTTCATTAAGTGAAGTTGTATCCTGCGTACGATTATAGTTTTATTAATATTTGATTAGTTTTTTATTTCATGTTTTCATTTTATATTTGAACTGTAATTTTGTGCGTATGATGGTCATATTATTATTATTATTATTATGTCTATACAGTTTTTATTCATTTTATTTCATGTTATTTTATCTCAAGTTATTTTGGTATTTTAAGTAACAAAAATATATATATTTTTTATGGTTTAAATTTTAGTTAACTATTACCATGATGTAAAACATAAAATGTATTTTTTGTCTTTTTAATGACATTTCTAACTATTATTTTTTCAGAAAACAAATATTATTTACAAAAAGTTATATTATTAGAATACTCACTTTTCTTTCTTCACTCTTTCTAACTAGAGAGATGTAAAGCGAAAGAGGGCGACAGACAGTCAGTCTAGTCAGGGAGAGGATCCAGAGGTCATCATAGTGGGCGCTGGTGTGCTGGGGTCAGCCATGGCCTCCGTTCTGGCCCGAGACGGCCGGAGGGTCACAGTGGTGGAGAGGGACATGAGAGAACCAGATCGGATAGTGGGAGAACTTCTTCAGCCGGGAGGATATCGGGCACTCAAAGAACTCGGGCTGGAGGGTACCCATATCCTGTTTATAGTTACAGTACACTTCATCTGATCTTTCTATTAAAGGGGTCATAGGATGCTACATGCACTTTTTACAAGTTGTTTGAACTGAAATGTGTGTTGGCAGTGTGTGTACACAACCACCCTATAATTATAAAAATCCACCCAGTGTTTTTTAATCTCGTTAAGGCCCTCCCAATTCTATTTTATACCCCTTCCCCTTCCCCTACCCCTCCCTCTTGTCCCTTGAAACAGAGTGTCAAGTGGTAGGGGTGAAAATATTCCCCTAAGAATTGGGACACCACTACTATGCCGTCACACGTCATCATACGTCGTCTAGCTCCTAATACACACACCTATACTGGTGTGCTAGTGTGCATTTGAGCTTTTAATTACCGTTCTATATTAATGCGCTGCTTACTGACACACACACACACACATATCGGAGATCGCGCAGCTCACACATCCAGGAGAAAAGAAACTTATCAACGCTACCCCACGACTTTTATTAATAACAGTTTACTACTGGGGAAAATCGCACAATAATTTTCCAGCAACGAGAGGATAAATCGCTGTTTTTTTAAGTAACTCACTCTAAAAGAGAAACTCACAGAACGTTGCATACACGCAACTTCTCTCTCCTCCTGTCTCTCTCTCCTCTCTCTCTCTCTCGCATCTCAAAGTCTCTGAATTGGCATATTTGAGAAGGGTTTAGCGATTTCTAATTATTGGGGGGACTAGCCCCCTCAATGTCTACGGTGGTTATTGCCCTGATCAGACATGAAAATATGTTGTGGCACTATCGTGCAGTCTGTAATGATATGACGTTAGCAAATATTAGCGATTTTTTGCAAACATTTCTTTGAGTAACATGACCGTAAATTTGAACTCACGATTGAATGTAACATAATACTTTTTGTTAAAATCTTTATTAATGCCAAAAATGCTTACATTTATGTGACTTTTTGTTCGCTCAGGCAGCCCCCCCCCATTGGGGGGTGGTTTGTTGGTTTTTTTGTTGCCCCTGAAGCCGGTTTACGCTGAGATAATTCATACCCCTTTGTTTGAAGTGTGGTCCCGAACAATCTTCGTTTGAAGGGCTGTCTGGCCCTACCCCTACCCCTACCCCTCCAACCAAAAAAGAATTGAGACACCCCTACCCCTTCACGTAAACGGAAGTGCTAAGGGGTAGAACGGGGATTTGGTACTAAAATCGTTACCCCTTTCTCAAATCGAGCCGATCTCAGATACCTGTCTGAGTGACGTCACACAGACAGGCCCCTCCCACTATAGTTTGATTGACAGTAGTGTTTCAGCACAGACTGGACTGGCGTCTTACCTTAGAGCCGCCCTGAGTGAGCTGTCATCAGTCCTCCATTGTTTCACCGCCGTAGCAGATGTAGACAAGAATGACTCCTTCCTAAGCGATTGAGGTGTTCTCTTTGTTGCTGGTGTAGTAATGAACATAGCAGTCGTCATTTACTCCTGACATCTGAGCCGCTGAACTGGCAGTGGATTACATTGTTTCTGAAGCGAATGCGCCCCTAATCTACCTAAATGTGTCTATGTTCGCGCGAATCTTTCATGATCCAGCCTCATCTACAGAAGTGAGTATAAGGTTTTTTTTAACGAATCTTTGCAAATCGCCTTTTTTAATAATGTGCTAATTAGCAAGTTTCAAGATGAATGCGGCTAAAGTAAACAGTCTCTCTGAGAGCAGCTAGGAAGAGAGGGGTGGGGTCAGCAGAGCTCATTAACATTTAAAGAGAAATGCTACAAAAACGTCTTGATCTGAAAAGAGCTGATTTTGACAGGGTAAAAAAGGTGTTTTTTTACAATACCATTGAGAAATTTTAACCAAACTATGTTACAGACTTTTCATTAAGACCCTAAAGAATCATATCAACTTGTGGAAAATGGGCATCCTATGACCCCTTTAAATGCATGCTTGTTCAAATCCTCCTAGCATATTTTTTAAATATCTAATAAATAGACCAAATGTGCTTTTATTGCATAGATCTGTAATATCTAAATTCACATAAATGAAATTGCACTTTTCAGCTTTGCATTTTATATTCACAAACTCTTTGTCTTCTTTCAGATGCTGTTGAAGGTCTGGACGCCCATGTGGTGAATGGTTATGTAATCCATGACCTGGAGAGTCGAACGGAGGTGGAGATCCCGTATCCCCAGCAGGAGAGCAGCATTCAGGGTGGACGTGCTTTCCATCATGGACGCTTCATCATGGGACTGCGTCGAGCTGCTCTCGCTGAGCCCAAGTAAATACCTGACACGATTTGTAATATAAGAATATAATGATACCGATGACTGATGATGATGACTGTTGTGCTTATCATTACTTCTGTTTTTCAGAAAAATTCTGATTCTAATTAGAAAGTGTGTGAACTAGCTGTTTAAAACCAATATATAAAACCACTGCTAGAGAAAACATTTGACTGTAGATTTCATAAATGGTGAGATTATACAGTACCTACAGGCTTAGGTAGATTTTCTTTAGGTATTAGTTGGTGCACTTTTGTGTCTCATTAGTGATGGATTTGGAGACTGATGGATCTAATATCATGTCATATTTGCACAGTGTGAAGTTTGAGGAGGGAACGGTGACCAGCCTGGAGGAAGAAGATGGTTGTGTGACAGGAATTCAGTATAAGGAGAAGGATTCAGGGATGATCAAGGTAATGACACACTGACACTTGGTTGTAATATTTGTAAAAGGATGGTTATGGTTGTATATAGTATTGATAAATGGATCAAAGGCATTTAGATTTGCTTTTCCATGCTGCAATTTTACACACTCTCTCTCTCTCTCTCTCTCTCTCTCAGGAGATCCATGCTCCCCTCACTGTAGTTGCAGACGGATGTTTCTCCAAGTTCCGTAAGAATCTGATTTCTGGGAAAGCTAAAGTGTCTTCTCATTTTGTTGGATGCATAATGAAGGTAAACAAAAGATGACGGTTGCATTTCTCTGTTAAAAATGCCCAAAAACACAATGATTGATTGTGTTATGATGCTCTCTTCCAGGACTCTCCTCAGTTCAAGCCCAACCATGCAGAGCTGGTTCTAGCTAATCCCAGTCCAGTGTTGATCTATCAGATCTCCTCCAATGAAACTCGGGTTCTGGTGGACATCCGAGGAGAGATGCCTCGAGACCTTATGCGGTACATGATGGAAAAAATCTACCCACAACTACCAGGTATCAGATTTAGACTTTAAAATAACCAAATTGCTAATACGAGTCTTTTTTTTTTTTTTAAAGACACAGATTTTTGAAATACTTCTTATTTCAGTTGTATTTCTTTACAGATGACAACAATGCAGTTTAGGCATTTAGATGACAGAATGCTCACAAATATGTGTATTTTGCTTAAACAGAGCACTTAAAGGAGCCGTTCATGTTGGCACTGCAGAATGATCGCTTGAGAACAATGCCCGCCAGCTTCCTGCCACCCGCACCAGTCAATAAACAAGGCAAGCCTGGTTTATTACATACTTAACCCAAACTTTTAAATCTGTATCTTGGTTTCCACAAAGTTATTAAGCAGCACAACTATTTTCAGCATTGATAATAATAAGAAATGTTTCTTGAGAAGCAAATCAGCACATTAGAATGTTTTCTGAAATATCATGTGACACTGAAGACTGGAGTAATGATGCTGAAAATTCAGCTTTGGAAAACAGGAATAAATTACATTTTAAAATATATTGAAATAGATATATATTGAAATAGAAAACAGCCATTTTAAATTATAATAATATTGGATAATATTACTGTTTTTACTGCATCTCTGATCAAATAAATGCAGCCTTGGTGAGCATAAGAGACTTAATTAGAAAATTACTGGTCAAATGTTGAAATAATTAAGTTTTAAGGCATGAAAACTCTAAAATGTGGATGTTACATTAAAGTGGAACAGTTAAATTAAGCATTGGATCTCGTAACATCATTTTTACAACCCTAAAAATCCTGACCAGATGCACAGAGTGAAAAGGTGCAGCTTTATGTGTTGCAAGTGTTGACCCACCTGTCCTCCATCAGGGGTTCTGCTGTTAGGCGATGCGTATAACATGCGTCATCCTCTGACCGGCGGCGGCATGAGTGTGGTGCTGAATGACATCCACATCTGGAGAGACCTGCTCAAGAACATCCCTGATCTCTATGACAATACAGCTGTGCTCCAGGTAACATCTGCAGTTACAATGGTCAGAGTGTGGAAAGTTAGATACCTTTCTAGTGCTTATCTTCATTGCACATTAACAACAACATACTGTATATCAACTTGGCTGCAAAACCTAGTGAGTTGCCTACATACTGTAAGTAGCATAAGATGTGCAAAATATTTTTTATTGATAAATGTATTTGTGGTTTACGTATACATTTATGCTTATTAGATTAGGCATAACAATACACTCTTAAAAGGTTCCAAACAGTTTGTTTTTTTCTCACAGAAGAACCATTTTTGTGCCTCTGAAGAATCGGTCAGTGAACAGTTCTTAAAGTGCCCCTATTATGGTTAATGAAAGGTTCATATTTTGGTTTTGGGAGTCCCCAACAACAGGTTGACACGCATGCAAGGTCAAAAAACACGTTTGTTGTCTTATAATATGCATTTATTTTTACCTTATTTGCTCATCAACTCCCAGACGATTGGCTCAACGATTCATTTTTCCAAACCCCTCCTTTGCGTGACGCTAATCTGCGGTGATTGGTCCGATTGGTCTCATTTTCATTTCATAATGCCTGTAATGCTTAATAAGCAGCGTTTGTGAGCGCAGTGCTGCTTTGTGTACAGCGTTACTGGGGAAACTGCTATTTTACAGCTCCAAAAACGGCATCTAGTGGCAAAGAATGAATTTGCATTTTCATTCAGACCAACTCGAAAAGACCAATAAGTGGGCGGGCTATTTGCTAAAGTTTCATGTTGATGTCAACATGAAACGGCTTGGGATTCGTTTTAAAAACGACTAGTTTCAATGATTCAGAGTCGACTCTTTCTTTTGAGAGACAGTAACTTTATACACGGTGCACTTTTCATTCAATTAGAGCTGTGTTACACACTGCATGAAAGCTCATTTTCAAAAATCCATAATAGGGGCACTTTAAAAGATTTTTTAATAATCTCAAGAACATTTTTATATTATAAAGAACCTTTTGTGTATTTAAGGTTGCATGGATTTTAAACGTTCTTCATGGAACCATCAAAGCTAATAAAGAAGCTTTGTAAGTAGAGAAATGCATTTGTAGGCAGTACGGCACCTCAACAGGTTTTGGAACAGATTGCATTGGATGAATGTTTAAATGCCACTGTGATCATCATAGTGGATCTGAGAAACGGAAATGTGCAATGAAGACTCTGTTGCTGTTGTCAGGCAAAGAAGAAATTCCACTGGGAACGGAAATCATCTCATTCGTTTGTGGTGAACGTTTTGGCTCAAGCTCTGTATGAACTGTTTGCTGCGACCGACAGTAAGTGACTAAACACTTTCTTAAATATTTCTGTTTCACAGTTTTCAAAATCATAAAGTATCTCATTATATCTAACATCTGTTTATTTTCAGATTCACTGCATCAGTTGAGAAAAGCCTGTTTCCACTATTTCAAGCTTGGCGGAGAATGCATCAATGGACCGATCGGTCTTCTGTCCGTGTAAGTATTCAGATTCAAAGAATCTGCCACTGAGAAACATCAGTGTGCTCCTCAAATCAGACGTCTTCCACTGGTTTTTGCAGATATCTGAGATCTTCTCACACCACTAATCAGTTTTTTTGTTTCCTCAGATTGTCGCCAAAACCCTTTACTCTGATCGGTCACTTTTTCGCTGTGGCATTATACGCCATCTACTTCAGCTTCAGATCTGAATCCTGGCTCACGATACCACGAGCGCTGGTCAACAGCATAGCCATCCTGTACAGAGCCTGTGCCGTCATGTTTCCTCTTATTTACTCTGAGTTACAGTACCTGATTTACTAGGAAGGAACTTCTTTCAAACTGAAAAAGAAACTGATTTCTTCAGTCGTTGAACGTGACACATCTGTCACATCTGTTGGCTACATCTGAGTGCCTAATTTTTTGGGAAAAAGGGATTCATGTCAGACACTGCACAAGGAACAATTCTCAGATGAGGAAATGCATATGGTGTCTGATATTAACAGACAAAGACCCTGCCTTATATTTTCATACACTAAGTGCTAATGATGTAGTGAAATTGGCCTTAAACTGCGATTAAATGAGGGAAAATCCTGTGCTTGTTTTTCAAGTCAACATGAAACCGCATTTACAAACTATTTCTTATGCAGTACATTAAGTAAATCTGGTCAGTTTTAATTTCTTGATGTTTTTGTTCAGTCAGAAATGTGTTTTTACTACATTTCTGAGTGCAAAATAAGTTAATGAATCAATTCATAAAGATTAAACCACTAGGCTGCTTAAGTTGTAGAATTGTGAATATATTTGAGCTGTTTTCAAGACACTAAGGACAATCAATGGGACTGCATCTCATTTGTTACTGAAGCACTTGATTTCCTCACGTGCCTTGCTTTATTGCGGTTTCAGACTTTTAAATTTTTTTTTAATTGTGTCCATTTATCACGATTTTCACATGGGGCCTTCCATTATCATTTTTGCCTTTCTCTGTTGTTTTCAAGTCAACATTTAGTGCCGTCAAAAAATTCTATGAGCAATGAAAGTATAGAGTAAAATCATGTGGATATTTACTGAAAAGAGGACAAAAGCTTTAATGTGAAGAATAATTTAGCCATTTAGTGTTTATAGTATTTCTGGCTGTGTATGCAGCCACTCTATGGATCGTTCTTTCATATAATTTGTCCTCTTTGATTTAAAAAATATATATATTTGGAGTCAGAAATACAGTTAGAAATAGTATAACAGATTGGAATGATCCAGTAACATTGAAAACCTGTTCTAAAGGCTTTGTATTTTAAAATCTATCATTCTTTTATAATTGGACAAGAGGTTTGTGGGATAAATAACTACATTTTGTGCAAATGATCATACGTCCACCAGGTGACGCCCTTGCACCAGCAAAATGAAAAAAGTCACTCTGATCATGTCAACAAAATAAAAAGATTAAACATGATTCTACATCTTCTTCAGTGCTACAGTTGCAAAGTTCTCGATATTGTCAATGAGTGAAACGGTAATGGCAACCGGCCATAATAGCCTCAAAACCAATGATCGCTATATAATCTAATCTAATCTCTTTTATAGATCAGTGCTCAAAACCCTTCCTACAAGCACTGCCCCTCCTAATTTTGACACCTGTCAATCACCCATCATAATCTGACTCTCTGTGTTCTTTGATGTGAATTGAAATTACATTTAATTTTTGCAGTTAAGAATGTGGCTATTCATACCGCTATTACCATGTATCTGTAATTTATTTAATCAGAATAAATAATTTAAATAACTTGATCTAGGAGAATTTTTTACTTTCAAATGGATGAAATCAAGTACCACCTTACATCTTTTTCTCGATGAATATGCAATATCACTCAGAAATGACAGATTGCACAAGTAAATGGGTTGAGGCAGTGTTTCATGCTGGCATAAGACTGAACCAAATTAAGGAGATTTATGATTTATGATGATGAACCAATCATTTTCTCCTTACACAAAAGTGTTACCATAGTAGTATGGTAGTTCCATAGTAAAGTTATAGTTTAAGTATATATATACCACAAGCCTGAATAACTGAATGCCATGTTATATGAATGACCATATTCATATAACATGATATTTGCATGTTCGGTATTTAACAAACATGTTTGGCATTTTGTATTTCCTTCCAAAATACTATGGTATTAGCAGGATACTTTTTAAAAGAGAAAATTAATTAATTTACTTGCTTATTCTGTGGTGAAGCGACCAGAACGAAGAAATAAAAACCATAAGAGACCTGATTCTGTCCCAGGTTACAACGATTTATTAGTATTCATTGTTCTTTATACATCACTGTAACATTATATTCCGGTGAAGTAGATGAAGAATTTGTTGCACTTCTCGTCTGCGACTCTGAAAGGACGTATGTGTTCCTCTCGCTGTGCGCAAAGTCAATCTAGACACCGAAAAACCCCAAAGAAAAAAAAAAAAATGCTGGGACAGGACATGTGAGAAGAAGAGACTTTCCCTGCTAGAGTCCGTCACATTCGACCCTGTGCTCGACCACTGAGGACTGTTGCCTCTCACAGTAGCAGCAAGCTCTTTATAAAGATCCTGTACTCTCGGAGCTAAAGACCAATAAACAAAAAATAATACTGTACTGTGTTACTGCTATGATGGCCTGAAGAACCTGGCTTGAAACTAGATTAAGACGTGCGCGAGAAGCCAACCCACCAAGCCACACCAACTGTATATTCGTTTAATAGAGTAGATATATGGACAATCTACTAATTTTAACATTAATGTACAGGATAATATACAATATATTAGTAACAGCTGAGATATCAGCACAAAAAAAAAAGATCCACTGTAACATTAACAGCAATATATATATATATATATGTATATTATATATATGCTTTATATATATATAATCATATACATATAGAATTGTCATTATATTCATGAAAAACAATTAAACCACATCTCAGGCTTTTCAAATGATACCCAGAAAAGCAATTAATCCGTCAAGACGTAAAAGGTCTCTTGGAAAGAGAAACGGGGAAAACAAAAGTACCCCGTCTGGATTATTTGAGGTCACAGGACAGGAATTTGCATATTCCACAAATCTATTGCGACACATTTCTGCCTACGAACAGTAAAAGTCTACCCTTCCGAAGTGGAGGGGTCGACGTTAGCCACACTCACACGTAAAACCCACTGAACAGAACATTACGACTATGGGGTTTCCGATTATGTGCTTCGACATGGTGTGCTATGATAGTGAACGACAGAAAGACTACGAATTTCACGACACTTGAATATTTCGCCTCAAAAGAAACTACGGATGTGTTCTCGTCTTCTCGAGGATGCCACCGCCATCTGTCGCCGTCCCAAAAATGCCTATTCTTCCTCTGAGAGCAAGGGAATGTGTTTTCAGTTGTTTGCATTTCTTTTCCCCCCATCAATAGTAGTGACATCCTATCGGCTAACACCATTTCTTCAACAGACTCCTGGCGCTTTGGCTCAGGTAAATTGGACTATGGCAGTTCTCGGGTAGCCCAAACCCCATGCCGCCACCACCATCATCCTCATCTCCACTCGATGTTAAAAGGCTCGGGGGGTCCCGTTGGTTATTGACGCTGCACACGGCTTGAACAAAACACACACATACTAAACAGCACAAAGAAGAGCTCTGTATTAAATGCAGTAGTAACATACGACAAGCGCGGTAACAGTAGCGTCCGTTACGGGCTTCCTGGGAGCCGCGGTGATGTGCAGTAAGGTTTGGGATCTGCCTGGTGTCCGATTCCTCTCTCAACAAAAAGGTACCTCTGTGTGAGCTGCTACTCGAACGACCAGATCTCAATATCCTGCACGAAGAAATCCTCCTTCGTAGAGAGCATGGGATTCCCGAAGGTTTTGCATGAATGACTCCTACCGTGATAAAGATCCCCGTCCAGCCAAAGTCCAAACTCACCACTGAAAGAGAAGAAAACAGTCTCTAATCAAACCTTCGTTCTCTTGTAAGACACGCTTAAGAACAGTGCAAAACACTCTACAGAAGTACTTGGATACAAATCCTTCACAAACTTCATTTTTATCTGATATGCCACAACGCAATTGATAATAGCTAATGAGCCGTAACTGACGAAAATAACCGTAATTTTTACCCATTCGGTCAAATATTGCGCTGCAAAGAGCAATACTAGTTTTAACTTGTCTAAAACTTGGCAAATGACCAAGGAATAAGCGGGATGATCAATGGCTTGCCGTGCATTAAAGGATTTTCATTTTCATTTCATTTCATTCAGCAAAGATGCATTAGATTGATCAAAAGTAACAGAAAAATAAAATAAAATTTGAAAGTGTTTTAAAAAGATTTCTATTTGAAAAAATGGCTGTATTTATAAAAAAAATATTAATTAAAGAATAAATGTATCACGGTTTCCACAAAAATATGGAGCAGCACAACCGTATTTAACATTGATAATAATAAATGTTTCTTGAGCAGCAAATCAGCATATTAGAATGATTTCTGAAGGATCATGGCAAAATAATATAAAATAGAATACAGTTATTTTAAGTTATAGTAATATTTCACAAAAACATTATCAAATCAAATTATATTTTAATCAAATGTTGAACAAATGCAGCTTTGGTGAGTATAGGAGACTTCCACAAAACCATTCAAAAATCATAAAGACCCCAAACTTTTCAAAACTTTTCTTAAAATAAGCAGCAATAGTGTGCATTAGTATAAAGTGTCACCAGCTACTGGCAGTTTTCTGTTTCAAATCAACTGACATGGAAAACGCTTTGAAAAAGAAAATTGCTGATCAAGTTTGTTAAACAGCATTTTTATAGCTAGCTACCTGAACACATCCAGTCTAAACGGCACAGATACTTGAAACAAACACTCTTACCCCTTCAGCACTGAGAAAAAAAACTTGCATATTTAGTATGTGTAAAGACAAGAGACAATGAGCGTGCAATGTGCGGGCCAAACTTTCACATTTACATTTGCATACTAATTTTTGTCTTACACAAACATGCCTAGTGAAAATCAGCATTCAAAACATTATAACTGGTGTTAAACAGCCCCTGAGTCACTGACCTTCCTCCTCCAAAGGCTAAAGAGTCCATGTCTCCTTTAATGAAGAACAGATTATCACCAGTCCATTTGTACGCCTGCCAGTGAGAATAAACAGCATTTTAGAACAAGAAAACTCAGTAAATCCTATAATGAATTTTGCACATGAAAGTCTTTATGAAAATGCCAAATGACACAAGATCAGAATTCATTTCAAACGGATGGCTTATACTGCCTGTAATGAAAATTCATAGATAAACTGAACACAAACCTCAAACTCTGGATAAAAGGTGAACAGGAAAGTCTCTCCTGTGCCGTAGAAACCCTCACTGACTTTGAAGGGTTCTGATGCCAAAGCCCCAAATATCTGCAAGAGCACAGAGACCAGATCAGATTAAGAAACTCTGAACCAAAAGCTTTACAGTGTTTCTGGTCACATGACATATGAGAGCTCTTGACTTTGGTGATTTAATACTGTTGTATTTTTCTAATCCTGTGTCAAGGTCTGAAACCAAGGTCTTGTGAGAGATAAAGAGAAGAGCGTGACCTGTCCATCACTGTCTTTGATGACCAGCAGCATGGGAGAGTCCTGATCCTGCATGGCCCGGTACAGCGTCTTAATGCTCATGCCGTGTTTAGAAGTGCTGAAGGCCAGATTCCAGTGGTAACCGATGGTTCTGGGTGGGAGATGCTTTGCCAGCTGAGTGAAAAACAGGGACTAAGTCAGGGATAATGCATGACTAGGTGTGATTTTATGATTTTAGTGCATGACATATAGGCAAAGAACCTTATTATAGTTAAGTCAAATTAAAACTATTAAAAACATTTTTAATTGAAATAAAGCTGAAATAAAATGCACTGTAAATACTAGATGAACTTCCACTACAAAAATGAGAAATGTTAAAGGTCACATATTTTACACCTTTCTGGAGTTTTATTTTAAGTCTTGATGTCCTTAAGAATATATATTTGCGGTATAAGTACCAAAAACCATCTCAATATATTTTTTATCATAATCAGAGACTCTCGGTGTTCTTTGATGTGAATTGAAATTACATTTAATTTTTTGCAGTTATTAATAAATATAAAGTCCTTCAGAATATTAATAAAAACTATAATAGTATATAAATAATGCTAAAAATAATATTGCCGTAGACTTTGGAGCTTTGGAGTATCCTGCTTACACTATGTTCACTTGACAGCACGGACAAGCTTTCATCGATATTTGACGCCAACAATTTGACAATAGATATACATAAAAGTCAGATCTGGAATTCAGAAATAAATTAAAGTATCATGGTAACATTACATATATTTGAATAAATAATGAGTATAATTACTTTAAAAACAGTATTGTTACCACTTTGTGGCTGAGAAATTTATTGTAGCATTTTGTAGCAAAGCTACTTAATTGATAAAAGTCGTGGGACAGCATTGACAAGTTTCTGTGCTCCTGAATAATTGTAATACTTTGATGTAATCTGTAAATAAAAATAAAGAAAAATTGGAAACCAGGAGAACATGACTTACGAACGCAGCAGTATGAAGGTGGAGAACGAATGATAGATGTGTGCAAAATCAGAGCAGCAGAAAGGGCGAAACATTAAAAGCCCAATTACAGTAGCACTGACCTTTTCACACCAGTAGACACAGAGAAGCTGAACACCACACACACACACATATATATATATATATATACGTACATACATATATAGCGGGTGGCACATGCTGTGTTTCCTCGACACATGTTCGTGTGCAGTGCTCTGGCAGGTCCAGGCTTTCCCAGCGCTTGGGGAGCATTGAATTACTCTGCGTAATGACACGAGTTTATTTGATTTACCAATAAAATGGGCCTACGTCTGAATAAAGTGTTCTGCGAGAGGCCACCTCAGGTGATCCATTCACAGAGCGCTGATGCGTTTGAAAGGCGCGCACCCGCAGGGCGCAATGACTTAAACCTCATAACCGCACAAAACCTCTGAAGCTTCACTACAAAACACATCGCAAATAGCACAGTAAGATCAGATCAAAAGATCAGGACGTCATGTACAAATTTTACGACAAAGTCTCTGACAACTGCAGCATTCATTAAACGACAGCCAAAAGAGTATGAACACAGTCATGCTATCTTTCTGGATGAGATTAAAATTGGTTCGTGCAGTGTTATTTAAGTCTATTAGGTTACTATTAAGTGTTGACATTAATGTTTGAATCCCTTTTATTTTTATATGACTACGAAAAAATTCTATATTTCAAAGTTTAGTCATTTTGTTATGTGCTTTTGTCATGTTTGGATTTTACAAAAAAAAATAAAAATTTTTTTTATATAAGCTACAATTCATTTTAATTTGAATAATTTTAGTACTTCAACTTGTTTTATTTCAGTTAGTTGCCAAGGTATCATTTTTAAATGTTACATTTTTATTCAATCGTATGGCTTCAGAACACTTGGGCACAGTCATATGTAAGGTTGAAATCATAAGGAAAAAATGATGGTTCTGAATCCACACAACAATTCCTTGTTGAACGATTTATTTAAAAGAACTGACTTAAGACGAGTCATTTGTTTGTGATTCAGACTGAATCAGAATCATTTCTCACTACAAGCCCACAACTCAAAAAAATAAAAATAAACAAACAAATAAACCATCTGTTGCTGTGATTTAGATCATGCAGGATTAATATTAATAAATATTTTAAAGGGAGACATATTATGCCCCATTTTACAATATGTAATATACGTCTCTGGTGTACCCAGAATGTGTCTGTGAGGTTTCAGCTCAAAATACTCCACAGATCATTTAAATATCATTTTGGAAAAATCGCTATTTTGAGTGGGAAGCAGAAACACGCTGTTTTTCGGGGCCTGGCTCTTAAATGCAAAGGAGCTGCTGCTCCCCGCCCCCTTTTCCAGAATAGAAACCATTACAGCTCGTACCTGCTAAAAAAAAATCTGTTTTGGTTAGGTATAATGTTTATCGCGCTGGAAGTCAGCGGGTTAAACCATATGTGTTAAAGTTTGATATACGGTTTCTAGAGAGCACATCATCGCGAAGCACACGAGACAGAAAGCGGCTTCTGTCACAGCATGTGAGTATGAAGCTAGAGTTCTCATTCAACACACAAGTTACGTTAAAAACACACTATGAGTTACAAAACCGTCGGTTATGTCGTGAAGGTAAACAGCTGGGGAACTAAATTGCATTTTATTTTAGACTGTGTGGCAGCAGCAGCATATACAGTAGCTTAAAAATAAATCAATAAATCCATCTTCTTGTCTCCTCTGAGGGGGGACTCTAAATAGTGTTCTGGCTCGTCTGTGCAGTCAAAGACGACAGAACAAAGAAGTTTTGATCAAACTGTTCACCATCGGCATTAGAGTGGGTCTCTTGCGAAAACATCATAAGGCTGTGGTTGGAAACTTACAGATTAAGGGGCGGTATATTATAATGAGTTCCCTTTGCCACGTCACCAAGGGAGCTAAATCAGACGTGCTCGTTTTCTCAGAGGCTTGCAGAGAAAGGCTTCCCAAAACAAAATTACTGGGTTTATCTTTTTCACGTTTCCTTGGTTGGTAGAGGCACCTTGGCTGATTTATTAGTCAACTGAAACCTGGAGAAAGCATATATATTATATTTATAGTATTTCGAAAGAGATATATATTTTTTTAAATTAGCAAAACGTGTATCTTTAGGGATACTACAGCTTAAAGCCTAAAGGGTACATTTTAGGAATGGCATTTTCCTTAAATGGAAAATAGTAAGCATGAACATTCTGCTCAGGTTCATGGAAGAAAGAAAATCATATCAGTTTCGAATGACATGAGGGTGAGTAATCATTTATGGGTCAAGAACAGTCATCTTCACTTTTCAAATCATTCCTATGCCCTTGGCCATTACATGACGAGTGTGAATAAATCTGTCTGTTAACATGTCTGAGAATCAATAACCAGTGAACAGTGAGGAGGGCTACCTATTTTTGGACCAGCGGATCGATGAAACACTGTAAAGCCCGGAGCAGTGGGCAGATTTATTTCACTGCCGCGTCACTGCACGCTTACCTTCTCGATCTGCTCAGCCTTCAGAAGGTCACTGGGTTCGTTCAGGTTGGGCTTAAAAGTCTCTGGCTCCAGGCTGGCGGTGATGGACGTGCCATGTTTGGAGTTTACATCCTCCTTCGTGGTGATCTAAAGACAGAAGACGCCATTAGCAAGCTATCTAGTGATATTCTGATTTAAGCCACATAAACCAGAGACTATAACAAAGAATGACTGTAGATCTTCCTTCAAATTGACCTATAAACTCACGCAGCAGGGATTTGGTGTTCAAAACATTTGTGGAAGTGAGGCTGCATAGATTTAACATGTAAATTCAACTTGAGCTGATTTAACTCTGGTGGAATTCACCTATGGGGACAAACTAACCTGAGAAGGCAAACTAATCCCGCAGGAAATGTTTTGGCTAGGCTATATGGGATACTTTATTAATAAAAAATACTTCTTGTGCATTATTTCCCAAAATCAGTGGCTCTCAACCAGTGGAAACTGTCAAGTTTTCCAATTCAGCTTGTCATGTTAATAATTAAGCTTGTTGTTCTGACAATGCAGTTAATGGTTATATTAATAAACTTAATTTTATGAGATCAAGGATTCTTGTTGCTCAAACATTATGCATGGTGTTAGCAACACAAGTTAATGAGTTCAATTCCTAGAAAAGAGAATGCATGAACTTAATGCAGTGTAAGTTGCATTGGATAGAAGCATCTGCTAAATGCATAAATGTAATGTAAGGACATTTTTGTTCACTTTCATAAGCAATTTTAGTGCTATGTTGGATCGCCACTTTTGACGTCCAATGTCGAATCTGGTTTCTGAAGCACTTCTCTAAAGCCTGTTACATCAGGACCTGTGGTGTTATTTTACAATGTAGTGCCACAGACAGTTAACATTCCCTTTTTTTCACACTCAGGTTACACTGGCCGTGCTTCAATTACATTAATTGTTTACAACAAATAACCGGGCAGCAGTCAATGCAGGCCTCGACCCAAACACCCGCCTGAACCTCAGAACATTCTGGACATGGAAATACAACCCACTTTCTCAGGCATGGCTTTCAGAAAATTCTTCATTATTTCCATTAACAGAGCCCTTGTTCAGTATTTGCAGGATATAACAACCACCACTCAAAGTTTGGGGCAGGCAAGATTTTTACTTTTTTTTTTAAAAAAGAAGTCTCTTATGCTCAACAAGGCTGCATTTATTTGATCAAGAATACAGTAAAAATGGCAATACTGTGAAATATTATTACAATTGAAGAAGTTTTCTTTTCAATATATTTGAAAAATTAATTTATTCCTGCTGACTCCGAAAGCTGAATTTTCAGCATCATTACTCCAGTCTTCTGGTCAACATGATCTTCAAGATAAACATGCGAATATTGTATGATTATCACAGCGGCACTCCAATAATTTTGCATTTATTACTGTGCTCTTATATTTTTTTTAAACGCCTATACATTTTTTCGGCTTTCTTCAATGAATCAATTATTTCTTGAGATGAAATCTTGGAACATTAGAATTTCCACTTTGCTCAAAAGAAGCGGAGCGTTGATCAATATACATGCATTCAATTCTTTACAATAAAGATATTACTGACCCATACAACTTTTGAAGGACTACTGTGCGTAATATATATCACTTTAAGGGCTACACTTTATATAGGAAATTATGGACTTTCCAGCAACTTAGACCATCATACCGCAGAGGCAAAGTGGCAATGACACATCTAGAGCTAATCTGCAGGGTTTCTACAGACTTTTGTGCCACATGGAGGCATTAGCGAGGGAGCGCAGATTTCCCGTTTAACGCACTCGCCCAGGCAGAGTAGGTCACCCGTGCAGCATGAAGATACCTGCCTGCCAGAGACAAGGGGACACCACAACAGCGTTGGCCAGGCGACAGGATGAGGCAAGTGTTATGGAACAAGACTGTGCTAGTTGGGACTCTTTACAAGGTTTAAAAGACGTGTAAGTGTAGACTAAAATTGCAGCCAGGAATGATTGTCTTTATGAGATATGGAAGAGATGAGTATAAGATTGAAAGCCAAGATCATGTCATTATATACTGTATGTGAAGCTATAGTACAAATGTGAGCAGACAACACAGCGTGTGTTTTGCATGATTGTGTGAATTGTTTTGCACGAAGCTCTGCAGACAGATATGAGAACCATATTCATAATAGCTAACATAAGCCATAGCAGAGCCACATAGAAATCACAAATAAAAAAAATATTCTGCTATTATTTTCTCACCCTCATGTTCAACATCATCCATCTTACCACTTTAATAAAATCAAACTCACATCTTAGTCATTATGCAAGAAAACTACCTTCAGCTGCCTTTGAAATTTTTACTGCATTTATTCTTATGTAAATATCAGTCCTTACCTGTCACACATTTTAACAGCTTGTTGGTTGCCACACCTATGTGACATGTTTGATAACACATTAAACACATGACCTACTACCACATGAAAACATAGTTCACCAAAAACTAAACTTTTGTCATAATTTACCCATGCTAGTACAAGTTCGTACTCAACCTGTATGTCTTTCTTCTATGTAAAGATTCATTTCTGACGAATACCCAAGTCAACTCTTTCAGTGTAATGAAAGTGAACGGACACTAGGATTTCAAAGTGTTAAAAAGTACAACAAAAGTATTATGAACAATACAATACAGTAAAAGTCTTCTGAAGCCATACTTTCACGTAATAACCATAAGTCGTTAATTTGAACACTATTGAGTTGAAATCGTTCACGGATCAGACTTGTTTTGTGAAAGAGAACCGATTCATTGAAAAGATCCACATCACAAGAATGAATCACTCAAGAATCAGACACTAGAGCAGATTTTTTTTTTTAAATCTTACATTTTTGTCTGTTCCCCACACAAATTTATCGTATGGCTTCATACGTTGTGTCTTGCTTTTTTGCGTCCGTATTTAAGCTTATGTCCAGTTACTATTTATCTTCATTATATAGAAACTAGGGATGCTCCGATCCGCCTTTTACATTTTTTGTCTGTTCCCCACACAGATTTTTTATCGTATGGCTTCATTACGTTGTGTCTTGCTTTTTTTTTTTTTTTTTGCGTGTACCTTAATTATAATTACGAAGAAAGACTTATGTGCCTGGTTAGCTATTTAGCTTCATTATATAGAACGAGGGATGCTTCGTCCTAGTAAGCTCGCCGACACGCACTTTTCGCCACTCCGACTAGATATCTAACAAAGCACACGATTGTCCCAATGTCCTTTAAGTTACTTTTTTTTTTTTTTTTTTCCTTTATTTTTTTCCTATGGTTTTTCAGTTTTTTATTTTTTTTTTTGGTGCTTATATTATTCCTGATTATCTTCTTTGTATCTCCAATACTCAAGTTGAATTGTTTTTGTTTTCTTTTTTTTTTTTTCTTTTTTTTTTTCTTTTTTTTTTTTTTTTTTTTTCTTTTTTCTTTTTTTTTTTTTTCCTTCCATTTAAATAATCTAATATTTTCTTTGATTTTTTATATTTTTCTCTTGTGTGTGGAATTATTTATTTTAATCTTTTTTTCTCTTCTTTTTTTTTCACATTCTTATCTCTAGAGTTTACAGACCTAACTGCACTTCATTATAAAGGACACATAAAATTAAACCATTAATATTATGAAAAAATACTGGCCCTATGTATATTTATAACTATTCAAAAATTTATCTTTTAAATTCTTAGGTTTAGTGGATAATTTTTTTCTGTGTTTTTTTTTTTCAGCACAAGTTTATTTCTACGTATTTTGTAAAAATTTATTTTAGTTGCAATATTTTACATTTATTTTTTGTTAGTAATTCCCAACTATTTTTAGTTGTTTTTTTTCGTGAAAACCATAATACATTACTTGTGTGGCGGAACACACCCCCCTAAATCGTTTGTGCTTATAATCATCCACGAAATATTGAAAGTAAGTGAACAATAATAAATTGTTAGCAGAATTGAATTCAATAAGTAAATTTAGGTAATTATATAGAAGAGCTTATGTAGAAAGTCCATTTCAGGTATAAGACAGCAAGGGAATGATACTGGTGAGATTTATAGGCTATAGTAGTATCCTAATAAAAGTTGGTAAAATGAAATTGTTCTTTGTACAACATATCTAGTACCGACACAGGATTATTGTAAAATAGAACACCAACAGCATCGCAATCGCAGGGAAGAGATATAACCATAGGACAGAAAAACAAATCCAGGATACATGTTACACGAACTGGGTAGTACATTTTATTAACACGATTCTCGGAGCACGTAGAAACGTGCGGCTGCATGGACATGATGGGCCATCTCCGGTCCTAGGTGGGCAGAAGTGGATGGGCGCTGGTCTAAGTGCGGGGCAACAGGACCGCTTCTTGTCTGGGCGTTTTACCGCGGTTTCACATCGCCGGCACACCGGATGCGCACGCAGAACAGTAAAACTACTAGTTAAAACGTCGGTTGTACGCGGTCGCAGCTATCGTGTTAACAAATCTTGCAAAGCAAGGGAGGGGAATGAGTGCGTAGGTATTATATCTGACTGCAAGAGTATCATTGTGAATGCTTCTATAGTGTGCATAACAGTCTAATGGCTGTTATCAGCAACTTTAGATGAGCCTTTATTTCTTCTGTTTTTATTAAAAAAAAATGAACAGTTGAAAATTGGGTCAGGTACGGGGCAACGTCAAAAACCATACTGTAAGTTTGTGTGTGTAGATCGCCTACCGACGGATCGCTAGGGGACCAATATGAGGCTCTCGGAGCAAGTGCGGCGTTCTATGTCCTGACGACCATGTTTTGTTCGCAGTACAAGAGGCAGACAGACACACAAAACCAAATGTGACACCTATACATATCTCCTGAGTATTTCATAGCCTAACAAACCACATCTGCAACATCTCTCCGTTAGAGCACCGTAAATGCACAAAGACAGTATTTCAGACAAATCAGTATAATGGGACAACCATAATCACAATCACTCTATACATGGGAACACAGCAAGACTCTTTGAGAGAGCTTTAAACAATACTCATCCGCACTTCGACGTTCGTCGCATTACCGAGTTCCACCTCCGAAATTCATCGTCCCTGTTCTAAAGGCGCTTGAACTGAACGACCTGACTGCAGCATCATATCGTCTCTGCATTCATCACAAGATCTGTTTGGTGCCATCTCGAGAGAAAGAATAGTTTGTGTGAACTTTTAATGTAGGAGGTAAATATATTCAAGTTTTGTTCGCGTCTCATTCAGGCCGCATCAGAACATGGCTTCAGAAGAGTAAACAACACAGAGACAGAATGCACTTTTCGCTACACTCGCTAAATGGTGTAAATTACTAAAGAAAACACACTCTTGAGGATTTAGAATCATCGGATCGTATCGGCCCTCCCCCGGAAATCGGATCGGTCGGCGCGGCGGGCACGTCGGCGATCGCGGCGTAATCTTAGATCCGGCCGGCCCCTCTCTGACCGATACCCCATCCTCGAGAAAATGGCAAGCTAATTCAGTATCGGCCGATAAACCCCATACCCGATATTAATAGTTCTCCGGTCATCTGGGAAATCCTATCGCTCAGCAAGAGGAAAAGATCAACAGCCGTGGCGCAGCGCCACGCCTCTCTCGCTGCGGAGGGTATGACAAATTCCCTAATAGAACCAACGACATAAGCGACTCCAGTATGTTCACCAGCATTACCATGTTCTCACTTCGTGTTCACAACCATTATCCAATCACACAACCAGCAAAGTCTACAAGGTTTGGAATTTGGAATGCATGAGAGACAAATGACGAGTAAATTACGACTTCTTTTATTATATTTTATGCTTAATTAAAAAACACAAATATATTCTGTTGGCGGCAACAGAAACACTATACCTTTAAAAAAAAAAGCAAAAAAAAACGAAAAAAAAAAAACACAGTCCTGCAAAACAAACACCACAACACCACTGACATAGCTTCTAGACAGCTTATTTTCGACAAGCAACAAAACCATTATAAAATGAACAGAATTCACTACTCACATGGCCTCGTCACTACTCAGATTTCTTTTCTATTATTTCTTTCCGCCGACCGAAAAAACCACCACTCAACATGAATGATCCATATCATAGACATAAACACAAACGTGCAAGATACTGACAAGAGACAAAACACCTACGTTGAGCAGCCAATGACACTCGTAACCAAAATGGAAAAACTCATGCCTCTGAGTGCTCTGTTACATACAGATCACCCCCACCCCGCCATCCTGTCCAATACGAATCTCTTAAGTTAAGGGTTAGCGCTTTTAACGGAACAAATCCGCACCCCACTTAAAGCCGAAAGACCCCCAACACGACCTCATAAAATGACTAGTTTTGATTTCAACAAGCTTGCTATGTATCTCAAATGATTGAGCTTATCACCAGAAGCGAGGGATCCAAACGAACCACATAAAATTCAAGGCTGTGTCGATGACTGACCTTCTCCTCAATTCACACACCAGCGGACACCGCATTTCTTTATCTGGACGAAAACATCGCTTGTAGATAAACAAGACTTCACCTATTAAAAAAACTAACTACAACCTCCCCACTAACAAATAGACCTCACAATCACCAACTTATTAAAAACACCTCAAACACAGTCTTAACTAAACTATTAAAACTACACCTGATATTAAACTTACATACACTAAACCCACACAGCCAGCACCCAACTGCGCCCCCTGCTTTTCTTTTTTTTGTTTTTTTTGCTGTCTTTTTTTTTTGGGACGTAGAAAAAAACAACCAAACATCCAGACCTGCCCCCCCTCTAGTCTGATGACTCATGGCACCCTCTGGAACCCTGTGTAGGGCTGGCTCTCCCGAGGGGCTTCAGACACTTCTGCGCTTCTTAACACTCCAATCATCATCTTCGAAGCGACACTGATCCTGGTTGCCATGTTTCACAATTCCACACCGTCTATTACACTCCCAGCACACAGAATCATACAAACTAAATCAATCCTAAGTCGAGTCTCCGCCTTGCCTACCACCTAGACGATGGCATGAGATACCCACAATGTTCTCTAGTAAGGCCTTGTCTCTCTGTCGAGTAGGGTTTTGGATAACAAAACAAGTAGGCAAACTTTTGATTCTACATATATTATACCAGTTATGTCAGATATCACATTTTTCCCATACTCAGCGTAAATAGAGATCATGGTATCAGTACAAAATCTGTAATACCGAAACACCGACGAAACCGATTAACACCCGGGTGAGTACCCAGCAGGGAAATACTGTAAACCCAGATAGCACAGCACCCAGTCCGCGTAAGTCCACCTCGGGGCGACTCTGCACGATCGTTTTGTTCAGATCACTCCCTCTTCAACATCATGGAAAAGCATCTTCTGTCGTACATCAATAACACGACATATCTGATAGACTGTCTCTAAAGAGATGTTTCCGGTAGATTTTAGCAATACATATTCTAAATCATACAACCCCTCTCTTTAAAAGGACAAAATTTCTTTTCCCATACAATGTCCTAAACTTTTGACAAGTCGTGAAATAGAAACCTGTCCTATAGACCGCGTAACAGAGTGGTGTGAAAAAGTGTTGGCGCCCTTATCCCCAATCTTCCTGCCTGATTTTTTTTTTAAAATATTTTTTTTTTTTTTTTTTTTTTTTTTTTTTTTTTTTTTTTTTTTTTTTTTTTTTGGCATGGTTTTGTTGTTCTTGTGGTTTGTCACATACTTTAATGTTTCAGAAAATATAACCAATCATCAAACAAAATTTAACACAAACAAATAATTAGATCAGAAACAAAGATAACACAAGAAAGGTGGACACCACAAGGAACCTAGTGCAGTGTTGATAAAAAAATAATGTTATACATTAACAAACAGAATAGAGAGGGGTATTGTTGTTAAGCCTAATATTTGTTTTTTCTGTTGTTGTCTATTTAATATTAAAAATTTATAATAATTTTTTTTCCTTTCTTTTTTTTTTTTTATTATTTTTAAGTATTTTTTTTCTATTTTTGTTTTTTTTTTTTTCTTTATTGTTTCGATTTATTAAAAATTTTTTTTAATTTTAATGTAAATAATTTAACTTAATATATAAAAATTTAATCTAACCAGCAGCGAATCCAAAACAAGAAAACAACAAACTCACTTCTCCACAAAACTCCTTACCACAATAAACCATGCGGACCACATGCAGACCCGAACTAGATAAACAAAAACCCTCACCACTGGCGGCCGCTGTGTGAAAGAACGTTCGTTTGCCCCCCACCACCACCTCCCCTCGCACCCCCGCAGGAGAAACACGCAAGACCGGGCCCGGCGCTGGAGGCCAAGCCACCCTCAGGACACCCCACACGGAGGAAGGGAGAAAATGGCACAAAGCCAGAAGCGGAACAAAAGCCCGGGACGGCAAGGAGGCCCTGTTAAAAATCGACACGCTGGTGGGGCTTTAAGAAGGTGCGAAGTTCCTAAAAAAAAGAAGAAAGCGAATTAATCAGTCGAGAGAAACAAAAAAAAAAAAAAACGATAAAATTAATTACTTCACCAACCTCCGAGCCAGCGAAAAAAAAAACACCTTGAGCCCTCCATTTTCTAATTTTTTCCCCCCCCCTATTTCTTCCTGTGATCCTCTCTAGCTTCCTCCTCCCCTCCGCTCCTAGGTTCCTCTTCCCCCCTACTTCTTCCTTTCCTCTCCCCTGCTTTCCTCCCTCTACCCTCCTAGACCCCCCATCTCCTAACATCTCATTCTTCTCTAAACTTATCACACTCAATTTACCCTATATCCCTCCCCCCTCTATTCTAACTTTCCCCCTCCATAAGAAGCAATTAACTCACAGAACAAACGAACCACCACAAACCAAAAAAAAGAAACCCCACAGAACGCAAATTAAAATCTATCCGCTTCTCTTCTAGTGTCCTATCTTCTCTCTATATTTCCCTCGCCTTCGTCTCCTCTCCTCAGGGAGAACCCTGGGGAATAGGAAATACACCTTCCTTCTTTTACATCGTCCACCCCCCAGCCATAGGATAACGACAAAAGCCAATACCACAAAAACAAAGATTACGACGGCCCACAAGACGCTACGCCCCTGTGATTTACCACCTCCATAAAGCAACTGTTAAACTACACACATGGACCAAGGACCAACACCAATACGAAACAAAAAAATCTACCCCAAACTACATGGTCCAACATAACAAAATGCACAGCAACAATAGGCAAGAAAAATACTACTCCTCCGCCTTCACGCTTAAATAAAACATATCGTAAAGAAGCCCAAACAACATCCCATCCCCTGCCTTGACCCAAAGTGAACAGAGCTGTAATATAAAAATAAGCCACACCAAACAGAACACTCAAAACGATATTTCGAAACATCAAAACAAAATCTACATCTCAAGATGGATATTTCCACAAATAAAAAAAAAAATTCCATAAAGTCAAACGAAATCTGAAGAAAATAGAACAGTAACCATATTATCATTTTTGGATCCACATATATCAGACACTCTTTAGTGGCGATAAAAGTTTATCCGACAAAATTAAGAGACGACCAAATTTCCATTAATTTCTAATCCCAACAACTTTTATGTTTTCTCTTTTTTTGCATTCTTTTTATTTCCCCTACCTAATTTTATGTCATTATTATTTTCCCTTTTGCTCTTATTTTCTCTTCTATCTTCTTTCCCTTTTCTAACAAGCATTTGGGGTAAACCTACACTTGCCATACGAAAACCACAGAAACTTGAAGTACAGAGCCATTATTAATAAATTAAAAAAAATATGATATAAATTAAATTTACATACTTTGAAATATTTTCACAAACCCTCAAAAAATTGAGGCAACTCAAAAAAACTAAACGGGTCAAAGGTACACAAAAAAACGGCAAGTAGGTAGTGAGAGTGACATCCTACCCGCCTCTTCTTCCCTTCCCGTACCCCGCAAGCCCGAGCGTAGTGTTGTGGGACCGCGCGCCTAACCTGAGGACAACAAAACCCGCAGCACACCTGCTCCCCCCAATGCGGGTCAGTCTGGCCCTCTGCCCGCGCACTCTGTATGCGTAGCGACGTGGGCCAACAAGTATCTGTTTTTCACAGGGACTCCCATGGCTAGATGTTTCCACGTGACCAAACCACAAATATCATTAATGATAAGAACCCAGAAGGCCCGTAACAGGTAATCGTTTCCCACCACACCCACAGAAAGATTTCACCTTCGTTATCGACTCATCCAAGAGGTCAAAAAAGACCCCACAACAACATCCAATGAACTGCAGGCCTCACTTGCCTCAGTTAAGGTCAGTATTCATGACTACTCCATAAGAAAGAGACTGGGCAAAAATTGTTTGCATGGCAGAGTTCCAAGACGAAAATCGCTGCTGAGCAAAAAGAACATAAAGTCTCGTCTCAGTTTTGCCAGAAAACATCTTGATGATCCCCAAGACTTTTGGGAAATACTCTGTGGACTGACGAGACAAAAGGTGAACTTTTTGGAAGGTGTGTGTCTCATTACGTCTGGCGTAAAAGTAACACGGCATTTCAGAAAAAGAACATCATACCAACAGTAATATGGTGGTGGTAGTGTGATGGTCTGTGGCTGTTTTGCTGCTTCAGGACCTGGAAAAATTGCTGTGATAAATGGAACCATGAATACTGCTGTTTACCAAAAAATCCTGAAGGAGAATTCCGCCATCAGTTTTTGACCTCAAGCTCAAGCGCACTTGGTTTATGCAGTAGGACAATGATCCAAAACACACCAGCGAGTCCACCTCTGAATGGCTGAATAAAACCAAATGAAGACTTGGGAGTGGCCTAGTCAAAGTCCTGACCTGGATCCTATTGAGATGCCGTGGCATGAACTTAAAAAGGCGGTTCATGCTCAAAAACCCTCCAAAGTGGCTGAATTACAACAATTCTGCATAAATGAGTGGACCAAAATTCCCCCACAGCGCCGTAACAGACTCATTGCAAGTTATCGCAAAAGCTTGATTGCAGTTGTTTCTGCTAAGGGTGGCCCAACCAGTTATTAGTTAGGGGGCAAACACTTTTTCACACAAGGCCATATAGTTTTGGATTTTGTTTTCCCTTAAATAAAAACCTAATTTTTCAGATCTTAAATCCTTAAAAAAATTTACCTGCGAATTACTATTAACTGGCACAAGAAGTCAGAGTATTAATTGCCACAGGCAATGTTTAAAGTGCCCCCATTATGCCATTTTGAAAATTGCCTATCATGCAGTTTGTAGCTGTATGTGAATGTAAATTATCTGCAAAGTTATGAAGCCGACAGTTCACGGTAAATAAAGTTATTGTCTCTCTCTAAAAAAAAAATCGACTCTAAACAGCCTAAACGTCAGTCGTCTCACTTCCCACTTCCGTGACGGCTACCGCACTGTGTAACACGTGCTACTTGGCTGCCCGGGACAATTTGCCCGCCCACAAACAGTAACATTTCTGTGTTTAACATCATGTCGAGAAGACACTGTGTCCTATGCTGCGAAAGTAAATTTGTTTTATTTTCACTTCCGAATGATGAGGCTGCAAAGAATCAGTGGTTAAAATAAATTTTTCCACTGTACCACATCAGTACAACCCCAATCTTTTTTGTGTTCCCGTAATTTTACTGACGACTGCTTCTCTAATCTCAGGGAGTTCAAAATACACTTAATTCTTTAGAAAAGATGCGTCTAATACTCAACTAATGCAGAAACGTATAGCAGCAGTGGTTTTCACCTTTGCTAGGCATTCTTATACAGTTCCCACACATACACCTAAATAAATGAAGAGTTCATTTGCAAAAAACCCGATACCTCCATTTTAATTTTGTTATCCACATACCCGTAATATCATCAAAACTTGCGTTTGGTTTTTGATTAAGTATAATAACTTAAACCACTACGTAATTTGTAACAAAATTAAAGTTCCATTTAAGTCTTTTTTTTTACATATTAAAAGTTTGTTTTACAGCAAAAGCAGATAACTCCAACAGTAGTTTTTTTGGCAAAAGCAGACAACTCCACATTTCATGTTTTAGAGTTAAAAAAAACACTTGTTTAATATTTATAATCTCCTCAGATGACAGTGCAGATGCCTGATAAACGTTGTTGTTGTTGTGATCATAAACTGTATGGATGCGATTAAACGCAATACATGAAGCTTTTCCCACACCATTGTAACGCGCTGCTTTTGCAAGGTTCCGTGAAAACGTTTCAGCTTTTATTTTCCTTTTTTGCCCAGAAGATTTCACAGGTTCATCAAGTTCGTCGAAATTATCCATCCTTGATCACTTTTAATCAGCTTTGACGAAACTCCTCTCAGCTAGCCTTTTTTTTTTCAAAGTGAAAGTAGCCTTGTCACCTGACCTGAATACAGCACGCTGATTCGCTAAAATGGACTTATCGGCTTCTGTTCAAAAACAACAAGGGCGCTTGTCGGCTTCTGCAGTAAAACGTGAACTCGCGATGCCTTGAAAGTGGACTATATCGGCTTTTTTGACAAAACGTGTTTAGTGTTCAGATCGTGCTATATGTGGAGAATAATGCACTGCAATCAGTTCTTTTTTTTTTTTTTAAGTGGCGTTTATCGTTTTTTTGCAAATTAACTCTTCAAATTATAACAATGACGCTGCAATCACATCTTATAAATACCACAAACTAAGTTGACACTTACCACTGAGAAACATCCTGCTCCAGTCGTGCTTGCGAATCAGTGTCTGGTTGATCAACTAGACGTTTCATCATCAGATACGGGCTCGAATTTATAAGATAAAATCGATACTATCTTTCTCTCCGGAGCTGTCATTCAGTTATGGCAATGGGTGTTTCGTTTCTGACACGCGCTGTACCTGGTCGACCAATAACAAAGGACTGGGCCGACTAACCAATCAGAGCAGAGTAGGCTCACGGAAAGGAGGGGTTTAGAGAGACTGAAACAACTGCTTCGTATGAACAGTTTACGAATCATTGAGAAATGCGGTGAAATTAAATGTATATTATGAGAAAACTAAAGTGTTTTTTGACCTTGCATGCATGTATACCTGTTGTTGGAGCCTCTTAAAACAATATTAGGAACCTTAAAAATTGCATAATAGGGGCACTTTAACACTTTAAAAATTATACTAATCGATGTAAATCAAATAAGAGGACACCTCAAATGATAATTTAATAGCGTTCTTGACAATGTTCACTTTTAAATGATACTAATTCTTTTAGCTGTCAGGAATGTTGTTTAAAACAAAAAAAAGTGCTTATACTTATTTAAAGTAATAAATAGAGAAATAAAATTGTGAGAACACTAGTGAAAATGCTTATTTTCATGCAACAAATATATATATATATACATATTGCATTACAAATTATATTATCAACATAAATTGAGCAAAAAGCTTAAAAGTATGCCTCTCTTTTTTGCTTTAATGGCACCTGATGACCCCAGATTGGTTTCAGTGCATCTCTGTTAAAGAAGCCTTCAAGTAGATATTTTAATTAAACAATGTTCATTGCATAAGTTAACACCCCCAACCTGTTAAAGTTTAGAACCCAAACAGGCAGGCAGGCAAATTTACAGGCAGGCCTGTATTTAGTCCCCTTATCAATAAACTAAAAAATTCCTTTTTTGGGAGTAGAACAACCAAACTGAAACACCCTGGTCACGGTTCAAATGTCACTAACTACGAACATTAAATATCCTAGCTGCCTACTTAGACCTATCTGATAATGTTTAACAGTCAAACAATTTTTAAATTGACAAGCATCACAATTTCAGACAGCAGAGAAAAATACGGGACATTCGAAATGCAACTTTTATGCCTAAAAATCAGTTTCACAAAGTAAAACAAGTGAGCATGTGCTAAACAAGTGTCAACACTCTAACTTGCTTAGTGTTACAATTGACCCCCTGATTATCCTCAGTCACAATATCCAGTTGAGTTCATGACTCACGCCACCCCTGTGGTCATTATCAGAGAAGTTAATTTTACTTATTCATATCAAAAGATCATGTGGCTTTGCAAAGATCTTCCAGTTTCAGAATAACAAATCAGTCTATTTTGTTCCCTACATCATTAATTTAAAGTCAAATTTAAATGCCGCCGCAGTCGTAGTATCGGTTTCTCAGTGCCACAGATTGGTTTCAATACGGCTACCAGAACACAATAACATGCAGGGAAATATCAGGTGGTAATGTTTCCTATTATCCAATCAGTAAAACATTCAAACTGAGCTTTATAAAAGAAACACCACGCAACACTTGCACCTATAGGCATGATTCGCTTGTATCTCATTCAGGCATGACATAGTCGGGCTAAACCATGCCTTTTTAGACACGACTGAGGGATCCATGCATGCATAAAACTGCATACATGTGCCTCTTTCTTGAAAAAACAAAACAACTAAAATAATGAAACAACTGCACACTCATGCAAAACACCAGCTGCAAGCTCACAGTGCACAATGCATCTTGGTTTCACAAGAAACTTATTGACCAAGTGCAAAACAACCCAGTCTGAGAAACATTCAGCAAAACTGAATACAGGAGCTCTGACAACAACGTATGACTGGTGCATGAAGGTGTTTGAAGTGCGGGGAACACAATAAAGACACTTCAAAAAACCTGGAACATAGAAACAGACAATAAAGACACAGACAGGTGCAAATACAATAAAGAGAAATATCTGAATCAAATACAGTGCATATAGAATAAAGCACACATAGAATACAGACACAAGCATAAATCACAGATATAGTATCAATCCAAACATGTGAGCTGGATGGGCCATACCTCCCACTCCTTATCTGAATTTTCTACAGTTTGCTGCTCCTCGTTTGCCTCTGACTCCTCGATTTTCTTCACCACGATGAAGCCAGGATCACGGCTGATGCTTCCTACCCCATCCCCAAAAACATCCGAGCTCCACTGGATGAAGAAAACGTACAGGTGGTCTGACCTACAGAAACAATGACAAACACACTGTTAAAAATGATATTATATGCCATTTTTAATTGCTTATGAGCCAGATGGAATATGCTGAATTTTTCCACATTTTTTGCTCTGATTTTAGGGAAAAAATGGGAATTCTGTGGAATGGATTTAGACATGGTTAAATACGTTAAATGAGTTACATTCTTATTGGTAGCTTAAAGAATAATCCAAATATAAAGAATATTTAATAAACAAACGTGTCTGATCAAATGTGTTCCATTCTGATTTGTTTAGAAGTTTCTAGATAAAAATATTTTTACAAGATTTTACAGCATGAAAATAGTGGCAATACTGTGCATCTGAATTTGATTTGACCTTTTTCATTTATTGCATTAATATATATTTTTTTAAATAAAAAATGAGGTATCTGTAATAAAGTACACAACCATTCAAAGTTTGGGGTTGGCAATTATTATTATTTTTAAATGTTTGAAAGAAGTCTATTATGCTCACCATAGTTGCATTTATTTGATCAAAAATACAGTAAAAAGTAACACTGTAAAATATTATTACAACTTAAAAAGTTTTCTTTTCTAATATATTTAAAAATGTAATTTATTCCTGTGATGGCAAAGCTGAATTTTCAGCATCATTACTCCAGTCTTCAGTTTCACATGATCCTTCAGAAATCATCCAGATATGCTGATTTGCTGCTCAAGAAACATTTCTTTTTATTTTCAGTGTTGAAAATAGTTACAACATTATAATGTAGCGTAACAGCGTAATATTCCTATTGATGAATTGAAAGTTCAAAAGAACAGCATTAATTTGAAATGGAAATCTTTTGCTGAACCCAAATGGTAGTGCATGTAACTTTTGTTTTTAAACAGGCAAAGCTATGGAAAACTCAGTGTGCCTTGCATCAGGACGCGACAGGCAGCGTGAGCTTCAAAGCCTCGCCTGTCAGGCCCAGCTCACGCACTATTGTCATGATACTTTACACTGATCATCCGGGTCGCCTCCCAACTAGGTCATGCAGCCGGGCCCGGCCATGTCTCAGTGACAACAACAGACAGCAGTTTGGCCACAGAGCTCTGCAGTGCTTCTGCAGTACAGTACTACAGCATGTCTGGAGTTCTTTTCCTAACTTGCAGACTATGTCAAAACAAATCTATTCTGACACTCTCATTCTGATTTAGCGCAGCAAGTGTTTCCTAAAAAATATCTGTGACTCATCTCATACAGTGATAACAGACAGAATAAGTTCCAGTGGGATGAAGAACACTGAACGCTTGTGTTGAATCAGAGGGTAGATGAAATAAGACAAAGACAGTACTGTTTCAGTACTAGAGAGCTGATCGCATAATAAGACCATGTTCAATTTACATCATTATCATTAAAAATGAAAGTGAATTCTTACAAAATTGAATTAGAAATTGAATTATGCGGTGTAATTTCATAGAGAAATGCGTTTTGTGTGAATCTGACAAAAATATAAATAGGTCACATTTCAACCCTTAATAATAATAATAATAAGACGACTAAGGGAAGAAGAAATTATATATTTTGTAAAAATAAAATTAACAAATAATATAATACATAAAATTAATCTGCATAAAGAAAAAGCCTAAATAAAATAAAAGAATAAAATTAAATAAAAAAACTAGACTTAAAAAACATTATAGATGGATGGATAGATAAAAAGGAGTAATTTGACTAATATGTAATGTAAATCTAAGTGAGTGGCTCAGCCAGAATAAAGTGCAAAATGGACTAGGTTTTATACAAATAATGGACACAAACTGTGGATTAGTTTGATTCCACATGTCAGACTCACCTCTCCTGGGGAACAGCAAACCAGTACTCATGTTTACGGTCACGCTGTGCGTACTGCTGCATGGAGGCACTGGCGTTGGACACAAACGTCTTCTTCATGGCCTTGCCAACCCGCAGACACAGAAACTTGTGAGACTTCTGCCTCTCCTTGGACACCATGAGGCCTGAAACACAGAAATATAAGCTCATCCTAAAAGCCCACCACAGAAACGGAGCAAAGGTAAAAACGGTCACCATAATGTAAAGAATTATATGCAGTTGAAATTTGTCTTACAAAAATGACTAATACATGATCAAATTTGAATGACTGTCTATAAGTGTGATGCAATAATGCATCAATCATCTCATGGCCTGCATATGAAGGACATGAAGCACATTAGAGACCCGAGGTTCTCAGTAAAAATCGGACATGTGGCAATAATTCCACGGAACCAAAACACGGTTGCCTCTAAATGGTAACTACTTCCCTCGGCCGGTCTAGCTTCAGTCCTGATCGCGAGAGCTGTACAATCCAATGGCACTTGGCATTTAGCTGTGTGTTAATAACCTGCATTAGTAAGGTCACCGGCATGGCTCGTGAACTAGTAGAAAGAAACACCTTACACCAGTGTTGTAGGAGCCAAAGCCCTTTACACAGCCAATTCAACATTAATCGTTACTTACACTGCAGCAACACAGTGGGAGGCATTTCATTTGCAATTGTCTAATTTGAGTGTGTAATCTCAGATGACTTTTGAAGTGTGGTCCTGAGCTGTGGTAATAACTCCCTTGATTTGTCAGAATCCATGTTAAATTAATCACCGGCCTTGTGAATATTAACGGGTCGTGTTGCATTGTAGAGGCAAATAAATTTATAGTAGTTTAAAGTATATTTGGCGTTAGGTCTAGTTTGTGGTCTTGTCGTCATAATTCTACAGATTTATGATGTCTAGATGCTTAGCATATAATTAGTTTATTTCTGTCAATCGTGATAAAAAACCCCCGTAATTACATCGCACCACCGTAAAGATTTTTAAACATTCACGATATTGCAGAGTCTTTCCCATTCAATCTTCAAAATAATGTAGAAACAACATAGAGAGAGTATATTTTTAATGTTTGTTTAATGGCATCTTTTTATGACTGAAGGCAAGCATCACTGATACCAATACTTATTTCTCTATAAACATCCCCCCCCCCCCCCCCCCATACCACTTTTTCCCTTAACGCGCCCCGACAATATCCGTACGTTGGCTAGTTTTGGTACGTGTTGCGTTCGATCCATGAGTAGCGATTCCCAAATTTTGTATGCATAGTTGGAATTTGTTAAAATATGGTCATCCAGAAACTCCAAAAGATTCTGTACTAATGTTAGTGGGTTAACTGCATTAATCAAATGAGGATTCAAACCAAAATTTCTTCAGACCACCTTCAACTGTCGCACATGATCAGTTTGAGATAGTTCGCTATAGTTAGAAAATGGTACCAATAATCCAAACTACATAGTTTAGCAAAACGCAGATTAACGAGTCAGACCCAAATTCGCGTGATAATGTAGATAACTTTGGTATTTTTCAGGAAAGTGTGTTGAGATTACAATCAACCAAAACTTAGACAGCTGTTAGTATGCAGTATTTACACAACTATCAATACTTAATCGGGCAACCCTTAGCCTTAATGACAGCATATAGTCTCCTGGGCATGCTGTCTCCATCTTCATGCCACCTCAAACCAGTCAATGTTTTTTTTCCAGACTCGGTCTGATTAATTTTTGGTCCCAAATTTGTATCAATTTTACTGGTAGTCCACTGTATGAATAATTTTTGGGTATGATTTGTCACAGTTTACTTTATTTTGCTATCCTCACTTACATAAATGAACTATAGTTCCTGCACCCACTAGTAAAAAAATATCCAAAAATTATATCTGGACTTTGAATAATTTTTGGTTTGATTGTATATCCTTCAGTTATTTTCACACATAATTATGACCGTTAAAATGTATTGTACATTTTTTGTGTTACGTTCACGGTTCGTTTTTTTTTTGCTTATGGTACAGCATCGTAATTTATAGCATTAGAGCTGCTCCTTGCAGCGGTCGTACTGTAAGCATGCTCTTTGAGTAATAATGCGGGAACCACTCTTGATAAACTCCTCACTAGATATTTTCATAAATAGAAGTGACTTGTTTTTCATCTGAAACGTGCTGCGATTTATCGTCCTAAAGCCAATCATATAATGCAAAACGCTCAAGCAATCAACACAACGCGCACGCGTGCACATATTTATGTACTGCTCGCTGAAACTGATAGGACATACTACAACCTAGCTCATTTCACAACAGGCCTGCTAGAATTCCGCTTTTCATCACCAAAATATAGTGAGCCCCCTATACATGGTCCTTATGTTTTTACATTAGTTTATCCAAATGAATGCGCTGTGCTAAGTGAGGGAACATCAAAAGATCTCTCTCCTCTCTCTCTTCCCTATCAGTTATTAACTTGCTGCATTGTTTACTTACGGTGTGTTTTGACATAATCCGACCAACTACAAGCTTTCCAGTGATGTCTGTAAGAAAGGGTTATTCACTCAACAAGCTCGCGCATCTGCGCCGAAGCGCGCTCAATCCACTCAGCGTTCTTTGTTTATCAGCTCGCGCACATCAGCTATACAGGCGTTAATACTGAATGTTTAATATTATATTAATTGCATTCATATACTTCGTAGTAGACATCCTTACCTCCTTTCTGCTGTCAGTAGTGCGGTTAGTCTTCCGGCCTACCGGCCTGCGCTGTCTGCGCACCCCACGGCGGGGGTGTTTATCTTCCCGTCGAAAAGAGATGGATTGGTGACGATGTTAACGACAAGACGGTGCAGGATTCACGTGGCACTACATGCGCTGGGGGCAGCCGCTGTGTCTGAGATCTTGATGCCCGATACCAGATACCCGTGATCGTCAGCCCATCCCAGCGTACAATTTTTTAACATTTAATAGGCTTTGAAATATATAATAACTTCTAATTTAAGTGAACTTAAAACAATCTTCACATAAACCCATAATAATACATGTCATATTGACCGGCGCCCCTTTTCTGACCACGTCAGGTCGGAAGTCGATATAATGAACTGACGATTCAATCAGTTTGTTTAATGAGTGAGACTGTCTGCTGGCTCTCCAAAGTTTTGAAAACCATTTCAAAGACAAGTGAAGTGGAGCGTTCTGCGACTGAATAAATGCACTTCTTGTCATGAGAAAAAGTGACAGAAGCAGCAGTTATGAGTGGGGTGGGCAACCCTAGCCCCGCTCCTGCGTTAATTGCGGTAAATATACTATTTTATGCACATTTATACACATTTCAAGATTATAATTTTTTTTTTATTATTATTGTTTTATAATACATTTTGATGATTTGGAGAATTAGATTTTTAGAATTGTATATAGTTTAAAGTATATTTTTACACACACACACACACACACATGCAAAAATATATTTTTGAGCGACATGAGGCTGCTGAATATTACTGTTTCCAAGTTATGTTGTTGTGTGTTCCAAGGGAAAAAGTAAAACTAGAAAAATAAGCAGATTTCCGCCCCCATTTTCCCACATTAATAATATACAGCATCTATACGACTTCATCCACATTATTGCATCTTTACTGAACAATTTTCTGAACAACAAACAGGCATTGTTGACGTGGGTGGTGACATGTTCATGTGATGTCAGCAAGCTGCAGATGTTTAGAAACAAGCCTTATGTTCCCTTTCATGGGAACTTCGAAACTGCGACCTCTAGGGATCGCTATGTTAACGCCTCGTCGTGACCCTGTCTGAAGCATACCTTGACAAACCCCACTCGTGGCCTCGACAGCCTGACGTCACTACCGTTGCGATCACAGTATAAATCGGTGCCGAGCTACAACACCATCATTCTCTTCTCTTCGTCTTTTCATGGACTGTTCTGTTTGAAGCGTCATTTTCAAGTAAGAAGTAAGAGCTTCTATGTCTTATGGCGAGCACGTAGTAAGCATTTAGCAGGGGTGTGCATCCGTGTTGTTGTTATTTGACACCTGATGACACACACGATTTCTGCGTTTTTTTGTTTGGGCGAGGAGCACGCACGTGATGTCCTCGAGGGGTCAATCTGCGTGCACTGCGAGTTTTTTTCCAATGAAAAAACTCCGTTCTCGATTGTCTCTCTTTTCAAGTAAAGAGGGGCAGCCATCTGCTTCCCGCGGTTCAGAACCGGCCGCTGCTGAGGCACGGAGGTGAATGAGCTCGTGGGGATCTCAGGTGTACCTGGCCGATGAGTTTAGAGAGGGGATTTCCTTCTCGCGCTCATCGGCGGGGGCGAGAGACAGCCACTGGAGGATGATGTTCTCTCTTTAATTAACATTGTCTGATCCAGGGGCCATTGCTCTGCTGGGTTCAGCCCAGGAAGAGCAGGAAATTGATGATGAGAGCGAAGAAGCTGAGGCTGAGCCTTCACAATCCTCGATAGCCCTGCGTATGATGATCTCTTAGAGGTTATGGATCGCGCCACGGCAAGACTTGACTTGCCATGGAAGTGGACTAAGAAAGTGACGTCGCGAGGTCATCTCGATGAACGTATTTTTTTGGCCATAACCTTCCAGCTCAGGTGATTCTTCCTTTCCTTCCTGATCTCCATACTTAGATCAAGAAGGAATGGGACAGGCCGTTTTCCTCACGTGCATCCATCCATCTGTTTCAGCATACCAGTTATGCGAATATCGTGGCGGTGCGCGAAAACGGCTATGAGAGCATGCCCCTGTAGAAGAGACGCTAGCTAGCTATATCTCTATGGGAGAGACATCATCTCTCAAAACTCCCTCCTTGCCATCCATGCCTCTTCAAGCTACATCTAAATTGAATGGCAGGGCATATGCAGCAGCAGGTCAGGCTGTTGCTTCACGGCACACGATGGCGGTGCTCCAAGCATACCAGGCTTATCTGCTGAAAGACCTGGATAAAGGCGAGGGCCTTTCTCTTGATGAGGTAGCTGAGCTGCGCCGCACCATGGATCTTGCTCTTCGTGCTACTAAGCATGCTGCCTCTGCCATGGGCAGATCTATGGCGGCGATGTTAGTAACGGAGAGGCAGCTGTGGGTAAACCGGGCAGACATCGTGAAGAAAGAAAGGGGTTTTCTTCTCGATGCCCCTGTTTCGCCCTCTGAACTTTTTGGTACCTCTGTTGAGATGGTGTTCGAGAAGTTCAGGGAGGTGAAGCCGCGCTCAGCGGCCTTCAAAACCTTCATTCCACGAAGGTCCAGGTCTGAGCCCGAACAACCCATGGGTCCTAGCCCGTCTCAGTTTGAGGTTCAGAGACTGGCTCAGAAGGCTAGTGTTGCGACTCGCGCTCCTCCTCCGCCTGCTGGTAGGGGTAGGAAGTATCGTGGGTCGAAGGGAGGTAGGCAGGACCTGAGGGATGTGATCCAGACAAGGCGTCAGCGCTTTCGTCCGGATCAGAGTAATACTTAGGTATCCACTCTTTCTCTCAGGGGGTGTAACATCTACCCTTTTCTTTCCCTTCCTAATTCCCCCTGTAAGACCCCATATATCTCCTGCAGAACAGTCTCCTTCTCTGTAACTATGATGTTTTTGGGTGTTCTATGTTATCATAGTACCACCTTTACGAGTCCGGTCTAGAGGCTTGCTTCCGGACAGAGCTCCACGCGGGATCCCTTTGGTTGTGAGTACGATCATGTCTAATTATGTATATAAATAATATTTATGTGGCTATAACTGGTTGTTGTGTGTACCCTTCTGCTAGTTTCTTTGCAGTGTTTCCCGTGATGGGTTCAGAAACCGGGTGCTCGACTCGCAGTGCTTTTTTTCACTCGTCGATATATGTCCAGACGTTAAGTAAGCCGGTTTTCGGCTTCATATTTCCTGGATCATGCGGCCATAACACAGGTTTCTGCGGGAGTTTTGTGATTATCAGGCTCCCGGTGTCACTGCAAAAAATTCCTGGACGGCCGGGCTGGGGTTTCCGCTTTCATGCTACCCTGACTGGTCTAACGTATCCGGGTCGCCCTGAGGGTTTTTTCCCGATCACCAGGATATCCCCTTGAGGCATCACCCCCCTCATCATTGAGGGTTATTGTGAGTATGATGTTTCTTTCGAGCGTTAATCCTCTCTGAGGAGTTAGATTCCTCGCTCCATGGGCTGTCCTCGTGGTAGTGTTGAGCAGTGCTCCCCTTTTATCAAAGGGTTACCTGGGATGAGAGTCTGGCTAGACGGCAGTATGCTTACCCCTCTGATTGTTCAATCATGCTGCAGGTCGAGCCCGACCTCTCGTGAGAGCTTGGGTTTGGCTCCCTCAGCCAAGGTAACTTACGGCCTATCGTTCCTGGCATTGGAAATCTGTATGCGGCCCCCTTCTCGACTGAGAACAGGTGTGTGGCCACCCCAGCTACGTAAACTATTTGCTAGCTGTTTCCAGTTTGGAACATTCTGCAGTCCGACCCCCCGTCTCGTTTGAGAACTGAGTTGTTTCTTCCCAGTTGATAACTGCTAGCTGTTCCACCAATGGAACATGCTGTAGGTTGAGCTCCCTCTCCATTGAGCGCTGGATGTTCTCCCCCAGCTACAGATTTACTGCTAGCCACTCCCGCATTATAGCCGTAGATATAGCGTCTGGGGATACGCTATGTTTATCTATAGGCTGCCTTTTCAGGGTGCCACGAGAAACCCTAGAACAGTATTCAAGTGTGTGCACGTTATGCTATGCCCACTTTTCTAAAATCCACATAAGTTGTAAGTGTGCACGTTATGCTTTGCCCCCTTTTCTAAAATCCACTTAAGTGGTAAGTGCGCACGTTATGCTTTGCACACTTTTCTAAAAATCCTGTATGGTAAGAGCTACGCGCAGCAGCTTCGTGCTCTTTCTGAATGGTTTAAAACCCCGGTTCTGCCTTGGGCACCACTCCTCCTATGTATCGTCTGGATACCTACTTTAACAAGGTGTTGCTACTATCTTTTGAGACCGTTCCTTCAGCACATACAAAGAGAAAAGTGCGGTAGCCCCTGTGTGACAGGCCAAGACTAGTATGATTCTAGCCTCTTGGTCGTATTCCCTTACAGGAATCTGTTTCTGATTCCAAGCCTTGTGCTCTACCCCGGGCCCAGGAGTTCTGGCCCTGAGAGGTAAGTTTTTTTGGGTATGTAGCCTAGGCCTTTGGCCTTAGGGAGTAACGTCACTGACAGCCGTCTAAACGCCCCAGGGGCAACTCCCATAAAAAAAAAAGCAATAGGTAGAGTTGGTTCTTAGTGCTCGCCATGGTTCTGGCTTGCTCTCCCCTCAGCATGGTGGCGTGGGTATAACGTTCCCCATAGCGACCCTAGAGGACGCAGTTCGAAGTTCCCCTGAAAGGGAACGTCTCAGGTTACTTAACCATGGTTCCCTGAGTAGGGAACAGGACACTGCGCCCTCTAGGTTCTTTGCCATGCTGCGGACGCAGCTTCAGACGGAATGACAGGGAAAGAAGAAAATGATGTGTAGCTCCCGGCACCGATTTATACTGTAGTCGCACTGGTAGTGACGTCATGGCTGTCGCCGGCCAACGAGTTGGTGTTTTTTTCAATGTATGCTTCAGACACGGGTCACGACGAGGCGTTCCCCATAGCGACCCCTAGAGGACGCAGTGTCTCGTTCCCTACTCAGGGAACCATGGTTACATAAGTAACCTGAGACGTTTTAAACCATCTTTTAACGCACCAAGATCAAGGAAACTTCTTGATTTGATTCCTCATGATATCACGTCTTGAACTCACTCCTGGGCTCATTCTGAAAGCTGGCTCATCCGTTAGTGTTGAATAATTATGACTCATACGCTGGAATGGAAAGCACCTTGGGGCACACAGAGATCTCAGCACATCTACAGCTGAAAAGCATGGAGGAATGATGATAAAAATATACAAGTGAGAGTCTAAAAATTTACATTTCATTATCTGCATTCCATAATAAGACTATGGAGCCTAGTGGACATACTTCTCATACAGCCCTGAGTAACACCTCTCTGGCATATCATGGGAATATCATAGCATTCTATTATTTGCACCTGTACCACTGTACCTTCTAAATACCACTGATTATGAATATGATAATCATTCAATTCTTTAGTACAGAGCTATAGTGGGTTCAGTATAACACCACAATGAAAAAATATATTTTCTTCCTCAGTACTTTTTAGTACTTTTTTTCCTATTTAAGAAAAAAAATCCTCTAAGCATCATAAGAATTTTGTCATTTTGCTTTTGCTTCAGCATATCTTGGTTTAATTCTATTTTATTGTACACTACCACTCAAAAGTTTGGGGTTAGTACGGAGAGAAATTAAAACTTGATTGCAAGGACATATGAATTTTACCAAAAGTGACTGTAAAGACTTTTTACATTGTTACAAAAAAGATTCTGTTTTTAAAAATGCTGTTCTTTTTACTTTTTTATTCCTCAAAATAAATAAATTAATTAAAATAAATTAAAATGGTTTTCACAAAAATATTTAGCAACACAACTGTTAACAAATTTGATAACAAGAAATGGTTCTTAAGCAGCAAGTCAGCATATCAGAATGATTTCTGAAGGATCATGTGACACTGAAAACTGGAGAAATGAATGCGTAAATTCAGCTTGCATCACAGTATTAAATTACCTTTGAAAATATATAAAATAGAAAACAGTTGATTGTACTATATTTACAGTATACGTTTTTATTGTTATTATTTTCAAATAAATGCAGCCTTGGTGAGCATAAAAAATTATGCATTAAAATTAGGACTGTCAATCGATTAAAATATTTAATCGCGATTAATCGCAACTTAATCGCACATTTTTATCTGTTCTAAATGTACGTTATGGATGTTCACCCCAAAATGAAATTTCTGTCATTAATTACTCACCCTCATGTCGTTTCGAATCTGTAAGACCTTCGTTCATCTTCGAACACAATTTAAGATATTTTTGATGAAATTTGAGAGCTTTCTGACCCTGCATAGACCGCAATGCAACTGTAATGTTCTCAGGTACAGAAACGTTGTAAGGACATCGGTAAAACAGTCCATGTGACATCATTGGCTCAACTCCGTGTTCGCGAAGCTACGAGAATACTGTTTGAGCACAAAGAAAACAAAAATAACAATTTATTCAACAATTCTTCTCCCCTGAGTTACGTCTTCTGAACTCACCCTCTCCCCTTGTTTGTTTTCTGTTTTTTTTTTAAAGTTTTTTTGTTTCCTGTTTGTTTCTCCCCACGGCGATGGAAATAGCCGCTTGGTTCTCCGCCTTAGCCCTCCGAGATCTCCCCTTCTTCCAGTACGCCAGGGAATTATGCGGGCTCGCCACAGCGACGGCATTGGATGACGCCACCATAAATTCTGTTCTGGCTCTGGGCCAACTACCATCGCCCCATGGACCTCCCAGAATCTTTTCCGGTGTCTGGGTTGGGTCCTGCCGAGCCAGAACGCATAAACCGCTGTCAACCGCCGGCCAACTTATGCTCATTTAGTTCGCCCGGCCGCTTTCCAAGTCAAGAGCCCGCCGGCAGCTCCCACAAGCCAAGTCCACATCTGCAGCTCCCTCAAGCCGCTGGCCACGGCTATTCTCAGCCAGCCGGCTGCCCGAGTCAAGTCAGTTAAAGGCTATTGTTGTCTTAGGTCTGTTTTTATAACCACAAAAGATATAATCTTAATACTTATTTGTAAATTATTATTTGAAGTAACAAAACCACGTGTGGTTACCCTGGCTACAAGAACCATGATATTAAGTTTTATTGGTGTTAAAACCATGGCTAATTTTCGTAAGGGAACATGGAAACTCAGAGAGAATATTAGATTCGTTGATGGTGGGGAAATTATTACCGACATTAAAACACGTTATTAACGTCAACAGCCAAAAAAGTTTTACAGGATTTTGAATGTGCCTGAAAGTGATGCACAGGCTTCGTTTTCACTTTTTTTTTCTTATCTCGGCGCTGGATTGCTGATGTCTTTTCACAGGCATAGTTGTCCATCAATTATGATCATTTGCATTCAGTCGCAAACATGGGGTACAAGCGGTAGCGAGCGCGGATGCGGGAATCACGGTTTTTTATTTTTTATTTGAGCAACTGGGATGGTGCCCCCCCTGGGAGTTGGTGCCCTATGCAAACTGTGGACTCGGCGGTACTGATCTCCATTTCTCCAACTACGGGCTAGGCAACAGGTTAAACAGAACATGTGCGCTGCATTAATCACGCGTTAATAAAATTAGTGCCGTTAAAATTAGTTTGCGTTAACGCGTTATTAACGTGTTAATTTTGACAGCCCCAATAACATTTTTTAACTGACCCCTAACATTTGAGTGTATTTGATATTGTAATTGTAGTGTATTTGGTATAGATTTTTTTTTTTTGGAAACCAAGACAGAACCTAACATAAGAGCATGCTTTTTGCTGAGGCTACACCTCTGCTACATCAGTATCAACACAAAATCGACACCTCAGGCAATATATAAACAGCCTTGGGTGACTGATAAAATACATACTAGTTCTGTCAACAGATTTAAATCAATGTCAACATCCTGTGATTAATCCCATTATTTCTAGTTAATATATTTTCAGCTATACTTTTAAGGAAAGAACTGCCTGTAGTTTCTGCTGTGTGTTGTAATGTTAGTGTGTATGTGCATTTGTCATGTTTGATGGGCTTTAGCTTATCTCTCAGTCCGAGAAAGGGCTTCTGGCACAGTCTGGCCTCGACAGATCAAAGCAGCGTGTAAAAGCCATGGTCAAGTGTCCCTGCGCTCCCTCAGGTGAAAACAGGTGAGCCACTTTTCATTTCGAAGCACCTTTCAGCTCACTTTTTACACAATATAAAGTTCTCTCTCTCTCTCTCTCTCTCTCTCTATATATAAATTGTATAAAATAAAATAAATTGTAAAACAGTAAATATATAAACAGATTAAAGTCATATTTAAAAACGTTTAAAAGGAGGATTTTGAGTGGTTACATTTCATCATTTTTCCAGATATAAAACATTTATAATATTTATAATTAAATAATTCAAATAAATTAAATATAAATGTTGAAAATTATTATTTTAAGTTTATTATTACATAATTATCTCTATTAAATAATTTATAATTCTATTAAAATTATTATATTTTTATAATTCTATTTCTTAATTTTACATCTACTAATACAATATATATTTAATGCACACCGACACAATCATTATATAATATATATATAGATATATTATAGATATATATATAAATAATATATCATATCACACATTCTAACACATTTATTATAAAATAAAAAATGTTTAGAATATAAATAAATACATAATACATCGTATTTACATTATATATATATATATATTATATATATAGAGTATTCTAGACTATTCATATATTATTAATAACTATTTAATTAAATTATACTTACTCATTAGCATAACACAATGGTAAACCCTATGACCCCTCTAAAAGGTGTTAATCACAGACTGGTAAGTAGCACAAATTGCAGAAATATTGGAGAAGATGTTGTCGTACCCTCAGCAGAGCTCAGTGTCTGGCTGCTCTTAGACTGTTGGTCGTTCTCTCTCTGGGCCTGCTGGACACTCTCTCGCTGTTCCTTGGCTTGTTGCATAGTGTGACTCTTCCACATCTTTCTCAGCTCCTCTACATCCGTCTCTGAATCTCGAGTACCATCTCTGGTCAGTTTAGCCCCATCGGGACTGCTTTCCTGTCCCGAGGCCTCCCCTGCTCCTGGGGCCAAGCTTTGAGAACCTATGGAGGGGGCGACTCCTTCGGTCTGGCAGTGGCGTGGTTGCTGGTGGTCCCTGCTGGTGGGTGTGCTTGGCTGTTCCTGGCTGGGTTGTTTGGGCTGGGCAGTTTCGCTGGCTGGTTCTCCCTCCTCTGGCTTTTTCTCCTCCTCCTCTGAATGGCTGCCCTCAGCCGTCTGCGGTTCCTGAAGGAGGGTCTGCATGGATTGGGACGAGGCTCCTGATGACTTGTCCTCCTGCTGTAGCTCCTCTGTGGACTGCCGCTCCTCCAGGATGGGCGAGAGCTCTGACTCTGTGAAGACGTCCTCTGAGATGGAGCCCTCGGTGCTGCGGGGGGCAGTGCTGGCGCTGTCATAACCCTCCCGCAGACGCTGATCTGTTTGATGAGAGCTTCCAGAGAACACGGCTTCAAAATCCCTGTGGCACAAACAGAGAGAATGAGAGATGCACCTTCTAGAAAACTAATATTGCATATCTAAAGGTGTCTTTACTGCTCTATGATGTGGCTTTGGTTCAACTTCATAGTATTCTTCAATGGTAATAGCATAAATAATCATTCACAGATACCATTGTATGCACCACACTTAACTTAGTAATGTCTGAAATAACATGAAATAATAAACAAAACAATAGAAGGACTGCACCATTTAAATGTTAAATGTTAAACTATGTCTATTCTATCTACTTTGTTTACTTTTTAATTATTATAAAAATAACAATAGCCTGACTCTCTAACACCAGCTCTCTCTATTCTATTTTCTTTTCTATCTAATTTATATTCTTTTTATTTATGATTTAAAAAAGAAAGGGAAAAAAAAGCCTTGCTATGTGAACTGCGTTAGACTAACCGGGACTTATCACAGCACTTATATATTGTAGCTCTTTTGTTGGTTCAATTGCTTCTATTGTCCTCATTTGTAAGTCACTTTGCGTCAGCTAAATGATTAGTGAAAGTGAAAGTAAATGTACATGTGTTCTTAAAATGTGTGCATTCAGTTTTCTCTGAAAAATGGTAAGGGTTTAATCAGTCCACACTGCAATGCAGCAAGAAAGTGAAAAACTTACAAATAAATATGGTAAAAAATATTAATATAATTATAATAATTCTATATTCATAAGAATAATAATAATTCAATAATAATAAATAATGTAAAAAAAACATTACTTATTTAATTGTGGGCTTATTATTATTGAGAACTTTCATTCCGGTTTTCTCCACAAATGTCAGGGTTTAATCAGACCCACATTGCAATGCTCTGTAAAGGACATAAAGACACATACTATTTAAATATAAAAGATATGTTTTTAATTCACAATATATTATTATTATTATTTTTGTGGTTTTTGTTAGAATCTTCCAGTAAAAATAGTACTAAATTTTTCCTTCTTTTATTCACATTATTTTTAATTAGAGGTTTCAATATTTAGAATATTATTGAATTCTGTAATACTAACAATAACAACAATGCTAAGAATGATTGTTTCCTATTTTTATTTCCTTTTTTAAATGAATTTTTAAAATTTTAATTAAAATGTAAAGATACTGTAAAAACTGTGAAGACTTAATACAACAACATAATACAAACCCACTTCCAAACAACATGATGTTGTGAAATTTCAGTGACTAAGGTAATGTGACAACCATAGCGTGCTGTGCACGAGAATCAACTTTTGATTCTCTTATGCCCTGTTTCTCACCACTGTGATATTTCTGTGTCATATTAAAAAGTCTAAAATGCACAGACTTCTTATCATGATATGTCATGTCAGATGTGGCTTCTGTACTGCAGTAAAGCCACAGCTTGAGACATCTGAAACACAAGTGCACAATGACGTGTGTCTGTCTGGATGGTAGGTGGGAGGTGGATAGAAGTACATAATCAAAACCATTTGGAGCAATTAATAAGAGTACAAGCCAACATAAAAGTGCATAAATGAAAAGTAGGTCCCTCTGTCTGTACATCTGCACGATCAAAGGCGTCTATGCTTCACATCCACACCTGAGACCCTGCAGTGAACCCCGTCTGACTGGTGAACCAACCAAAACAGCTCTGAGCTGAATAAAACACATCATCATTCATAAACTAACAGAGGATATAAATATCTGGGGGTGGAAACACTGCAAAAAAAAAATTAACTTCTTATTACAAATCGAAATGGGTGAGTAATTCAGACGTAGGCAGCTGAATTCATGCTTCATTAGCCTTAAGAGTAAAAATCCATTTCCTGTATAATAAAGCTGAACAGTAGATATCTGAAATAATTGTACATGCTCACCGCAAACAAAATATTGACTTGTCACATGAGAGATCTTCAATCTAGAAAAGACATCTGAAGATGAATCCAATTAATAACATGTAACGCTTAACATGTAACTACTAGTCTGGTGGCTCAAGTCGTTTTTTTCATTTAGTTTTTTGGCCTTTGCACCACTTATAGTAAAGCGAGGACAAGAATGGGCATGGGCATGTGAATCCTAATTAATAATAAGTTTCCGATTCGTTCAAGAACAATGTTTTGCAAATTCAGAATGATTAATTTTGATTGGATTCACAATAATATTCAATTTCGATTAATTATCTGATTCTGTATTTTATTAAATGCATTTATAGAATTATTTAAATACTAACATGTCTTAGCCAAGTAAAAGACAAACAACTAACTCTATGCTGTGTCAGTATGAAGCGAGAGGTCTTACGGTGGTATGGAGTCACGGATCTTGCTGTCGGTGATCTCTCTGTAAACGGCTGCAGACTGAACCTCATCCAGTGGACACATGATGCCGTACTCCTCACAGCCTCTCTCCAGAACCAAAGGGTCTGTCCGGTGAGGGGTACACACATGATGTTGTTGGGCGTCACCAGCAACACCCCACTAACAACACCGTGTGACATGACACAAGAACGCCACATGACAGTCAGTCAGTTTATCGGTTAAAGTCAGTTCATTGTTGATTCAGTGATGCCATCGTCCAGCTCAGTTCAGTTCTCTTCCAATAGTGTCTGTGCAGTCAAGTCAACAATGTTGCCAGAGATTGTCCCCCAAACTAAGCAAGCCAAAGGTAAACAGGACAGAACCGAATTCAGTTCCCTTCCAGTCGGTCACTCTCGACGTCATGTCGGTGACCGACGAATTGGGATCTCGCTTGGAGGGACCAATCTACTTCGAGTGTAAAATAAACAGAGCCAATGCACATTGGCATGCGATAATTGCCACAGCTGCTCTGCGCTGCAGCGCAAATATTTAATGAGCAGCCGGTGATTCGCATATTTGCTTTTCGCTTCGGACCCGAACACATGTGCTGTTCCTACTTGTGTTTTTACTTTGGAAAGTGGTGGAAGACAAGCTGCTCGTTTAGGAAGGAGCCTCTGCGTGTCTGGTGCGGGTGTGATGGTGCTGACAGTGTTGCCGCAATTGCCGCACATCACGATGCAGTGAGGTAAGTCTCTTGGTAAGCAGACATGGTGGTCAGGTTCCTAGAGGGGCAAGGAGGTTGAACCTCATCGTCCTACTCCCCCCGGTTGTGTGCTCAGGGGACCTGTCTTGGTGCTCACGAAAACGCAGAGACCGACTCTTTGAACCTTTGCAGTAAGATGAGTTTGAAAAATCTGTCACTAAAGACAGTTCTTTCATGACTGCTGGAGTCCATCAAGAGGGTAGGGGGCCCGACCGCAGGCATTTTCGGGGGACGAATCGGTCTAAGAATTCGGGGCCGGGACAAATATCATTGTTGTCCTGACGACCCCCGGACTGGATATATGTGCCCCAAGGTTCCTGACCACGCCCTTACAGGGACCAGGTAGTGAGCCTGCACGCATGCCTAGGAGGGGCAGATCAGCCCTAGCTTTTCTCTGTTCCCGTCCGCGCTCTCGGCTGTACGGGATTTTAGAACACAAACTTCAGAACCTCCGGACCAGTCTTTGTCTGTACGGAGGCCAAAGCCGAAGGGGACAGGCTGTCTCCAACAGAGGTTAGCCCACGGATTAGTGGATGCTATTGTCTTGGATTACTAATCCAAGTGCCTTGCCCATTACAGGCTCGCAAAATCGCTAGCCGACTCCCGGGCTATTGTGTTTTCCAGTCAGCCTACCAAAATGCATCACCACTCGGCCCGATGGGCTTCTTAAATGCAGATCTCCTGCGGGTCCTTAAAAAACTCCTAAAGTGAGTTGTATCAAACTTAAGGCCATTAAAAAAGTTTTAAATATGTTAAATAGTATAAGAAATGTCTTAATTATAATTACAAGAGGTCTTACAGTTGGGGACGGAAAAACAAGAGTCGCGATACGGCTGGATTAAACTTCAAAACGCAATGATATCATTGAATAAATATGAGCGCTGCACATTTCAAGTCAAAACGTGGCGCGGATGTCTTTATTTGAATGTATCTGAAGGGAACAGACTGTCCTCAGAAACATGTCGTTGGCATTTTTATTTAATTTGACCTATAATTCCTGATAAAACAGCATTTATGATCCGCGGAGCTGCTTTGTGAACGCCGTACCGGGGAAACTGCAATAGTTCAGCGCTCCTAAAGTGCCACCCGTGGCGAGAATGAATTTGTATTTCCAACAAGCCTTTCTTGCTGTTTATGGTCAGAACAATGCAAATATCAACTCGTGTTTTTAAGCAGCAAACACATGGAGTTGTAAATGATAGAAGATAATGTGCCTTCTAAAAATCTAAACAATTGAGATTATTAATTGAAATTAAATTAATTATTTATACGTTTTAAATTGACAATAATTTATATGCTTGATTTATCGCTTTTCATAAAAATGGTCTAAAGGCTGAAATGCTGTTGTATAAAATGTTTGTTTTTGTGAAAACCTGTATCTGACTGTAAATCATGTAATTTTATGGCTTAGTACTGTATGTTACCACAGACATTGTCTAACCCCACTCATACTGTGTTCATTTTTACTTGTGCAGCTCTTAAAATGGCCGGGTCATAAATTTCCTTAAATTTATTTTAACATTTTTTGCAGATACCCTGTAAATAGTGAAATTAAATTCCTTCCTTCATATTTGTTGATATTTGTGTATTGAAAATATTTTTGATTGACATTTAAACTGATTTTCTATATTTAAAAAAAAAGGTATTTTTTTATTTGGGCTAGTTAAATAAATTTTTAGGCTACCAAAATCTGAAGAGTACCTGCCCGAAGGGCTACCAGGTATTTAGAAATTTTGTGAGCCCTGCCATTCAGGTTGCGAGCACACTCAACTAGAAGTGTTGCTTCCTCTTGGGCGCTGGCTCGTGGCGCCTCGCTGGCAGTTATCTGTAGAGCTGCGGGCTGGGCGACCCGTAACATGTTCGCTAGATTCTATAGCCTCAGTGTAGAGCCGGTATCTTCCAGTGTACTCGCCCCTAGTGGCCAGTAGCATGAAGGGCCCGTTCTAGTGTCGGCTTGCAATGCCACTTCCGCCCGCTGGACCGGATACGTGCGTCTATTGCTCCAGTAGAGTTCCCCAGAAATGGCTAACCCTGTGAGTTCCTCTGTCACCCCCCGGCAGTCAGACGTGGCGGAGCGTCTGACGCCAGGCCTATACTCCCATAGAACTAGGCTGGAACCCCCCCAGAGACTTCCATATGTTTTATTACCCTAATTGGCTAGTCCATATGTGTAACCGCCACATTTTACTTCCTACGGGCAGGATGTGGCCTCCGCAGCGTCCCCTTCTCTTCTAGGGCATGCTTCCCAGCGTTATCCAAATAGTCACACTGAGTGGGTCTTGCGGAACAGTAGTGACTGACCTTCTCTGCTTAGAGCCCTGACTCCCGCTCCAACAGTTGGGGGCGGTCCAGGAGTCTCAAGCAGAGCACTGGAAGGGCCAGCGACAGTGGCGTGTTGGTAGATATCCCCAATTCGTCGGTCAGTTCCAACGTACGTCGAACGTGACCGACTGAAAGGGAACGTCTCTGTTACGTATGTAACCCTCCTTCCCTGAAGGAGGAAACGGAGACGTACGTCTCGTCGCCATAGTCATTGTACCTCCGCTGTACGGCCGAGTCACTAGCTCGGCTCCTCAGCGGAAAAGCAAATATGCGACGCACCGGCTGCTCATTAAATACTCGCGCTGGAGCGCAGAGCAGCTGTGGCAATTATCGCATGCCAATGTGCATTTGCTCATTTTGCTTACACTCGAAGTAGATTGGTCTCCCAAAGCGATCCCCAATTCGTTGGTCAGTTCCGATGTACGTCTCGGTTCCCTCCTTCAGGGAGCGAGGGTTACATACGTAACCGAGACGATTTCATTAATGTTCTTAATGACATTTTAGTGTAACAACATTATTAAAGATAAAAGATGTCTGATTCAATATTAGAATATTAGAAAGCCAAGTCCTGAGTTGGGGATGGAGGAGGGTTATTTGCTCCAGAGCAAGCGAAAGCAGTATCAAATAATACTGAATATATCTTATATAGGAGTGCTGTGATAGGCGTCGTATTCCTATAGGTAGACGTGGATCAGTTGAGAGTCAGCAGATGCAAGTTTGACTCATGTTACCTGCCAGAACTAATACTACGCAATTAGTTACTAATTGCTGGGCAATTTTTGATCAAAAGTTAGGTATTCTACTGAGCAACTGATTATATCTACACCTGTGCCTAATTTTGTACTTGACACACTCTGAGGAAGGCTGGATGGCCGAAATGCATCAGTGTGCAGTGTTTTAGTCATTTTTAATGTTTCTACAGTGAGCCATGTTTGAATAAAGGCTTTTTAACATTTTGGAACTGGAAGAAGTGCCTTGGATTCGTAGTTTCTATAGACAAAAGTTAGGTATGTTGAACCAAAACATTTAAACAGGGGCCATTTCTTGACAATTAAACGTGCTACATACCCCACTGAATCATTCAGACATAATACAGACAACATTGAAACCACTAGGGAGAGAATCGTCAGAAGACTTATTTCTTTGCACAAAAGAGGACAGTGGTGTAAGAATACCAAATCATTGTTTTAAGTGTGAAAACAACAAAAGTAAAACAGAAATTTAAAAATAATGGTGACTTGTGACAAGGCCCCTGAAATAATCAAGCTTTCACTTTAAGTTTTCATTTAGTGATATTTGCTGTGGAAAAAAAAGACAGGGAATATGCCAAGCAAGTGTCTTGACACTACAGTAAGAAGTGCCTGGTTCCCACAGTGAAGTTCAGTGGTAGTAAAGCTCTTTTATAGGGATGTATGAGTGCTGAAGGTGTGAGGGAGTTGAGCTGTCATGAATTCACATACCAGGGTGATTTAAACAAAAACATTGAAAACAAGATGCTTATCTTCTACTCATTTCCTGCATTGTGGGCACTTTTTCCACATGACAATGAATATATACATTTTCCCAAGGCGAAAAACCTTCAGTGACCAAGAATTTCACCCAGCCTTAAGGCTCTTGAGCACCACAATAAAGATCAAGGCACTTATGGAGGTCGTCCCCAACGGGTTAAACAGGACAGAACTTGTACACACAATGTCAAGAAGGGTCAAAGCAGTATACTTAAAGTTATGGAGGACATACTAAGTACTAGAATATTACATGTTTGCTGAATTTAATCAAGGATATACTCATTTTTGCAACCCTACATTTAAACAAAACTGGCTACTATATTTATTTTACTGATATTAATGACATATTCCCTGTTTTTATTAAGTATGTTTAAAACATTTAAATTTTTATCATTAAGAAAATGTATGCTGATTTACTGATTTATGCACACTACACACACACACAATATAAAATATAATATTTCATAAATATATTCATCACTAAAAGTTGTCAGTGAGTTCATTCATCAAGGATCCATCAAACAGATTAAAACAGCTCTGAATTGTTCTTTTTGAATGAGTAAACGGGTCATATGATGCGATTTCAATTTTTCCTTTCTCTTTGAAGTGATACAAGCTCTTGGTGCATAAAGAAGATCTGTAAAGTTGCAAAGACTAAAGTCTCAAATACAAAGAGATATCCTTTATAAAAGTTAACCACGCCTACCTAAAACGGCTCGTTCTAACACGCCCCCACATGTCTACATCACAATGTGGGAAGATTTGCATAACGCCGCCCAAATGTTCACTCAAAGAAAGAAGGCGTAACTTATATTCTCGCTGTAGTATTGTTGCTGCCGCCATGTCGTGGAGACGCTGTGTGTTTCGTTGTGAAAGCGAAACTACTTTGTTTGGCCTTCCAAAAGAGTTTATGCTTCGTCATGCCTAGAGCTGATCCGTGCTGGGCGCTGAGGAAATACATCAACTTTGCGCTGTGGATCGCCGGATCGGCTTTCACCGTGGACGAAGCGGAGTCCAGCCCGGGGTCGTCACATGTGGTTGCCGCAAGCCGGCCGGCCGCTCCGTTCTCAAGCCCCGCCGCCTCTGCTCACTCTAGCCTGCCGGCTTCCGCTCACTCTAGCTCGGCCACCGCTCACTCTAGCCCGCCGTGTGTGACGCTGTGTTTCATTGTGAAAGCGAAACTACTGTGTTTGGCATTTCAAAAGAGGACACGACTAGAAATCAAAGTTGTATTTACAACACTGTTCCAGAACACTTCAACCCAAATATTCAGATGCGTGCAGCACATTTTATGGAGGACTGTTTCCTGATCCTGGTAGAGTAGACTACAATGCCAGCTGTTCTGACACACAGACTGTAAGTACGTTTTTTTTATTTAAAGAATTTGCCACTGACGATTCAAACGTGAGTTTTGAGCAGTGTAGAGTAGCACTTGTTGTTTGTCATTTCTCCGATCACAAATGCAGACATGGTTTTATGTTTACACGGCGCGATGCAACGCGTACAAAGACAGTATATGTCATTACAATCCGTAATTATGTCCCAACTGGACGCAACAAATGCCTCGTTTATAATGGGTTTTAATGTTTTTGTCTCGTCGCTCCGGCCGGACAGGGCATCACAGTATGGTGAGGGACGTAACATTTCCATCACACGCTTGAGGTATTCGACCAATCACAACGCACTGGATAGCTGGCCAATCAGAGCACACCTCGCTTTTCAGACCGATGAGCTTTGTAAAAATCGACGCGTTTCAGAAAGGCGGGGCATAGAGGAGAAACAATAATGTACAGTATGTGGAAAATAAGGTGTTTTTTTAACCTTAAACCGCATAAACACATTTCATTACACCAAATAATGTTCTTTTGAGCAACATCATATGACCCCTTTAATTACAAGAACAGGTTCATAAGAGTCACTTGTTCGTGAATCAGATGACACTGGTCACGCAGTAGAGTGAATTCACTCTATAAATGCTGGGGTGACTCTGAGGGCAGGCATGATTTGACAGTGTGAGAGAAAATCATTTTTGCATTAACAGCATTACACTCGTCAGGCATAGAGTATTCACTAAAGAGAACAGATCAGTGCTGGAGACAGCAAATCAACTCCCACACATTAAGCAAAACTTGGAGCTCCTTGCTGCTTTGCAGTCTCCAGAGGATGGAGGAAAAGCAGGGTTCTTATTAATGACTAACTTGAGGACTCCTCCTTAAGTTAACTTTTGTGCAACTTCGGAGATGTTGCCACTAGAAAAGTCAATCGCTGACTCACCTTGCCATCTGTGATGTACTTGCAATTGATTTTGAGGAACTTCTCTGTCAGTGCCTCTTCTTCCTCCGAGGTGGAGGAAACCACACGGGAGGGCCGCAGGGCAGAGAAGACTGGAGGGGCAGGAGCATCGGAGCGAGGTGGACCATTGGAGTCCTGAGAGACAGAGATGGGACAGATTACAGGGAGAAAAAAGAAACCCCAGCCACTCATCCACCCATCACATTGTCTTCATTACATAAAAATTACTTTGGTTATTATATGACGATTAAGTTTCTGACACAATGGCTGAGGGAGAAGCAGCAAATTTGACATCTTTCTCTCTTCTGACCAACGACTTTCCTCTTTTAGAAAGTCAATTCACCTTTATTTCTATAGTACTTTATGCAAAACAGACTGTGCCAAAGCAGATTCACAGAGATAAACACAAAATTGCAGAAGCAATTCAGTTCAGACAGTTCAGATTCTGCTGTAAAGAAGCTCTGAAAGACAACAGTGTCATTATTGAGCTCAAGTTAGTTCAGATCGATAACAGCGTGAAGTTAATCGATCAGCGTCAATGTTGCAAGATGTGATTCAGCAGTAAAGCAGCGCTACAGAAAACAACAGTGCCATCATCCAGTTTTATTCAGTTCAAGTTTTGTTCTCATCCAATGGTGTCATATGGGTCGTATCGATAAATTACTGAAAGTGAAATGTCTTTTACACCACAACTAAGCAAGCCAAAAGGTGACAGTGGCATGGAACCCAAACACATCAGGTGACAGAAATCGAGAAAAAAAACCTTGGGAGAAACCATGACCAGTTCTTCTTTGGCCTAAGCAAACAAACATGGCGTGTTATTGATTGAGGTACGTCACACCAGTTGTTAAGTGGGAAAATTAAGAGTTAAAAAGAAAAAAAGTGACAGAAATGCTAGAAAATCATAGATATTTTCTTTTACTGTTGGGGCTAATTTATTGGGGCAAATGGGAACGCAAAAATTATATTTGTTGTAGTTTCCATTCACCACCACAGAAGTTTTCCCAACTATGAAGACTTCTGCTTATGAGAATGCTGGAAATGCGAAAACTTTTTTTTGACAATAGTGTTGGTTTATACCACAGTTGTACTGTGTAAAAATAACTGCAGTAACTATGGTAATTTGGTGGAAAATACAACCGTAGGAAAGAAAATCACATATAAGATCTCTAATATTTTAGTCTTTTTTTTTCTTCAAGAAATTAGATTATATTGAGAGTAAACTGTGCTCAGATTTGCAGATGTGCCACCAAAAGTCAGAAATATCAATTTGAACTTAAATATTTTTCAATAGACCAATTATAGGTTTGTAAACATTCCGGATGCGCGCGCATCATGGTTGCAGAAAACCCGGGAGAGATAGCCTTTACGGCTAGAGAATTTCACGGATACGGTACAAAATAGTTAGGTTTAAAAAGATTATAAATTATATTGATTAGATGTCCTTTTCAAAATATTCTCCGCATATTACAAGAGCTTGTCACCCAGCTATAAGCACTGTTATGCAATGAAATTGACGTTAGAGAGTGGGATAGTCTTACAGATCTGAAACAGGGATGACGTTTGTTGTGGGCGGAGCCTATCTGGAGGCAGAAAATTACGGTTTTCAAGCGGCAGTCTATGGAGCCATGGAATAAAAGAATAAAAAAAGGTAAATTTGATTTTATATTTCAAAATTCTGACTTTATTCTCGCAATTCCGAGATTATATCTCACAATTCTAATAAGGAAAAACAGCTCGTCATTCTCTTTTCCCCTCGGCTCTTCTGGCTTTTTTCCCTCAGATTTGACAAACTCACTATTTTTGAGTTAAGTCGAGTTATAAAGTTTGAATTAGGAGATATAAACTTTAAAATAATATTTCATGCTGTAACTGTAGGGCTAATACAATACGTCCCCTATGAACAGCATATGTGAATATTATGTAGACCTATTGTTTAAATCGAATTTATGCTTTAAAAGTAGAGTAATCATAACAGTTTTCATCCATAGTATGTCCATTTAAACGTCTGCGTTTAGCTTCAAATGGCGTCTTTGACGACAGTATTCTATAAAAAAGCCTCTAGTTTGCCTTGTCGATAATTATTTGCATTCCGATCTTGACATCAAAAGGCACAAAAATATTTTTTTTCTTTTATTCCATGGATTTTACCCATTTACCTCCACTTGTTCCCAGTGTTTTTTTTCTGCAACCACTATGCGTGCGCAGCTGCAAGTGACGTAACTGTAACGTTTACTCTGAATTGGTCTATAAATTATTTTATCTGAGCCACATTTTATAGCTCTCTTCATGCCAGTATTCTTACTGTATGCCAACAACATAATCTTTGTCAATTTTGTTCCTCCAAAGAATATAATGTTACTGTAATTTGATGTTTATTTATGATGTACTGTAGATATATATACACTACCATTCAAAAGTTGAACAGTCAATAATTGTAACAATGATATAATTCATTAAATGTTATAAAAGGCTTTCAATTTCAAATACATTTTCTATTCATCAAAGAATCCTAATAAAAAATGATTTCCACAAAAATATTAAGCATCACAACTGTTTTAGCATTGATAATAACATGACATTTTTTTGAACAGCAAATCAGTATATTAGAATGATTTCTGAAGAATCATGTGATGCTGAAGACTGGAGTAATGATGCTGAAAATTCAGCTTTGCATCACAGGAATGACTTACATTTTAAAATAGAAAACAGCAATTTTAAATTGTAATAATATTTCACAATATCACTTTACTGTATTTCTGATTAAATAAATGCAGCCTTGGTGAGCATAAGAGACTTTAAAAACATCTTACGGAGCCCAAACTTTTGACCAGTAGTGTATGCCAGTGAAAGGCTAAACTAAAAACTGCATTAGGTCTGAAAAAAGAGAAACCTTTTAGACTCCTCCTGGACTTGTTCTGAAACAGGAAGCAGCACAGGACACTGGGTAGTGGTGTGTGTGTTGGAGGAGGCATGAATACTCACAGACGACAGTGGGAGCAGAGAGTGGGTGCTGGGTCACCTGCAAACATGACCTCCTGCCCACAGCTGTCTGCTTCCCTCCAACACACACTTCCACTCTCACCTGCACACACACACACACATCTCTCAGAGCCGACTGGAGCAAACTGACACTGATGCACCAATGCTGGGATAGTAACTGCACAAGAGACCACTGATTCTTCATCGCTCCTGCTCTTTCTTTCTCTCTATTTGGATCTGGCAGTGGCAGTGTTTACAACAGAGAATCTGACACAACACATTATAAGGCTTTTGTGTAAATCTCACTATTAAACACACTAAGACACACTAAGACACAATTAGACGCTCACCACTACTGTTTATCTCAATAATAGTGATTAAAGGCAGAGGTACATGATCAGGATACTTGAGTGCCATACCGATATTTTAACACTATAATGGGCAACAATTTTCAAAGACATCCTTTACTCATGCTTTAACAAGTATTAAAAGGATAATTTATAAAAAAGCAAACAAACAAACAAAACAAAACATTGTCATCAATGAAAGTCAGTAAGGTACAATGATGTTTTTGGACCCCATTGACTTTCACTGTATGGAAAACACAGTTCAACACTTGTCAAAATATCTTTTGTTATATATATTTTTTATATCGTATTCAGCAGCAGTTATAGATCTGGAATGACATGAGGGGAAATAAATGATGAGAGAATGTTCAATTTTAGGTGAACTGTGCCTCAAAATGCACCACAATGCAGTATTACCAAAAACAAATCACATTTTTATTAATAGTTTTAGATTCATTTTCTAACCATTCTAATATACTGATTTGCTGATCAAGAAAAATGATCATCATCAATGTTGAAAACAGTGCTGCTTAATATTTTTGTGGGAACTGTGATACATATCTGTATCTTTCTCTATTGACGGCCATTCAAAAGTAATTAATGATGAATTAACACTTTTTGCAAGCAACATAATACAAATATTTTAACGTTTTCATTATATTTTAGCAGAAATGTCAGAAAATGCAGTGGCCAATAGTTTAGGAAGCCTCATTAATTGGACTTTGTCCATGATCTGCCTTTGATGTAACAGCACATAATCAAGCACAAAATCTGCGTCAGAATACTATAAATAAAGACAACATTTTACATATATTCGACACATTTGCAATTAATATTTATAATCTAAACCGCTCTCACAAAATCTTCCTTGACAAGCACAGCGGCCGCAGTTCTCACCCTCTGGCCTCGACATCGCACATCTAGTGTGCCATGACAGACCGGCCCACCCTTTAGATCCCGGAATAAGCAACCAGAGAGTCAAAACAAGCCTTCATGAAACTCCGTTCACAGTTAACACTCCCCGCCTCTTCCAAACACAGTCTCTCCTCCTCTGGCAGCCCAGGAAGAAGGCTTTCGTTTCACAAAGCGCCGGCAGGCAGGATGCCACCAGTGTAACGTGCACGGAAACGCAAATAGGTTTGTATATTTCCAGAGCTCTGATGCCGGCTTGCTGTTTATAGCTCGCTTCATTATCAAAGCTGTTATTAACCACCGGAATAAAAAAGAACAGCCAGTGTTCCCGGGAAGACATTGATTCGGAACTTAGTAAAAGTTTAAAAGAACAAACGACGCCTTCCCTGCATGCTGTAGAGCTAAATTTAGGATTTAGGGATGGATAAACAGATCTGTATCTGTGCTAGGGATGTGCAAATCTACATATTTTACAAACTGACTAGTTGGTGGGTTATCTGACATACTAATAGACCAGTAGGTTTAAGAAAGCCCTGTATAATTAGGCTGGATAGGGTCATGTCCTCCAGACAGCAGTCACACGCATTTCTTAAAGACCTTGTGAAATCAAAACAAGTGTTTTGTGGAATTTAGTCCATGCGTGTTAGCAATGAGGCCTTCTACATTCTAGTGTATTCTAAATATTCTACTAAAAGTTAACGGGAGGGCCCTCCCCCCGGATTTCTGAAGCCATGTTAACATTTGACGCACCAAAACAAACACGCCCCTCTCCCAAAAGTGTCTTGCCCCTATTTTGATAGCTCCGCCCCACACATTACGTTAGAATAACCCAGGCAACGATAAGTTCTGTGAAACAAAGCGAAACCAATGTTACACCGTGTCTACACCGGATGCGAGTGGCGTGACGGGACAAAATACTATGGAACTCATTATAATCAGTGATGCTGTCTACACCATAGATATATAATATCTATGGTCTACACTGGATGCGGCGCGGCACGACACGACAAATCCCGACAGAAAACTGCTGCTGCGTTCTATTTATGACGTATTGGCACAAATTTCAAATTTTCAACGGTCGCTTTATCGCGTCCAGTATACTAGACAGACTTTAGCTGTTGCGGTGCAGACAAGGTGTTACTCATCTATTGAGAAGAAACAAAGCAACCTTGGTGTCCAATCGCAGGCCTTCCGCTCCTTAAGTTCTCTCCAGCGCTGAAAAGCTGATCCGATATTTACACAGGTCCTACTTCTTGCCTTAAGCCTTCTTTTGTTCCACAGAGTTACTCTTTTGTTGTTTATCTGTCATCTATATCTTCTGCGCTCGGCTCGTTAATGTGCAGGCCTGAAACGCTCTCTCCTCCAATCATGAGTAGACCGGCCCCCTTGACCCAATTACGGCTGATTGGCTACAAGTTTGTTTTGCTAGTCGGCCCGAGTCAGTTTTCTAAAAATCGCTTACCCCACCTTTACAAAATTCATTTTTTAGCTCAAAGTTTCTGTAAAGAGTTTATGGAAGAATTGTGCATTTGCCAGACATAGTATTTTTAAAAATAAAAAAAAAAGAATCTAAAAAAGAAAAAGACTAATCATTACAACAAATAATAATTTTAGAACAAAAACAAGAACTGTTCTATTAAAATATAATCTTTACAATATAATGATATAAAAATAAAAGACAACTCAAAATATGCATTGTAAATAAAAATGAAATGAATTTTTACTAACAAAAAAGCTTATCTTAAAAGAAAAAAATGACAAATCAAAATCACAATGCCATCTTAAATAATGTCAATTTACAAATGAAATGATGACACAAATAAAAAAAATACATCGTCTGTTACAAACCAACCACAGTGGTGACGAGTGCGGTTGGCAGGGCCGAGAGCATGTGGGAAGGAGCGACGGCCGGGGGGGAATTGAGAATGAGCGACGGTGATTGTGGCAGGTGTCGCTCATTATCAAGTTACTCCACTGGCCTCGCTCCGTTCCCACAGCTCTCTGCCCCGCCCCCACTCGTCACAATATATACATAAACACAAAGATAAAAAATGATATTTTTACAAAAAACTGATACAAATAAAAAAGGGGCGAGGTCATTTTTTCACAACAAATAATTTTATTAAAAAGACAAGTGATTTTTACAAACAACAAAAGATTATATAACTAAAAACAAACAAACAAATTATATTAAAATAACAACTGACAAGCCATTTTAAGACAAAAAAATATGTTATCTAATATATATATATTTTATACAAAAAATACACAAATTAACAAATGAAAAGTGTTTACAAAACAAAAAAAAAGTCAGTTTTCATTCAATGGTGCGGGGATCAATTCGCCAGTGTGACTTAAAATGTTCTCAATTTGTAATTATTAAAATAAAGGACATTATTGCACGTATTGGGGGTTTCCTAGTAAAAGCCAATATGACAATTCAGTCTTTAACAGACGACCTGAACATGTGGTCAATTCATAATCAACAACATACCGCAACAGATACAGCAAGGCAAAAGGTCACAAGGAATGACAGAGACAGGCCAGCACACAAACGATAAGTCGGCTGCACAAAAACAACAACTTCTGAAGTCTTTGGGTCAAGAAGAACATGCATTCAGTGCTTCTCCAAGAACATCTCCTGATTTTTACCAAACCACATCAAAGACACTGTGGGAGAGAAGCCGAAAAGAATGTGTCCTTGGCGGGTGCGTTATATCCCGACATGGAGGAGGAGAAAAAGAGTAAAAGCTTATCTTAATGTCCTCTAGGCCATCTGGAGTTACATCTCTGCGGCTGGTTTACACTAGCCTCAGTGAAAACCAGCCTGGAGGAGACCAATGGCTGGATTTAGAACGTACGCCTGGAAAAAGACCACTAACCCTGACTGCAGGGCTGCACATGTGGGTGGTTGACATCCATGTGATCATTAGATAACCGCTGGACTGGTCTAAACGCCACACATACCCTTACAGTACTGTTCGAATTCACACAGATCATGTTAAAGACTAATGTGCTATTAGCCTGAAGCAGTAGATGGGCACTCAAAATCTCAACGGCTATGCTGTCATTATAATGAGCGTGAGTAACACAGCAGAATGACACGGTCAGCTGACTCTAATATTAACCAAGATCAACAACAACACTTATATGCAGCTGTTTGCTCTGAAATATTACGACAACAACCTGCAGCTCCATCTGGTGACTAGAAATGGGTTCTGCAGGGGAAAAGCCAAAAACTACCTGACAGATGTCACTGAAATAGGTGTCTAAATTCTACTTGGAGCCATTCACATCCTTAGGTTCAGAAATTATTTGTTTCTACGGCAACACTCAAGATTCCAGAATGGATCCATACTGTATGAGGTTTTGTTGTTATTGAAAGCAAAATACTTAATGACTGCATTAATTTATCTCTGTGCTCTTGCAAAATCTTTAAGATCAAAAGAAATTGGAACTGCATATAGTGAAATGGCATACAGTAGAGGTACATAACTGATCAAATAATTTGAGGTTAGTAAGGTTTTTTCATATTTTTGAAAGATGTTTCTTATGCTCACCAAGGTTGCATTTATTTGATAAAAAATACAGTAAAAACTTTAATATTGTGAAATATTTTACAATTTAAAAGAACTATTTTCTATTTGAATATATTTTAAAATATAATTTATTCCTGTGATGCAATACTGAATTTTCAGCATCGTTCATTCTAATATGCTGATTTGCAGCTCAAGAAACATTATATTATAATTCAATCTAATGATCAAGGAATTGAAAACAGTTGTGCTGATTAATGTTTTTGTGGAAAGAATTTTAGAGGTTCTTTCTATCAATAACTCCATTTATTTGAAATAGAAATTTTTTGTAACATTTATAAATGCCTTTACTGTCACTTTAAAAGGGGTCATATGATGCGATTTCAGTTTTCCTTTCTCTTTGGAGTGTTTACAAGCTCTTAGTGCATAAAGAAGACCTGTAAAGTTGCAAAAACTAAAGTCTCAAAACCAAAGAGATATTCTTATCAAAGTTAAGACTCTGCCACGCACCCCTAAAACGGCTCATTCTAACATGCCCCCACATATCTACATCACTATGTGGAAATATTGGCATAATGCGCCCAAATGTTCACGCAAAGAAAGAATGCTAGTCAGTAACCGCAGTAGTGTTGAAGCAGCGGTATTAGGACTTTGCATCTGACAATCTGGTGCTTCTGAATCAGCTACTGTTTTATTAGTTTTAAGTATTTGCTATTGACTGTTCAAAGCGGAGTTTTGCGCATCGTGTGTGTGTGGGTGTGTGCGGGAGAGAGAGAAGAGAAGAGCGAAAGGAAGAAGAGAGATGAGCGAGATGAGAGAGAGCTAGAGAGACCAGCTGCATCACTGTTGTCCTGTCACACGACCTGTTCCCATGCGGGCGAATGATCGTTAAACTATGACATATTTTACTGAGTTACATTATTGAAGATGAAGGCTCGTCGATAGGGTAAGGGGCGTACGGGTTTCGAAGAGGGCTTGTGGTGTCGCGGCAATAGCAATGCACTGGCGTCAGCTGGACAACAAGAGCGCTGCGCTGTCGGAAGGGGGGGACTTTTGTAGAAAACGAAGCGTCTTTGAGAGAAGGAGGCGGCTAGCAGGACTACAATAATTACGCAGTATTGAAAAAAATAAGGTTTTTTTGAACATTAAAGCATTGTTAACATCTCTGTTACACAATACACAAACTAATTATCTTTAAAACAGGCCAGATATGACCATTAATTACATTTAATGCCTCCTTCTGGAAAACAAAAATGAAAAATTATTGACCCAAAACTTTTGAATGGTATACATGATGTCACAAAGATCAATTTTCTGAGTTATATGAGCCGAAACTCACCACAAAAACATTCACAGTGCTAACTTAACATCACCACATAACCTCTGCTGATCTGAAGAGTTTCATGCTGTCATTGACTGAAGCAAAGCACCACAAGAGTTTCTGGGCATGAAATCAGACCAGTAACACTGGGACAAAGTCACCTTTCCTAGAGTCAGCCAACACCAGCAGCCATTGGTAATTAACACTGGCCATCTCTCTAACACACACACACACACACACACACACACACCGGCCTTCCTACTCTTCTTTTCTCTACCAGTCTCTCACTCCCTCTCGTCTTCTCGTGACACAGACTAAATTTAGCATACAGCAGGAAGGGAGGCTGCGATCAGGATGATACGAGGCAAAAACTCCTCAGGAGACTCTATTCAAAGTCACCAGATTTCATAAACAGTCAATGCTGCTTGTATAGTCAGACTTTTGAATATCAGCACAAAGTTTGATCCACTTTCCAGCTTATTCTGACCAAGATCCGCCAACTTAGACAGGAAAATACCTTCTGATTTATTTGTAATTTTTAATAAATAATTGATTTAACAATTAGCTTTTTTTTCTCTATAACCAAACAAACATTTATCACAGTATCTAATTTCATTCATACATTAACAGATAAAAGAAATAATAAATAAATAAAACTAAACAAACACACAAATGTTTACTATAGTACTATAGTATTTTATAGTACTTACATATTCCTCAACATATTCCTCTACCATGGTAGTACCTTGTACTTTCTGGCTAATATAACTTACAGCAGCATCTACTTCTGAAAGCAAATAAACTGCACCCTGTGGTCAGTGTTCACTATTGCTCTTCATTACACACAAACATGCCAGGGCATCCGCTTGAATAATTAATACAAGCCCTGTCTGTAGCACCGCAATAACGGCTCCGTAATTAAATGATCGTTACAGCCTGAGAAAAGAGCTGTTTGCGTTACTGAAGTGCTTTCTTTACACTACTGAATCAAAGTGCTGGCTGATGCTCACCCTGCCGTGTCTCTGGAGAACTCTGTAGTGTGCAGGGAAAAGGCTCTCTGGCTGAGGAGGTCAATGAGCGTCGCTGTCTGTTTTGAGAGCTGCCTTGCTGTGTACTGCCTACATAGACAGCAGCCCTTTAAGGGTCAGTGCATACACTCTAGAAATAGATGAACACAAATGCTTCTAGCTACACAAGCTCCAATCATCAATGTGCTAGACAGTAATTTATAACACATGAATGTAGGTGTTGCATTCTTAGCATTGCCACAAGGGGTGCTCCACTGAAAATTAGCATAGTCTTCTTCTACAGATAGTTTTCTCTTTTAGGTCACCTACTGTTAGGGCTGAGCAACAGTTTGAAGACTATCTGTCACGATCTCAAGCTGGAGTGCCCATGAGCTCCTCTAGAGGGCACTCCATCCCAGAATTTTGCCACTGTATCCCGGTCTCCATTTCCCATAACACCCTCTGCCCAGGAACTGATTGCATGCACACCTGTTTCCTGTCATTAGTATTATTTAAGCAGCACACAAACACACTAACATTTCGAAGTCTTGTTTAGCTGTTTGCGGACATTACTGGGCGTTTTAAATGTTTACCCTTGAGTTTTGGACCTGGGAGTGTTTAATTGTTTTTGTGATTGTTTGCTGTCTGCCCTGACCATTGCTTGTTTTTGGATTACTTTTTGTCATGCCTCGGATACTGTTGTTTGCTGGTGTTGGACCTTGCCTCTTTTTGACCACAATCTGTTTTAATAAAAGCTTGCACTTGGATCTCCATTGTCACGCCCAGTCCGTCACACAATCGCTATAAGCAAGTTAATTAACAGTATGTTTACAGTTAGCTACCTGATTAATAATTAATGAACTATTTAGTTTAATTGCACAGACATTTGAAAGTAATAGATCACCACCTTGAGTACTGAGGCAACACAAGATCATACATTGAGGGTGCTTTCACACTAGCACTTTTGGTGCGCACCTGAGTTCGATTGACGTCAAAGTTCGGTTCGTTTGGATGATGTGAACACGGTCTTCCGAACTCGGGTGTGCACCCGCGAACCGTACCCGAGTCCGCTTAAAAAGGGTGGTCTGGGGTACGGTTCAAGTGAACTCCGGTACGGTTTGCTGCTGCTGTGAATGCAATCGTACCAAATCACAGAAGTGAAGCGCTATTAATGATGTATTGATGACGCAAACGAACCGCGGTTCAGACACAAAAAAACGTTCTCCCCTACTCTTATATATGTGAAAACAGTCCAGCGGGGAGGGGGAAGGGGGGCAGCAAGGAAACTCGGGTGAGACCAAGCAATTGAAAAAGAGGGTGAAGCCCCTAAGAGCTATGATATTATTGATTAAAAAAAAAAATACTATTATTTTTTTTTTTAGTTTTGATATATATCTGTCATTATTCTATATTTAATTGTACAAAATGTATCTGTACTATTTTTACGTTAAAATGGTTTTTGCCATCATCTTATGCTCACTTAAAGTAACTCTATTTGTAATATAATTACATCTCAAAATGAATATACATTTTATTGGATGCACTGTATTATGTTTTGCATACTGTATTATTTTACATCCCAGTAAAGCACCTGTCTCAGACTGCTAAACAGATCACAGCTTCCTTTTCCCAGATCAACGGTCTAACGAAGCGAACGAAAAGACACATAAATGTAAGTATTATTGGCATTAATAAAGATTTTAATGAAAAGTCATAATTTGTTTTATTTTACATTCAACTGTGTGTTCATATTTACGGTCATATTAAGAAATGGTTGCAAAAAATCGCTAAAGTTTACTAACGTCATGTCATTACAGACTGCACGATAGTACCATAACATATTTTCATATCTGATCTGGGCGATAACCACCATAGACATACAATTAGAAATCGCTAAACTTTTTTCTCAGATACTGCCAATTCAAGACAAGTTGCGCGTATGCGTGTTTGTGCGTCTCTCTTTACAGTGAGTGAGTTTACTTTAAAAACAGCGATTATATCCTCTTGTTGCTGGAAAATATATTGTAGCGAGTATTTAAACTGTTATTAATAAAAGTCGTGGGGCAGCGTTGACAAGTTTCTTTGCTCCTGGATGTGTGAGCTGGCGATCTGTGTGTTTGTGTGTGTGTGTGTGTGTGTGTGTGTGTGTCAGTAAGCAGCGCATTAATAAAGAACGGTAATTAAAGGCTCTAATGCACACCAGCACAACAGTATAGGTGTGTTTATTGTAGGAGCTAGACGTAGTATGATGATGTGTGACGGTACAGTAGTGGTGTCCCAATTCTTAGGGGAATATTTTCACCCCTACCCCTTGACACTCTGTTTCAAGGGACAAGGGGAAGGGGTAGGCGTAGGGGTAGGGGTAGGTGAAGGGGTATAACATAGAATTGGGATTGGGCCCATGTACCAAGACTTGCTACTGCCAATACATCCACAACATGCTGCTGTGAGCATATAAGAAATATTGCTGCTGCAAAAATAGCATACATGAAATGACCCTCATATAGCATACATGAATCACCTCGTAGCAGATCTATACAGGTGGAGCTGGGGAAGGTAGAGGGTTTCTGAAGCAAGGTGCAACTGCTACGGCAAGCACTACAGTAGTCATATATTTGAATGTTGAGCAGCGAGCTCATTGGCTACCGATACAGGAGAGAACCAATCAGCTGTGCCATGTGATAATGATGTCATTAGGTCAAATTGAGTTAGACCTATCGGACTGCGCCATCTAGAGTTTCATGCCAGAACTCTGTATATGTGTGAAAGAAACCAAAGGGAAAGGAGCGTCTAAGGCTCAGTGCACAAGTGGGCAGGTTTGCAAACGGTACCGTCGCAGCAGTCACTATGGAGACCAAGAGGCAGTGAGGTACAGCGGCCTCTTCTTTATAAGATGTTGAAGGTAAAGCCTTTTACTACAAAACAGAAATTCAACAGCAAACCTACTGACAGCATGTAACATGAGCACAGTTACTCCACAGGAAAGAGAAGAAACGCTATACCACTACGGCTGGGCAGTAATAGAATATTACATATTTTTTTTCTAACAATATAAAATAAGCAATTGACCTATCGGTAAGCCCCGCCCTCCTTAGTTACTGTTGCTAGCTCGGACAAACAAACGGAGTTGCTCACTGTCTCACAATGACAGCTGTCAGAGTGAAAACCTTGTCCCAAGATGTTTTTGAGCATTTTGGAAACACGGACCACCATTCAAGTGGGACTTAAATATGCTATGGAGGGATATATAAAAGATTTTTAGGGATGCACCGATATGAAAATTTGGCGATTACCAATCCCGATAATTCTTTATTTTTTGAAAGCCGATTAACGATATGTGGCCGATAAATCTATAATCAATTTTGTTATATACTTTTTGAGAGCCGGATTACAAAAAAGGTCTCATCATTAAAAACCACATACCGAGCACTTCAACATAAGCGGCCTAGTTTGAACGGTGTACGTTTTAAAAAAAATAATTTCTCTCCCATTACCAAATTTAGTCAAAAAAAAGTCTTACAAATAAATAAAATAAAGCATAAATAATGCAAACAAGTCACTGAACATCATTACACGTGTAAAGAATCAAAATAAATGCGCCACAGATCAATAAAACGGAACAGCCTCTGCACGGACAATAATTAAATGATTTTAACTACTAAACCATATTGTTGATGAAAATAATAATAGAAAAATACAAGTGGTTGCTATTATTAATAATGTAACAATAATTTTGAAAAAGTAACAAATTAATACAACTGTTTTAAATAGCAGCCGTTGAGCTACGCGTGCTGAAGCTGAAGAGCTAAATGAACATGGTAAACTGAAGCGTTTTTCTGGCAGCTTATTTAACTCAAGGAAAAGCATCCTGAGATTAATATTAATACAAAAACATCATATTACAACTTATATATGTACAAAATGATGCAGTTATTGCGTGCAATAGTCAGAATGTGTGATCCTGTTGTGGAATGCGCTCTTCCCATAACAACGCGCTGAAACACGCCAACTAAACCCAAAGAATTCACAATGTTTTATTATAATAATTTTCTCATTAAAATGTTATATACACGACATTCCCAATAATAGTTATTAATGTTGTGCACTGCTGTTTGAGTTTATCACCGGTAAACTGAAGCGCTCTTAACTTAACCAAATGCTTTCTAGGTGAGGATAAATCAGATAGTACATCAAATAAAAACAATATTACAACGTACAATTGCACAAAGGCTGCAAACAAACAGCGCGCATCTGAAGTGTCTCTAAAGGAAATAATGCATTATTTATCGGCTTAAAGAAATCGGCCAAATTTTCTTATCGGGCCGATAACGATAACAGAAAAAATGAGCATTTATCGGCCGATACCGATATGGTGGCGATATTTAAAAATTTTTATGGTGGCATCCCTAAAGATTTTAAAATAGATATGGTGGGTAACAAGATTAATTTGGTAGTGAGGGTTTACAGATCACAATGCAAGCAGGAGACACCTCATGTTACGGTCGTCACGATCGCAATGAAAACATCCCAGATCAACACCGTTCATATACCGCAGGGTAAGATTAAATTAATTTACATTAACCAGTTTAAGGAGAGGCACTGAAATGTAGACCTTCGTTTGTGTTTTTGACCTACACTGTACATGACGTGAGAACCAAGGTTACCTATTTAGGTTGGTACGTTAGCATGGACTCACTAACTTTAACGTTAGTTAGTTTTAGCCAGAGATACTTTGCTGAAGCACAAGATGATATTAATGTTCTGCTTGAGCAGATGAAAATTGTTACTTAATGAGAGTATGACAACCAGAACATGAACGTTTTTGTCTTCATTTGGGATTGGGGTTGAATGCTTAGGGACTTATTTGTGTTTAGGATATGGAGTAAAATAAATTCCATTGCCCATCCTCTCAGGATACATGGAAATGGTGTTACAAGTACCCCAGGCACATCGATTTCCCATCAAAACCCACCCCTGATGAAAGCTTTGGATCTCAATTGTTTCTCTATGACGCTGAAACCTAAAGATGTCCGAGTTCCGCTCCCCGTGCAAATGATACTTGACTGCCATTGGCTCATCTGTGTTCGAGGGGAGGGGCTTACTGATAGGTAAATTGTAATGTTGCAGTTTGACCATTAAGTTCTCTTATTGTCATTAGACATTAAACTAGGGACAAGAGTGAGTCATTATACGTTTTCTATTCTATTAAAAAAATTATTAAAATTTTTAAATAGTATTTTTTTAAATGATATATTTTACATGGAAATAAATAAATGAAACTATATTAATTTAATAATAAAAAGATTTCTCAATATCCGTACATCTCATTTATATTATTCTAATGAGTGTCATGTATACTTTTAAATAGTTATTTAAAATTATATATGCATTATATGTGTGTGTGTGTAATTGCTTTATAAAAATATATGCATATAATATATAAAATAATGTAATTTTTACATCATAATCATATCATTGTAAATATGCATATCTCTGTTAATTAACATTTTGTTTTGTGTCAAGATTTTTATTGTATTTTAGCTGTCTTGCATTAAACATTTTGAATATTTTTTTAATCATTTTAATTGATGGTTGCTTTGACTGGAGGGGGAAAATACCCTTTAAGACATTTTAGAGCAAATTGTTAAATATTGATTACATTTTATAAATTCTCTATCGCCCAGTCCTATTCACCACACCAGAAATGGCTTATTTCTTAGGGATTTAGATGCAGTGCTTCTAAGAATGAGGGCAAGTCAACACAGCTCATGGCAGGTATTTGATTACAGAGGGTGTGTAAATATCATGTTTGAGCCAGGTGATCTCATGATCAAAAGCAAATTTACAGAGGTACATCCATTTGTGTTGTATAAATATTTTATGTACCTATCTGTCCTTCTTTTGTAACTATTAGATCAACAGTGATATATTTGCAGTATTTCAAGCGAATTGTGTAATTTGCCATGTATTTACCAAACTGAATTGCAAACATAGTTTTCCTGAACACTTACTTCTAGTTGTCTCTGCAGATTAAACTGGGATACTTATGGGTATTTTAACAAAATCTTACACACTTAAGCTTTAAAGCGAAACATGTTGACCTTAAGTTAATTTTCCCATTCATCCTGACAGACAAACACACGGATACCTCAACAACATAATGGAGAGCTATTCTGCAACACTGGCATTCTTCCTATCAGCTGATGGAAAACAATGCACAAAGTTTCCTGACTAACAATGAACAGCAGCATCTCAAGCTGTCGGCTCATGATTTCACTGTTCACCATTAATTCTCTTTCACATGATTCCTGTGAACCAGAAAGCATAAGACACATAGGCTTATGGAAAATACCCAGAGATCCTTCAGTGTGAACTTATGGCATGCTGTATGATTGTGTGAGAGTCCCTCCAGAGCACAGGTTAAATGATGAGGCTGTGCGGTGTGAAGTGGGAAATGTCACATACCCTGCTCACTTTCTCCAGGTCAGCTTCTGAGGAGGTGGGAGAGAGCGGGCTGTTGGGACTGAAGGAGGGAGAGCTGCCCACACTGGACATGTAGTCCGGATCAGGCACATATAGGACCTGCAAACACAACTGCAGCGTAACGCTTCACAAACACCAGCAAGTTACTGCATGCATTGACGCACACTCACTACTCACACACATGCACTGATCTAGTTATGTAAATGAGGACAAACTGTACCGTTTATATATAAAGCCACAATTTTCATACAATTACTACAACTAACCCTGACCTGCTAAAATAAAACCTGCTAAAAATTTGCCTTTTTATACCTTAATTTTTAAAATGTATTACTTCATCATTTTTACCTTTGAGGATGTCTTAAAAAAAAGTTTTGCCAGAATAATTTAAGTTGTCCCCAAATGTAAAAGTCAAAAAAGTCAAATACACACACAAACAAAAGTTTATCAAAATTATTATCCATTGTGCATGTTAAGGTGTTTAACCAAGACTTCTATTATTTTTTTATTAGGGCTGTCAATTGATGATTGATAAATAAAAAATAAGGTCATAATGTTAATTAACAAAAAAAAAATTATTTACTCGATATTTTAAATAACTAAATAATCTGTAAAAAAAATTAAATTAAAAAATTTTTAAATTTGAAGCTGAAAAAGAACAAATCTGTGCTGAATCTGTCTTTAATATTAAATCACTACATGATTGGATTATTAATAGAATTATAAAAAAAATAAAAACAAACAATTTCCAAAAAAATATTTAAAAATTATGTAATTTAATGAAAAAATTAGCGTATATAATCTTTCTTTCTTTTCAAATTAATTGATAGTTTTTAAAATGAACGCGCAAAGAACAAATCGTCCTGATTATTGTCATATTAAATCAACACATGATATTTAAAATTAAGGGAATTTTAAACATGATAACAAATGAAAACGGTTTTAAATTTTTATTAAAAAATATAGTTAACAATAAAAGTTCTAAAAAATGAGTATTATGTTTAGTATTTTATTTAGAACTATATTTTACATTATTATTTCTTTCTTTTTAGTATATTTGGTCAAATCATTGTCAGCAATTAGGGGTTTTGTCAGATTTAACTCAATTCTCATGGTAATTTTGTCACACTCTCCTGTACACAAATACTCACATACACACTTTTTTTTGATTAAATGTTTTAAATTCTTCCACCCCAAACTGTTAAAGTACAGGGAAGAAATCAGTAATTAAACGTCTCAAAGTTCACTGCATCAAACACGATCTCTCCCGGTGCTCCTCAGATCTCTGAACACAGAACAGACTCCACTCGTGTTAGTTTGCAGGGCAGTAGAGTCAGTGTGGAGGGGCTGTTCAGCAGGCCGAAGCGCTGGGGAGGATTACGCTAATGGAAGAAGCCGCAGAGTTTGCTCACGTGATCCATGCTGAGAGCCCTCCAGCTGTACTTTGACAGGACGGTCGACCATCTCCAGCGCCCGACTCTATCTATCACCCTCTCATTACTGTGGTTGCTGTCACGTGAATATCAACGATCCAGACTTCAGCTTTGCTTAACATGAATTTGTGAGGAGACGATGAAGCAATACTGAAGCTGTTTAGCAAGAGATCTTTCATAACTGCTCATGCACTGGCTAGAAAAGAGAAGTCATTAATCACTCCATCTACCTGAGAGATAATATCTGGTTAAATGTCATACTGGCCAATAATTGGTATGCTGTTACAGTATATTAAACAGTGAGAGATTGATTCTTTGTCTAACACTTGGCTGAGATCTAATGGTGAGGGAGTGAAGCGTTGAAATGAAAGTCTGCAAAGAAAACCTGCCATGAATTCAGTAGTGTTTGTGATTTTTGTTAGTGTGACTATTGGAAACAACAACAGTAGCTTAAAAATGATCTAAAATACCTAAAACTAAACTAAACTAAACTAAAAGACAAGAAATAGGATATTCAATGGGAAATACACACCTGACCAGGACACTTTCGGAGAAGAGGTGTTGAGCTGAACAAGTTCGTTGGGAGTTGTGTCAAACTTCAGCGAGATACGGTTCAAGAGGTACCGCGAGTCCACCTGCACAACAAGCACAAAAAGCATTGTTAAAAAAAAAAAAAAAAAAAAAAAAACCGGGGAGAAAGGAGAAGAGGAAGGCTACGTTTACATGACAACAGTGTAGTCAAAAACGGAAAAGTTTTACCCTTGTGTTTTTAAAAAGTTTCACGTATACACGACAGCGATTTCAAAACGATTTGCGTTTACACATATCCGCGAAAAGGCCAAAAACGCTGTATTACGTATGTCAGGCCAGTAGTTGGCGCTGTGACCTTGTTAGTAAACAGTACCGGTAGGGAAGTGACGATTATATGATGTATATGATGCGTCTCCGCTGTTGGTTGTATTATTGGTGAAGTAAATCCACACTTTGTTGAAGAAGCATTAGCAAACTCTTTGAGCAGCAACAACAGTACTTATACTCTGCCATTGTTGTGTATGACATTGTTGTGAAGACATTTCTTTAGGTTCCTCTCGGTCTACACAAGGTGTATGTTGTGCACTACCACTCAAAAGTTTGGGGTTGGTAAAATTTTGAATGCTTTTGAAAGAAGTCTCTAATGCTCATCAAAATTGCATTTGTTTGATCAAAAACACAATAAATTCAGTACAAACACACTAAAAACAGTAATATAGCAATAAAGCTATACAGTAAAAGAAAAAATTCTATTACTATGTTTAAAATAAATTTATTCCTGTGATGCAAAGCTGAATTTTCAGCATCATTACTCCAGTCTTCAGTGTCACATGATTCTTCAGAAATCATTCTGATATGCTGATTTGCTGCTCAAGAAACATTTCTTATTATTATTAATGTTGGAAACAGTTGTGCTGCTTCATATTTTTGTGGAAACTGTGATACATTCTTTACATTTTTGATAGATGCATACAAAGTTCAAAAGAACAGCATTTATTTGAAATAGAAATTATTTGTAACATTATAAATGTCTTTTGATCAATTTAATGTATCATTGCTGAATAAAAGTATTTTGTTTAAAAAAATGTAACTTAATGACCCCAACATTTTGAAAGATAGCATAAAGCTGCTATTCAGTTACGTTTTCGAATTAAGTTTTTTTTCTAATGAACTTTATTCTAAACACCTACTATTACTGTAAAATGTTAGCCAGCACTATCCAGTAAAATAAAATAAAAGTCACAGAGGGTGAAAAGCTGGCTTAAATTTGAGAAAAAAAAGTTTGTTTGACATTAAAAGAAAGTGAGAGGACAAAAACCTAACAAGAGAAATGTTGCATGGTGTGAACATATTCTTCCCCTTTTGCACATCTTGTGTGGAACTTATTGCTGTATGATGAATTCTACAAAACACTGACATGCTAGATTCCTCCTGTACTCTCCATACCACCACATTACAGTCCTCTAAACATAAACATCTGAGCTCAGATAGTCAGACCATTATACTGTAGGTAATAACTTAATGTAAAGGATTCTACATAGTTCATAGTCTGTCTGTTTACTATTTCATGAGTCTCTCATGTGAGGAGGACAGTGAGATGGTCAGATCAAGGAGACACAAACACAGAGTTTAGCTTGAAAAGAATGCAAGCTAAACATTTACATTTGCGTTCCACAGAAGAAAAAAAATCATACAGGTTTGGGGGGGTGAGTAAATGATGACAAAATGTACATTTTTTGCTTAACTCACCTTTTAACCACTTCTCACTAAACAAAGGCACAGCTTCTTCATGAACACCACGTTGTGACAAATTTTTTTCAGCATCTTGAAAAAGTTTAACTTTGAACTTTGTGTTTTGAACACAAGAACGCATCCTGTGTGAACGGGCCCTAAAAGGACAATTCAGAATCAGAATCAGAATCAGAATAAGCTTTATTGCCAGGTATGTTTACACAAACGAGGAATTTGTTTTCGGGACAGAAGTTCCCCAGTGGACAGAAAAACACAAAAATAAAAACACGCTGTCTCTTATGCTGAATGGTTTTACAGAATCACAACAGAGTTCCCAAACATCAGACAGTAAAAAACATCGCATATCCAATGCCATTTCTACTCTGAATCAGACTTGTGCTAGTTGTTTTTCATACCGTGCGTTCACACCGCCGCCGTTGAGAGCGTCAAAGTTGCCGGAAGTCATTAATTTTCAATGTGAGCTGGCGTCGAGCAGCGGCGCGACTTGAAAGTTGAGGGAGAGTGAAAATAATGTCAACTTTATGAATGAGCTATGACGACGGTTCGGCGGCCAACAATCGGAACGTTAGACGTCCACGCTTGAGAGGGGATTCCAGAGACGCAGTCTGTAAACTTTGGTTCGACCCACATTAGTTCCAAGCAAACTGCCCACTGTAATCACTTACCTATATTAGGAAGTTAATGTTTGATCAGAATTTTTGATATGGACAGAAGGTGCTCCTTAATTAGGGGACAAGCGCTCTTGATTACAAGAAGGAAAAAACACTGCCTCTTACCTTGTTTGCCAAAAATAAAGAGTTTAACGCTTTAAAATAATGAGTTTACTGTGGGAGTACTACACTCCACCAACACCAGGGAAGGCAGTTTTTGTCAGAACTCTTGTTATTCTTAATTTTTACATTAATTTTAATTTTTACACCAGACATACAGCATATATCGGTTCAAAATATCGGTTATCGGTCTACTTGATCTGTAATAATCGGTATCGGCCCTGAAAAACACATATCGGTCGACCCCTATATCAGAGTATTTTTACAGTGTGGTATTAGTACTTTATACATTATTAGGTAAAGGATCTTAATACTTATCCACAACCACATATCCACAACAATATTTACTGAGGTTAACTTATAACATTACCCTCCTTGTGGTCAGTCTGCACAAAATCAACAAGCTTGTTTGCTTTGCGTCCCCTTTAAATACAAGATAAGCATTCGATCTACGTCAGAGCATCAGAGCGTCCACAGATCTTTCTACAGCGTTGTTGGCAGGGCAGCCAGAGCGATTTTTGACGCTCTCGACGGCGGCGGTGTGAACGCCCAAGTGAGGCTACGTTTACATGACAACGATGTAGTCAAAAACGGAAAAGCTTTACCCTTGTGTTTTTAAAGTTTCACGTATACACGACAACGTTTTCAAAACGATTCGCGTTTACACATATCCGCGAAAACGGCCAGAAATGCTGTATTATGTATGTCAGGCCAGTAGTTGGCGCTGTGACCTTGTTAGTAAACAGTACCTGTAGGAAAGTGACGATTTTATGATGTATATGATGCGTCTCCGCTGTTGGTTGTAATATTGGTGAAGTAAATCCACACTTTGAAGAAGCGTTAGCAAACTCTTGAGAAGCAACAACAGTACCATGTACTCCGCAATTGTTGCATATGTTTGTTCGCGCTTGCCTTTAAAATCGACACGTACTGCGCATGTCTACATACCGAACACGTACTACGCACGCGCATGACGTCACTGTTTTCAAAGATTCCCGTTTTGGGTGTTCACACGGAAAAAATAACGGTGCCATTTTCAAAAACTTGCACATTGAAAACCATTTTCAAAAATATGCATTTTCTGTCCCCAAAACGCTGTTGTTGTGTAAACGAACAGTCAAAACGCATAAAAAGTTTCCCGTTTTTGGCTGAAAACATTGTCGTTTAAACGGCCCCTTAGAGAATGAAAGAACACCCCCCCCCCCTCCAACCCCTGAATTTGCACAGAAGTTTTCTGGTCGTCTCCAGATGGGAACGTCAACAGTCGATATTCCCAATGCCCCCACGCAAGCGGCTTCCTTTCATCCAGTCTGTCTGGCACAGAACATTGATTCCCTGTGAGAACCATTTGAAAACGCTTTTTCCGTGGGCTATTTATTTGTAGCTTTGGACACTTCAAATTAATTTCAGAGCAAACACAACCTGCCTTCACTGAACACTAATGCTTGTAGTTGTTAGATGGTGAATTTATGATTTTCTCTGCAGTCTATCCAACTCGCCCGTGTTTTTTCCATCCTAATTCAATCTCAGACTTTAGCAGGAAGTCCCACTGAGGTCTGTTGTCCTCTTTCTAAAGGCAGCAGTGGATAAAAATATCACCCAATATACAACACGAGCAGTGCCAGTAGAGATGTCAGCCGTTGCCAGTCGCTTCTGCTCGGAAAAAAGACACACGCAGCAGTAAGAGGCATCAGAACAGTCTAGACAAACTCCACATTTTCCAGACATGGGCGGCTCAAGGTTCCTTCTTTCAACAGCAGAATCAACAATAAAACTATAAATTAATGCAAAGATATGTACAACTAGTAAAGAAACACAAGAGCGCATCAGTCCTTACACCGGCTTCCTGATACATATGAGTATCAAGGTTAATAATCTACATAAACAATTCTTCCAGCAAGTAGTATACTCTCCCCCCCCCTTATTATAACTATAAGCTCCAGTTTAGCTACTTATAATAATAGAATCTGCAGGCAGAGGCACATTTTACAACAGCTTCAAACGTGGCTCACCCATTCTGAATTTAGAGACGTCAATCTCTTAAGTCATTAGGATCAAGACTAGTTAAGTCTAGGGTTGGTACCAAACATCACAAGACAGTGTTTAGCTCTTACACCACCCTAAAGCTGGGAGCAGCTTTCACAAGTTCTCACATGTCTCATCAGAAGCCATATTCAAGTCCAAACACATTCATGTCTGTATGTATTATTTATTACAGTGCTCTACTTGCACATTTTATTACACAACATTATGTCCTCTATTTATTTTCTAGTCATATTTAAAAGTTTCTAAAAAAAAAAAAAAAAAAAAAAAAAATAAAAAATTCTCTCTAATCTATATATATATATATATTATGATTCTTGGAAAGTTTGTTGGGTATCAAAAGTGCAAATAAATAAATTTGCTGTGATTTGTCATCTTATTGGCGAACATGTGTAATCATCTGTCTAAACCAATTAGAATTCCAGCAAAAACACCTGCTTATACAAATAACACTCCTGAACAAATGTGATCTTTTATCGAGATATCTAATCTGTATTCTCTATATATCTCTCTCTCTCTTATATATTTATATTAGGGCTGTCACGTTAACGCGTTAACGCAGGCGATAATTTTACAATCTTAACACATTAAAATAAATTTACTGCAGTTAACGCAAAATTCTTAAGCACAATTTGTATTCTAACAACTTACCCAATTTGCTACTATGTTGCGATTAGATCATTTAAGCTGCTAAACTCCAGAAAGTTTTCAGTCCCAATGATCTCCAGTAGTGAAGCATTTCCAAAAACAATCGTCCAACACAGAGCTAATTAAAGGAAACCAGGTGATTGACTCAGAGATGTACTGACCTTTTGTTTTCTTTAATATGTGCTTTTTTGGGCTCCTTATATCATTTGGTTCTTGGGTGTCCTTTTGGAGTTTCTAAGTGTAATTTTTTGGAAAGACATCAACATTTATCTTGAAAAAAGCTTGCAGAAAAAAATAGATTTTTGAGAATCACTCTTCAATCTTTTGGTTTACTTTGCTGAATATAGCAAATGATGACCAAATAAAAATCTGAAACAAGATAAATGGTCTATGCTCAATTTCATGAAGTGTGTGATTAATCACAATTAATCACAGGAAAAAGGTATGTGATTAATAGATAAAAAAAATTGTAATCGATGCACCGCCCTATATATATTGATGATAGATGATAGATAGATAATAGATAGATGATAGATAGATAGAGAGATACTGTATCTACTGTGTCATTTTGTGGAAAGATTTTGGTTGGATCCTGAATTCTTTATAAAATTAAGGTCAAATTTCAGGTTACATTTCCCCCCAAAATAAAATAAATAAATAAATAAAGTACAATATATGTATATATTATATAACTATATCAATCTTCTTTTGCATGGCAAAAAAAAAAAATACAATGCAAAAACTTTAGTTTGTTCCTATAATAAGCTTATGTAAAACATAATTACTTACTTCTTTCTTTTGGGGTGAAATACGATCCATGCATGTTTTTGGTTTCGTGAGATTCACACTAGTACAGAACACACAGCTCATCAAACTGGAAATGACATTCCAGCAAACGGTACAATCAGACAGAATGTCAAATCAGACAAGCTCCATACTGCGTGGGACATCACAGCTGCCGTGGCATGAGAGTTGCCATAGTGACACCGTCATTACTACCCTCATGGCACAAGCTGGCTAACTGCATCGATGATCACTTAAAGAACTAATTTTAGCTCAGCAGTCTTGGCATGATGTTGGTGTTCTCTCTTTCGCAGGACGTAAATGAGCCAGCGCTTACAAAAAAAGCACCATGGAAACATCAACCGTGCTTTAGACATGGTAATACTATGGTATTCTTTGAAAAACCATGGTACATGAATATGACAATCATTCAATACTATATCTGAAACCACTGCATCTCCAAAGTACATTTGTACAAGCTTGAGGTGTCTTCAATGGCCCAATAGCCTGCTTTGGCAAATGTCAGCAGGATGTCAAGGGGCAACTGGTGAGCCTGGTCACAAACATTCACTGCCTAAAGGTCTTCACATTCACCCTAAAATCATTTAAAACAGCTTGGCCATGTGATAAAATCTCATGTTTTATCTCATCTTTGTGCACAGTATGCATCATGCATAATGAGACTATAAGCTTCAGTGCTGTGACTCAATGTGATACAATGACTCTAGCCGAATCAGACTGCTGCAGAAATCAACAGACTCAGGAAGCATTAAAGCAGATGCTGATTCCTTACCGTTTCTCTTCAATGAGATCTCAATCTCTCTCACTCTTTCCTGGAGTCCAACCACCTTAATTGGCCACAGACCAGCCAATGGTGAGAACCCGCTGACCCGCAGAGCGTTATTAGTGACTGAGCAGTTGGGCTACAGTTTAGCTCTCCTTCAACGCCTCCTGAGGTCAAGACTGCTTCTTGAGAAAAGAGCAGACAATTACCTGTGGCAAGAGGGGAGGCTTTCACAATAATGGAGGCCGTTTTTCAGAAAGTGTACCAAAATGAAAACACTGTCATCATTTACAAATAATTTTTAAACTGCCAAGCAATGAAAGTCAATGGGGTCCAAAACAACACTAAGACCAACTGACTTTCATTGTATGGATAAAAACAATGAAGCCACAAAAAAGGAAAGGCATTTTTGGAACGACAAGAGGATGAGTAAATGATGACAGAATATTCATATATAGATTATTGGATGAGCTATCCATTTAAAGATGATTTGTGTGTTCAGGGTCATGCATCATGTCCAATAATTATCCAAACATTTTCTCAAAATCACATCCATCATTCCATCTTGCAGCGGTGTGGTGTGGTTTGGAGTGGAAGACTGCGAGACAAGCTGGAAGACTGAGATATGAGTGCCATATCTGCCATCTCTCTCATGTTAACCCCCACATCCCTCACCAACAACCGCCACAAATAGCCTCATGACACGCTGTTTATGCCCTGTGACAAATGCCCCGCTGTCGTCTTGCACACTTTTCACGCTCTGCGGAGGAAAACAAAGGTCCTGTCAATCACTTTTGGCCGACAGAGACGGATCTTCAGCGCGTGTTGGGGGGAGACGGGTGTGAGAAAACTGCTCAGATCCGAGGGGAGAGCAGAACCGTGTGGAAACAAAACCGTGACAGCAACAGCAGCAGCACGTCAACTACACCAGCATCCAATCCCACAGCTACCTGATGCCAGTTTTAAACCGAAACGGATGCCCCTTTTTTCACAGTTAGTCTCAAACAAATTAATATCATTGAGATTTCACATATCTGTATGAATTGCTGTGAATTTTTTATTTGCTGTATATGCAAACAATGTCTGCTGCATCATAAGCAACTCATGACATCAAAAAGATGTGGAATTAAATGATTAAGTCACAATGACACAATTATAATTGATCACAATGGTTGATTAGTCTACTAGAAGTTAACAAATTAATAGTTTGTAGAATGTACTTCAATTAAATGGAGTTATTTTGAACATTCTATTCAGCAAAAGAATCCTGAAAAAATGAGATTTCCACAAAAATATAAAACAGCACAACTGTTTTCAACATTGATAATAATACGAAATGTTTCTTGAGCAGCAAATCAGCATACCGGAATAATTTCTGATGGATCATGTGACTACATACTGGAGTAATTATGCTGAAAATTCAGCCTTGCCATCACAGGAATAAATTACATTTAAAATATATTAAAATAGAAGTAAAGTTATTTTAAATTGTAATAACATTAGACAACATTTCTATTTTTACTGTATTTTTAATTAAATAAATGCAACCTTGGTGAGCACTAGACTTTTCAAAAACATTTAAAAAATCTTACCCACCCAAAAATAATATAAATTTCAAACTATATATATGACAGAAACCTCCGATATCAAAAAGACACTTAGTTAAATGACTTAGGATTAGGGATAGGTCACAATGCTACTAATCAAAAATCAAGGTTGATTAACTTGGTGTTATTCTTATTATACATATATTTAGTTTTAATATTTTTAGCTACAGTGCTTTCAACAGCATGCTGACAACATGCTGTGCTTTAAACTTTGTGTCTTTAATTCAGGTAGCCCTGACTAGTTGATTTTGCACGTCTCTACTTTGAATGTTAAAATATGTTTTCAAAACTCGTAAGATTTGTAAACAAAGACAGTGACCTAGTCAGTTCATCTAAGTCAAAAACATTGGCTGCTTCTGAGAGATGTTATCAGATTCCCTGAGTGAGCACCAGCTCCGGCAGCAGCACCAGCACCATTTTTGGTGAAAAAGCAGTATAATTCCAATCTTCTGGCTAAATGACAGCTCTTGCTGCCAGCAGTTTCCTCTCCTCTGTCTTTTTCCACTTCTAGGCAGAACTCCAGATCTCAGCTCAACCCACACGCTCCTCTGTTACAAGGGAGAGAGATGAGAAGCGTTCTGCCCGCAGCTGGAATTTGAGGGTCATTTCAAGAACACAACAAGCTGTTAAGACAGACAATCGAAGCTCACACGGTCTCTCTCACTCTCTCACTCAGCACACACGCTCGTCAAATCAATAGAAATGCAAACGCAGAAAGGAAGGTCATTCAGCAATACTCTGCTGGAACGCATGCAGACCGGTGAAAATAAACAGGCTGATGTAAACATTCGCACGGCTTCATGCACACGAACTCTCAATTCATCCCTGTGGATACACACACACACACACACACACACCACACACCACACAACACACACACACACACACACACACACACACACAACAACAAACACACACACACACACACACAGAGTCCTCGTGCAAACTCTCACAGAAATCTCGCAGGTACATGTGGAAAAATCCTCTGAGTAAACAGCACCGGGAGGAGATCTGCAAGATACAAGCCTATAACACACAGCACATGCAAAGAAATAACAAGGAAAGGGGTTGTTGTTCCCACTTACGGAATACTCGATGGTGCCCTTTGGTCTCTGGAACGACATCCGCCTCCCATCCTTCTTCTCCGGCGTATTCTTCTGGCCGGTATCTGAAAGCAAGCGAGGGAAGGTTCTCATTATGTTCATGTTCCGCTCTCCCCTCAGCTTGACACAAGCTGCCGAGCTCTCAGCCTCGACCGATGGCTCATCCGTCAACAGCGAGTGTGAACGAGCGATTCCAGTGAGCCAGAGAATGCAGCTTCTCTCTCTCTCTCTCTCTCTCTCACCCTCCCTGTCTACCTCCCTCCTTTCCCCACTGTCTCCCTCTCTTTCTCTCTCGCTCAGCACAATGACAGCCAATGTGTCTTCACCTTGCAATGCCTCCTGCAGCTGCAAACGCTGTAACAGACAGAGACCACCCTGACCTCTATGAGAGAGAGAGAAAGACAGAGAGAGACATAGTGCTGCCACCTGACAGTATCACATTTGTGTTGTGCTGTGATTCTGTGCGTCTTTGAAGCCAATTTCAATGCCTGGGTTATTTAAAGCTAATAGGGCTATGTTTACGCATTGGCACTGATTTTCCAATTCAATTCTGACATCAGTTAATCTGAGTTTGCACACTCACACAAATATGGTGCATTTTGATGCCTATAACTATTAGAGGAATAAAATTGTCTTGAGAACTATTAGATACATTCGGGAAATTACCTAACATATGTTAATTTAGCATGAAATGTTTACTGCTATTTAAAAGTTTGGGGTTGGTACATTTTTTTTATGTTTTTGGAATAAGTCTCTCTGTGCACTAAGACAGCATTATATGTCGTAAAACAGAAATATTGCGAAAAATGATTACAATTAAAAATAGCTGTTTTCTATTTTGATATAATTTAAAATGTAATTTATTCCTGTGATGCAAAGCTGAATTTTCAGCATCATTGTCTTCAGTGTCTTAGTCTCACATGATCTCAGAAAATCATTAAGTTGATGATGATGCTCAAGAAAATGTCGTTCATATCCATAGCTGTTGAAAACAGTTGTGTTGCTTAAGATTTGTGAAAAGGATACATGTACAAATATTACTGACCCCAACAGTAACAATTTAAATTATACAATACTCTAAACACCGTGTCTACACCGGACGCGACAGTTATCGCGCTGCGCCGCAACAGTTAAAGTCTGTCTAGTACACTGGACGCGACAAAGCGACTGTTGAAAATCATTTGAAATTTGTGTCAATACGTCATAAATAGAAAGCGGCATCAGTCTACTGTCGGGGATTTTTCGTGTCGCGTCGCGCCGCGCCGCATCCAGTGTAGACAGCATAATAGGTTCTATTGTATTTTGTCGCTCGCGTTCGGTGTAGACACTGTTACAATGCTTTCATAATTAACTGATTTATTATATAAAAATTTATTATATTATTATATCTATTTTTAATTAGAGCAAAACAAAGTAGTGTCAATTGATTATATTAAATAGATTAGATTAACCAAAACATATACCAACTTGTCCCACCCTTTTTTTGTGACTATGTTACGGTATGATTTTTCCCCATAACAAAAAGGGGGGGAAATTTTTTAATTAAAAAATGTCAAAATGTAAAAAATTTCAGCATGATGGGAGACAAACAAATAATGGCAAAGCATTTACAAATAGCAGTTGATTGCATTCATCAAAATAGTTCAGCGGGTATAAAAATTTACATTTAAAAAAGTGACGAACTGTCAAGGAATTTTGACATTAGCAACATCTACAGAACAGGAGGTGTGCTACAAATAATGTTTAAGCTGACGAAAATATCTAAATAACAATGAATATCAGATTATTCAAATGAAGTCTGCAATCGTGAAACTAAAATTTATATCCAGCACTAATGTGTATGCATATACTGTAGTCTCATGAGTGTTTGTGTGTATGTTCAGGGTAATGAGAACAATGTTAGAAATTCCCCCACATGTTCACTTTGCTTCAGGCGGTCCGTCCGTATTCACATTAACATTAACTCTAGAATCCGTCTAACAGGTTCTACACTTGTGACAGTGTGACAGAGACACGCTCGGCTGTGCAGCCATGAGTCAAAGTTGTTCTGCTATTTCTGTGCTCACACCAAAGAGACAGCAGCGAAAGAAACCAGGCCAGCGCAAGCACTGATACAAACACTGATCTTTTATCCAGCATTTTCACGCCTCTGTTTGAGAGCGTAACCTGACAAACAGTGACAGTGGCTGATCTCTCTGTGTTTACAGTTCATGTCACTGAATGAGACGTCTCATAGAGCGCCTCTAAAATAGAGATCTATTTCTCTGAAACATACTGTCATGATATTTAGAAAGCTGATCTGAACCGATTCAAAGGATGATATGTGATTCCCACATTCAGAAACATGAACTATATTTGCTACAGCAAACAGTAATATTATTATTGCTCGTAATTAGGCTTAGGAATTTGGAATTGGACCGGAACTGAAAAGAATTCTGCAGATTCATTTGTGTTGACTTGCTTTCAAATGAAACAGGAAGTCTGGGCAGAACACAACTGAAGGGTTAAAATAAAATAAAATAAAATACTAAAGCATTTTGAAAGGAAAGAACCCTTCAATTATGTCCAGACATCCTGTATTCAATATGCTTTAGGTATTATATATGCATATATATTCAATATGCTTTAATATACGTCTGTGTTCTATATATATGTGTGTGTCTATATACAGTGGGTACGGAAAGTATTCAGACCCCCTTAAATATTTCATTCTTTGTTATTGCAGCCATTTTCTAAAATCATTTAATTTAATTTTTTTTTCCTCATTAATGTAACACAGCACCCCATATTGACAGAAAAACACAGAATTGTTGACATTTTTGCAGATTTATTAAAAAAGAAAAACTGAAATATCACATGGTCCTAAGTATTCAGACCCTTTGCTCAGTATTTAGTAGAAGCACAATTTTGATCTAATACAGCCATGAGTCTTTTTGGGAAAGATTTCAAACTGGATGGGGATCATCTGCAAGTCCTCTTGCAGATCTCTCCGTTCTGTCAGGTTGGGATGGAAACGTTGGGGACAGCCATTTTAGGGGGGGGGGGGTCCCCTCTCCAGATGTATGCTCAATTGGGTCTAAGTCAGGGCTCTGGCTGGGCCATTCAAGAAAAAAGTCACAGAGTTGTTGTGAAGCCACTACTTCATTATTTTAGCTGTGTGCTTAGAGTCATTGTCTTGTTGGAAGGCAAACCTTCGGCCCAGTCTGAGGTCCTGAGCAATCTGGAGAAGGTTTTCATCCAGGATATCCCTGTACTTGCCCGCATTCATCTTTCCCTAGATTGCAACCAGTCGTCCTGTCCCTGCAACTGAAAACACCCCCACAGCATGATGCTGCAACCACCATGCTTCACTGTTGGGACTATATTGTACAGGTGATGAGCAGTGCCTGGTTTCCACACATACCGCTTAGATTAAGGCCAAAAAGTTCTATTATGGTCTCATCAGACCAGAGAATCTTGTTTCTAACCATCTTGGAGTCCTTCAGGTGTATTTTAGCAAACTCCATGCGGGCTTTCATGTGTTTGCACTGAGGAGAGGCTTCCGTCGGGCCACACTGCCAATAAAGCCCCGGCTGGTGGAGGGCTGCAGTGATGGTTGACTTCTACAACTTTCTCCCATCTCCCGACTGCACCTCTGGAGATCAGCCACAGTGATCTTTGGGTTCTTCTTTACCTATCTCACCAAGGCTCTTCTCCCCCGATAACAGTTTGGCCAGACGGCCAGCTCTAGAAAGGGTTCTGATCGTCCCAAACGTCTTCCATTTAAGGATATGGAGGCCACTGTGCTCTTAGGAACCTAAGTGCAGCAGAATTTTTTTGTAACCTTAGCCAGATCTGAGCCTTGCCACAATTCTGTCTCTGAGACTTTAGGCAGTTCCTTTGACCTCATGATTCACATTTGCACAGACATGTACTGTGAGCTGTAAGGTCTTATATAGACAGGTGTGTGACTTTACTAATCAAGTCCAATCAGTATAATCAGACACAGCTGGACTCAAATGAATGTGTAGATCCATCTCAAGGATGATCAGAAGAAATCTGATAGCACCTGAGTTAAATATATGAGTGTACAGCAAAGGGTCTGAATACTTAGGTTCATGTGATATTTCAGTTTTTCTTTTAATAAATCTGCAAAAATGTCAACAATTCTGTGTTTTCCTGTCAATATGGGGTGCTGTGTGTACATTAATGAGGGGAAAAAAAATAACTTAAATGATTTTAGCAAATGCCTGCAATATAACAAAGAGTGAAAAATTAAAGGGGTCTGAATATTTAAGTACCCATGTATATATATATATATATATATAAATATATACACACACACACACACACACACACACACACACTATACGTATATATACACATATATAAGGGGATATATAAGATTAAATTCTAAATATATACAGTGGTGTGAAAAAGTATAGGCCCCCTTCCTGATTTCTTTTTTTTTTTTGCATGTTTGTCACACTTTAATGTTCCAGATCATCAAACAAATTTAAATATTAGTAAAAGCTAACACAAGTGAACACAACATTGCAGTTTTTAAATGAAGGTTTTTATAATTAAGGGAAAACAAAATCCAAAACTAAATGGCCCTGTGTGAAAAAGTGTTTGCACCCAAAACCTAATAACTGGTTGGGGCACCCTTAGCAGCAACAACTGCAATCAAACATTTGCGATAAATGGCAATGAGTCTTTCACATCACTGTGGAGGAATTTTGGTCCACTCATCAATGCAGAATTGTTGTAATTCAGCCACATTGGGGGGTTTTCGAGCATGAACCGCATTTTTAAGGCGGACATTCTCCTTCAGGATTTTTTGGTAAACAGCAGAATTCATGATTCCATTTATCACAGCAAGTCTTCCAGGTACTGAAGCAGCAAAACAGCCCCAGACCATCACACTACCACCACCATATGTTACTGTTGGTATGATGTTCTTTTTCCGAAATGCAGTGTTACTTTTACGCCAGAAACACACCTCCAAAAAGTTAAACTTTTGTCTCATCAGTCCACAGAATATTTTCCCAAAAGTATTGGAGATAATCAAGATATTTTTTGGCAAATGAGAGACGAGTCTTTATGTTCTTTTGCTCAGCAGCGGTTTTCGTCTTGGAACTTTGCCATGCAGACCATTTTTGCCCAGTATCTTTCTTATGGTGGAGTCATGAAAACTGACCTTAACTGAGGCAAGTGAGGACTGCAGTTCTTTAGATGTTGTTCTGAGTTCTTTTATGACCTCCTGGATGAGTCGTCGCTGTGCTCTTGGGGTAATTTTGTTCGGCCGGACACTCCTGGGAAGGTTCTCCACTGTTCCGTGTTTTTGTCATTTGTGAATAATGGCTCTCACTGTTGTTCGCTGGAGTCCCAAAGCTTTAGAAATGGCTTAAAACCTTTTCCAGACTTATAGATCTCAATTACTTTCTTTCTCAATTGTTTCTGAATTTCTTTGGATCTCGACATAATGTCTAGATTTTGAGGATCTTTTGGTCTACTTCAATTTGTCAGGCAGGTCCTATTTAAGAGAATTCTTGATTGCGAACAGGTGTGGCAGTAATCAGGCCTGGGTGTGGCTGAGAAATGACCATGGTGAAACCCACAGTTGGAACAGGGGGGCAAACACTTCTCACACAGGGCCATGTATTTGGATTTGTTTTGCCTTAATAATAAAAACCTTCATTTAAAAACTGCATTTTGTGTTTACTTGCATTATTTTTGTGTAATATTTAAATTTGTTTGATGAGCTGAAACATTAAAGTGTGACAAACATGCAAAAAAATAAGAAATCAGGAAGGGGGCCAACCCTTTTTCACAAATGACTTTATTTTATTTTTTTTCCAAAGAAAAAAAAAAAGTATTTCATAGAAATTCTAAAACTGATCATGTTCTAATTCTCATGTGTAAAAACAAATTTATGGTTTAATATTTTTAATATTCATTATTTTTGAAATTACTCAAATGACTTTGAGGTATAATTAGGGTATAATTAATATAAATCATATTTTTACAAAACCCCAATAATAGATAGCAAAAATATGCTAATGTCTATGTATTCCAGTACAGCAGCATTGACTGAGGCATGATTCAGAGAGAGAAACACAACGAGCAAACACACACAGCAGAGATAAGTTCCATGAAAAATTACGAAACTGTCTGGAATTGAACCCTCACATGTGTGTGTATCATCTGAAACAGGCTTTTCACACGCTGAGATAAGAGCTGCCACATTGAAACTAAACAAAGAGCCCAATGTGTGTCTAAGAGACACCGAATCCATCGTCTCTGTGGTTCTGGATAGACACTGGCTACACACAGAATGTTCCAGAGCCGCAGAGACCATGGATTTGGTGTCTTTGTCTCCATCAACAAAATAAGACAAATCTCTTAAAGTCCCCCTGTAGTGAAAATCAATTTTTTTATGTTGTTTATTTGTCTATGTGGTGTTTTTAATATGCCTTTAGACAAACCATGTGCCAATTAATCAACACCATTGCTGAGTATTTTCTCCTTAAAACTGTAGTTTCCCAAAGGCTGACCCAGAAATACGGTTTGAAACAGCCCTCGGTTTGCTACGTCACAAACAATTACCAATCACATCAAGGGATCGATTCCTATCACTAGCATGCAAAATATACCAATACCAGCACAAAATCTAAAATAAATCAGAGCAAAAAAACCATGAATTTGTGGTTTAATGTGAATTTAGAACCGCTAACTTGCATTATAACCCGTGGCAACAGTGTAAAAGTAGCCCGGAGTCAGACCCACCTCTCCCGCATCGGCATCTGCACTTCACACGCGTATGCTCGCGGGCGCAAATTAAGAATCACAAACGGCTGCATTCGAGTCTTCAAGGCATTTTAGGACACAACATCATCAAGTAAGTAACTTTAACAAATGTTACAGTATTCACTGTAGTTGTCCGCTAGTAAAAACATAGTTTTATCAGTCATTATCCGTGTATGCCATTGGTTTGCGTTTACTACATTTCAGTGAATCAGGAGGCACTGGCTGGTGTGACTGAGTAGAGGCGGGACTAATTTGCATATTCATAGATCAGAGTATAGTAAATGAGGCCAGGGTGTAGAGTTGCATTCAAACTATTGTAAGGAATGAGAAATATTTCACAGAAAGAAACATTTAAATATGTAATTGTGATGACCAAAGATGAGTTTTAAGGGATAAAAATAGTGACTCCTGGGGGACTTTAAGATAAAATAGTATTTGGTCTCAGTACCAGGCGATTGGATCGTTCAAGGTCCAGTGAGGGCAGCGTCTACAAGGTAGCGTCCTTTCAAATTAGGGGGGGCTCGATCAGGATTTTTGAGGCGATATCACGATTGCAGAAAGCATTAATTGCCGATCCGATGCTTTTTAAAGCTATTTTTATCAGTTATAAACTAATTATAAGTGATACTACAATCCGTTTTATTTTTTGAAAATGGGGGAACCTCTTAGGTGACTCTTGTGTGAGGGGAAGCATCTTTCACACAGGAGTCCGCTCCTGATCCGTGGCTGTTTACCTCAAACACAACATTTATCCATTATTTTTATTTCAAATCAAAACATTGTCACTGAAAATGTTTTTTCAGCATTGCAATTCTTTTTTTACACAGTACAGTAATACAATCTTTCACAGACATGTTTCAACAATAAATATAAGCAACACATTATTCAATGCTTTTTACTTTTGCATTTACTTCTAGATTAATATATAAAGTTGCTCAAGCAATTGGCAAAGCATTTAAAACTAATGTCTTATGTTATCAAACTGCCATTGACAGAAATAGCCAGCTCTTATGCCGTGCTTGCATTTGAAACTTTATACAAGCATCTCGCGGTAATAAAAACTTGTTTTCCTACCTCCCGACTGCGTGCCATCATTATCTAAAAGTGCTCTTTCCATTTAAACCTAGCCAAAAAGTCATGTGTTTTGACTGTGAAACAGTAGACTTTAATTATTTGCATTTATGGTGTAATTACTACATTTCGTGTCAATCCATGTTCATATTTAATGCGCTGTTACTTTAATTCAGCGCTTGCAGCACAGCAAAAATAGACTGTTGCAGACGTACTGCTCCTGGATCGCACTGCCGGACCGCAACCGTGCGCAGTGTGCACGCTTTATTAATCCGTTAACATGAAAAAAATACGCACCACATACTCAAACGGAGTAATGTGAACCTGGCATTATGTGCGCGCGCTGCGAGTGTGCATGAGCACACAGTCTCCAGGAGAGCGTGCGAGCGCTGAATGGTTAAACACAGGGAAGAATTAAAAAGTAACGCAATTTATAAACTTTAGTGACAATGTGACTGCCTCGATTGTGCAGGTGACAATTCCTGTGTCAACTGTGTAGTGTGCAGCTCGCTTATAGACAGACGCGATGTGGTGATTTGAAGACATTTGTGTATTTTGAGAGAGAAAGAGAGCGCCCGCGGTGATTCACTCACGCTGTTTGTGAAATTACGTCTCACACAAGATTTTCAAATTACTTTATAAGTTATTTAATGAAGAAATATGAAGGTGAGTACCTCACGTTTAGCATTATAATTATTTCACCCGCGCCGGACAGAGACTGAGACTGTGCCGCTGCATGTCGAGCCAAACATCTCACGGCAGCCGTGTCATCAGCTTGAGATCGGTTTTTTGAGATCGGCTTTATAGAGACCACGATCAATCATCCCAAAGCGATTATCGGGCAATTGTGATCTGTAGCCGATCAATCGGAGCACCCAAATGAAAGTTCAAATGAAACCTCATAAGTCAGTGATTTGGAACACTACACAGGCAGCTCACTGTGTTTTGGAACAGCCATTGTACTGTGGCTCACTGATTATCTAGCATTTTGTGCTCTAAATATAATGGCCACTGCTAATAAGATCTAGCGTTCAGTGATCACATAACACAGGTGGGAAATATGGGACAAGGCCACACGCTGTTCTCTTTTTCCTTTCAGTGGCAAAGGAAATAATATTATTCGTGACCCAGATACATTTGTAACATTTTACCTATTTTGTCTTCAGATGTAACACTAATTGTACATGGCCATTCATTAAAAACAAACAACAATTTTAATAATTTTAAGCAGTAAAAGCTCTCAAAAAAGCAGCTCTAATGTTCAACAACTGTTATACTAACAACGTTACTCCAGTCCTGAGGATCAATTATCAGTGAAGTATGTAAAGTCATAGACTTTAACCATGGAGATGTGATAAAGCATAACGGCTTATACCTATGAATGACATTTGTACATGTACAGACCTCAATATGCCAAACATAGAACACAATATGGCCCATCATATATATATATATATCATTTTTGATAGGGCCTAAGCATCATAATATTTAAACAAAAAACTAATAAATTTGACAATTTTACAAGAGATTTAAAAAAAATGAATACTTCTAATCAAGGACACATTACTAGAACAAAGGACAGTAAAGTTAGATTGTCACAAATCATTTCTATCTCAAATAAACTGCATGACAAGCATGACCTTTACAAACAAAAAAATAAAAAAAATAAATAAAATATTAAGAAGCAGCGAACACTGTTTTCAACATTGATAATAATAAGAAATGTTTTTTCATCAGCAAATCAGATAATAGAAGGATTCTGAGAAACAGATGCCACGAGGGGATGAGTAAGAGGACTCAGATTTGCATCACTAGAATAGCTAAATTACATTTAAAAATTATTCAATAAAGAACAGTGAATGTAAACTGTAATCATATTCAATATTAATGTTTTTACTGTATTTTAGACCAAAAATGCAGCCTGGGTGAGAATAAGAGATTTAAAAAATATATTAATATTAATAATAACATACTAAAATAATAGTAATAAAAAATGAACGTTGAAAGGATTCGTCACATGCCTGAGCATCTTTCACACTTTCTAGCTGCATGATTCGAGGCATCATTCATGTCTCTCAGGTATCTATCAAACAGTGCATGCTGAGTTACATATCAAAGATTAATACACAGTCGCAGAGTCAGGAATTCGTGAGCAAAAAAATAGCAAAAAAAAAAAAGGGGGGGGATGCATTTTTTTACTGTATTTGTTGTGTGTTCTTTATTTGGGCATTGTTGTCTCACAGGGACTCAGAACGCATGCGACGAACTTCAGCGTGACAGAGAAAACAACCAGGCTTGTGTTAGCGGCAGCTGCAACGACCCCGCGGATGTTAGACTGCTCTCATTTACTGCTCAGAATGGTGCTGGAAACAAGTGCCCCATCATAATAAGCAGGTGGCACACACACACACACAGAGTGCTGGAATGAGATGACTATGGCTGTGTGGAGACTTTTTTATTTGCTGTTTCATTTTAACAACAATGAACAAACAATCTGATTCACTATTCCAAGCTCAGTCTTAAAGGGACAGTTCACCCAAAAATAAGCATACTCACTCGCAAGTCATCCTAAGCGGGAGCTGTTACTTTATCAAAAAGAAAATGATAGAAAAAAAAAATTTTTGGAAGGCATGGGGGAGTAAATAAGACAGCATAATATTCTGAGGACTATTCAACTACATCAAAAGACCGGTACTAACAAAGCATCTGCAGATAATGAGACAACAAACATAAATATATAAATAAACGCAATCCTGTGACAGCATTCGCTGCAGAGGATGACTCAACTTATATAATGCTGAGATTAGGGCTGGATGATATGGCCAAAATTTATATCACGATATATTTCCTAATTTCGGTCGAACGATAGAATCCGAATCGATATGAACACATGAAGAAACAGCCTCATTAAAAAAACGGCCAAGAACGGCCCAACAGATGTATGTACCTACAAAACTTTGAAAAATTTATGGCCAAATCTATGAAACATAATCATTAAAACATATAATATTTAGGAAATAAATAAATGTTACCGTTTATTGGTATTAGCCTTATCAACAAGAAATTGGAATCCATGTCAAATAAATCTCAGACTCTCCTTAGTAATATTAATATTTTTTACTTGAAACTTTAGGCTAACATACCAGTCAAAAGTTTTTGAACAGTAATATTTTATGTTTCTTTAAGAATTCTCTTCTTCTCACCAAGTCTGCATTTATTTGATCTAAAGTACAGCAAAAACAGTAAAAAAATTTAATATTTGTACTATTTAAAATAACTGTTTTCTATTTGAAAGTATTAATTTATTTCTGTGATCAAAGCTGAACTTTCAGCATCATTACTCCAGTCACGTGATTCTTCAGAAATCATTCTAATATGATTATTTGCTGCTCAAAAACATGTATTATTATGTTGAAAACAATAACTAGCTGCGGAGATTGTTTCAGGTTTCTCCGGTTGTTGATGAATAGAAAGTCAGGACGACACAGATTATGTGAAAATAGAAATTTTGCTAACATATAACTGTCTTTTCAAATTCACTTGAGAATTTAAAACATCCTGCTTAAATGAAAGTCATATTTCATAATCTACATTTAAAAAGAGCGTTTGAAGGTATAGTGTATAAGGTTACCAAAGTTTTTATTAGATCAATGCTGACTTTGGATCTTTATTCACAAAGCATCCTGAAAAAATGTACTCAACTGTTCTATATGATAATCCCGCTAATCAGCATATAAATGATTGCTGAAGGACATGTGACATGAGATGCGTAAGATGCTGACATCAGCTTTGACACATGAATAAATACATTTGAAAATTATATCAAATAGGAAAGCAGTATTACATAGGAAAAATATTTTCAAAATTTTACTGTTGTGCATTTGGATCAAATAAATTCAGGTTTGGTGAGCAGAAGAGAATTCTAAAAAAAGAATTACTGTTCAAAAACTTGACTGGTAGTGTAGGCTGATTATTCATATAGATTAAAGTGATTAACCAGGATAAGAGTTATGAACACATGCGTCCGAGTGCTTCAGCAACAAAAAATAGGCAACACAAAGCATGTTGCTGGAAATGGTTTTATTATTGAAAAGCAAACTAATTGTCTGCCAGCAGAGGCGCGTGAGACGTGGAACTAGGGTCCCAGCAACGGCTGTAAACAAAGCAGCCGCCATGAACGCTACTTTATCAGATAAAAATGCAATCTAAACTATTCTGAAGACAGTCGGTACCCTTCAGAGATACATTCATATAAAAAACCCGCGATACGTTTTGATTTTGAAACGTGCAGTGCTAGTATTCAACCGAAGTTGCAAAGCCACAAATAAATCTGTATGGAAACAACACTTTCGGAATGTATATCGCAAGATCGGAAAGTGTTAAAATTCAATCACCGTTATTGAAAAACATTATCTCGCGATACATATTGATATTGAATTATTGTCCAGCCCTAGCTGAGATACTTGACAGACTCTTGATGTGAAGCCGTGTTCGACATCCAGATATATATTCTAGAAATGCTGTCGACTATGAAAGAGCTCTTATGTTTATAGTGGTAGTGTAAATGCATCATGTAGTGTAATAGTCACACTGTCCTAGTATGAACTATATAACACACTGTAAAGTACATGCACGTGATAAATTAGCATGATTTAAATGCTTTTGCTCATATGGCTGCATGTCGTTCTCAAGTTCACATTCTTTCTTCACATGCATTAGTGTATGTAAAAGCAACATGTTACTGATATCCATAACAGTGGCTGTGCATCATGTATTCACATTTAAACACACATTATGTAATATTACTCTAATCTGATTTCTGACTAACGCTAATGAAAATATCTGTGTCAATTGTTAAACAGGAAAATAATCTTTTGTGCAATCACACTTTGTCACGACTAGGAGGAAAAGCTGGCACATGCATGCTTTCCATTTTCCACTTTCTTTACACAACAAATTCACTCATATTTTTTCTCATTAAGGGGACATATTAAGGACATTTAGATACATTTTTTCTCTGAGATTCAGTTATAATGTTAGTCTTTTTTGCATTAAAAAGAGTCACAATTTAGATTTTCATTAGAGATTCACAGATCGATCGGCCAGGGATCAGAATCGGCCGATTTTCCTCATGATCGGTCCAGATCGGTGATCGGTCGGTCAGTCTCACTTCTTTCCGATTCCGAGCCGATCCGTTTTGATACCAGCAGCACAGGCAATAACATCAGCCGTGCATTCTAGCTCTCTTCTCTCCGACAACCCCTTCCTTCCCTCACACACATCCCATTCGCTCCGGTTAAATAGTGCTTGTATTGCGCATTATTTTAATCATTCCCGCAGGTTTTGCACTTATACGAAACGCGCGCGCACCACCACTGATCTATATTTGTGGAGCGTACAAGCCGCACTCAGTCTCAAACAGCTTGTGAGCCACAAATATCAAAAGAGTGGCTAACTGCGCTAAAATGTTCAAATACATAAAAATTGTCAAAATGCCCGTTTTGGTGAGTATCCAGTTAAACGCAGTCATTTTTGGAACGTTAAATAGTTGAGAAATAGTTGAGAAAGAGAACGCATGTCGTGTAACAGTATATTGGGTCTGTGGATAAACTCTCAAAGGGACCGCAGTCCAATATTCCTGGCTGGTATTCATGTTAATCAAAGAACAATAATGAGACCAAGGAAACCTCTGCTTCTTGACTGAATGTTTTATAACTTTAATGGTAAGCATCACTCTGTATTTAATTTTTACAATGAAGATAGAAATTAAAGGACTCAAATGTAAAATAAACACTGGATTTGTTATTTACATTTGATTAACTTATGTTGTAGTATTTCTTACTGATAAAATTACTTAACCTGAAAAATGTTCATAGACTCTTTACATTGCATTATTGTGTGTTGTTTGAATTTTTTATTGTCTTCTTCTTACTGAATTTTACTTGGTTTTGTTAGGAAAATAAAACTTTGGTGGAAGAAAAGTAAATTTTGGTGTGTATATGCTGTCATTATCAGTCTTCGAGAAAATCGGAACGGCAAAAATCGGCATCGGCTGATCACACTAACAAAAAAAATCGGAAATCGGAATCGGCCAACAAAATTGCAATCGGTGCATCTCTAATTTCCATGACCATATCACCTCTTTTGACACTTAGAACATAAAAAGGCTATTTTTGCTAACTGTACCTTAAGACTTCATAATAAACACTGGACTGAACATGAGACTGTGGTGGCAATTTTTAGACAAATCATTTTGAATCCAGCTTGAAAAATTAATGTATAGGCCTTTTAATGACTAAGTATAATATATAAATAAACTCTTATTCAAAAATAAAAATAAAAACGAATATAAAAAAGGATAAAATAAACAATAAATATGAAAACAAAAAGTATATACTATTTTAATTATTGAAGGAAGAACAACTCTTGTGGAAAGTTCTAAAACGCCAGATAGAGCAATTGTACAGTTTATTTAAAAAAACACTTAGGCTAGATAAACCTGTGTCTCTTTGAAGCAAACAAAAAATGTATAACAAAACTCCCCATTTTACACCTGCGTAAACCTAGAATGGATAAAAAATAATATTGTCATTTTGTCATTGTTTCTCATCTAGAAACTCGACCAAGAATTGAAATATATCTGCAATGACTAAAAGTGTTCTGAACAAGTATTATTGCTCAGTTTTTAATATAGAATATAGTGAGTAGTCTACATGTGCATCAGACTTGGTATTCAAAACATACAATAAAAATTTTGTTCATCCTATGACCATTTAGCAAAGGAGAAGTAACAGCCATGGGAAAAAAATGGCAAAGTTGTTCACTGAACCGAACTGCTCAAAGTCCCCGCCAGTTGTCACGGCCCAGACTGTCACAGTAGCTGGTGTGGTGTGTTGTTGGTGTGTGGTGTGTGTTGCTGGGGCTGCAGTGAAGCGCATCAGTGAGATGCGACCTCCACACGGCCTGTTCCTTTCCCTCATTAACACCCACCCCAGGTCAATTAATCAAACCCCGATATTGTCAGTGGCGCCGAGTGTGTCACGCACCAGAGCCTTCATTAGCACTCACCCCCCCCCCCCCCCTACAGGGTGACAATCACAGCAAGATCCCTCCATCCACTCGGTTATTGCTTTAGTGAGCACTATTTAGTTTGCAAATCAAATAAAGCAGTGACCAAAGTCTGCCTCTGCTGTCGTGAGTTGAGCTCTGCTCTTAATGTGATCGTGTGAGAACTGCTGAAGATATCAGAGTTTGGTATAGGCTGAATAATGAATTGAACAACGGGATACTTGTTGATTAAGCAAGAATCATTACTATTTAAAATATTATGTCAATACAACACTAAAACATAATAAGAAAAAGGCATAGTGTTTAAAAAATATAGTATGTATGTAATGTTAAACACACTTTGTTGCTCACTGCGTTAAGTTATCATATCAGTGATAATTTTTTATGTAATATTGTGTAACATGAATCGGGATGATTCATTTAAACGAGCCAAAAGGCTAATTTTCATCAGCAGTCCCTTAAAAAACTAAGGAGAAAAAACAAAATGAAAATGAAGGAGAGAGAGAAAAAAAACAATAAGTAAATAATATACAGCTTGGTATATTCTATATTATTTTCTATATTATATATATTTAATATTTATATATTAATTATTTATATATATATTTTTTCTTTGGTATACTACAAAAATAGTAGCATGATAGTATGCTATCTGGAACATATGCATTGTGTTCCAGATTTTCATGTGGGAGATATGATGCATTATTTCTAAGACATGACCTATGATTTACATGGCACGAATAAAGAATGAGTCTTCTTTAAATTTGCTGGTATGACTAAAGAGCACATTAGGATGAGAAGTGACGTCTAGCTCAACACTTCCCTTCAGCAGAGATGCTTTAACTATTCTTCATCTCAATGCATGTGGCAGCTTTAGTGCTAAATCCATATCCACCATCGGGAAAGCAGGACAAATAATACAGGTAGGGAGAAAAAAAAAGCCCCAGAGCGCAGGCTGGAGCTGAAAGATCAGCCGCTGTGCTGCAGGTAAACAGCTCCCTCGGCCTTTGACGCACACCGGGCCTGGATGCTCAGTCAGAATTTAAAAGGTTATTGAATAGAGGGCAAAGTTTGATCCGCTGAGCGCCAACCCTGCCTGCTACTTTAGCATTTAGTCTAGACGAGCGCAAAATAAACACCGCTGGCGCTACAACGCTTTCGAGCAATCAATGAAGTTCAAAGGTGATGTCCATGGAGTCAATGCTAATGTTTCATTTTCCTTTTGGTTTGCATGCTTGAGATGATGTACCTTTCATTTGTTAAATTTAATGAAAGCAAAATATGCATTTCAACATGGTAGATAGAATATATAAACTGTATTTTTTTATAAAAATTTGAAGCGAATTTATATTTATACAGTTAATTAACAGAGTTATATAGTTAACACAAACTACTATAATATAATAATAAAAATTTTTACTGCTTTAAATAAAGCTAAACTCTAACTGAATAAAAACTTCTTTTAAAAGTAATCTTTTATTTCATTTAGTTACCACAGGCAACATTTCTCAATTTGTATTTAGTTTAACTAAAATAACTAAAACTGAAAAAAAAAAATAATATATATATATATATATATATAGTATATATACAAAAATAGTATCTTATAGTATGTATGATCAGTTTTTCCCAACCTTTTTTTAGTCGCGGCACCTTTTGGAAATTTTAACAAACTTGTGGCACCCTACAAAATTAATTGTCATATTTGAATTTCTAATTTCGATATGATAATTTGAAAAGTATAGATATTCGGTACAACAGGGAAGAACTGCAGAATATAATGTCATACAGATATTTTTAATATTATTAAAAAATTTTGTCCATCAATGGTGGAAATCAGTAGGCTAATTTCTATTGAAGTGACCAATTTATATGACAGATTTTAATTTAGGCTTTTATACATATGTAAACATTTATTTAATTACCATTATAACTAGCTAACTCACAAATTTTTGCTCACTCAGTTTATTTTTTTTATATTTAACTGTGGGGTAATTTTGGTGCAGTAGCACGAGATAGCTTGATTGCAAACTTTGAATTGAATAAAAATGACCATTACATCAGTAATAATAGCACAAATAAAAATAATCATGATCGCACAAATAACAAATAACTACAGGAACTTCGATTAAATTAACTTCTTTTAGTTTTTTCAGTATGTCAAGAAAAACCAGTAGGTTAAATTTAACATATATTTTTTTTTTTACCAATTTTCCAAATAATGTTTAATCCTAGAAAGCAATTTTTTTCAGAGGACACATGAGCATAACGGTTATCAAATCAATGATTGAGAGGGCAGTGTTACCAGAGTTGCCCGTTTACCACACCATGTTACAACACAGTCGGGCTATTGCAGACAGAAACAATACTACATAGATGTTTCCTGTCAGCTAAATTTTTGAGTGGACTTTGCTGTTCCGATTCGCATGAACGGTATACGAGTGGAGCGACTGAGCGGAGCACACACACACGCATAGAGCGGATAATACGCGGAGCGTCACACCACGTGAAAGTGAAACCTGAGCGGTTAACTAATTTTTGGCAGCCGAAATTTCGCTGCATCTCTAATTATTGGAGATATCAGAAATGGATATTAAATAATAGATGCTTTTTTGAACATTTTATCAATTTAAAAATATAAAAAAAATGTTTTTTTTTTACACGGCACCCCTGCTCTCGTCAGGCGGCACCCCGGTTGGGAAACACTGGTGTAGATAATAGTATCTTAATAAATGTATCACATACTTGAAAATGAAATAAATATATAATGTTAAAAATGATAATTTTTAATTATAACATTAAATTACATTTTTAAATGTACTAAATGTTCAACAAAATATGTGAATCTTAAATTTATTTAATAAAAACTATAATAGTATCTCAAAGATACTAAAATAACCCAGTTGATGGCACCATCTCCTTCTTTGCAACTGACTTACATATCCAACATTTACTTTTTACTACATGTAATGTAACATAAGTTACGTAAGCCTAGTAACTCCACTCGTCCATTTGAATTGGCGGTCTACTTTTCTCTCTCGCCCGCTCCCTCGGCGACTCAGGATAAAACCCTCCTCTCCACCTGTGGCTGGTGTGTGGTGAGTGCACTGGTGCCGTTGTCCTGTGACTGCCGTAGCATCATGCAGGTGGATGCTGCACACTGGTAGTGGTTGAGGAGAGAAAACCCCCACCCCCCCCCCCCCCATATGATGTAAAGCGCTTTGGGTGTACGCAATTACATTAATGCAATATGTGTACTACAATGTTCATTAAATATATGAATATTATATAATTAATTTAATAATATGATTAAAATCTTATTTATATTAATAAATATATTATACCTACCGGTTCCCTATTTTTAGACAGGTAGTTGTGCAGATAAAAATCATGCATGCTCGCTCCAGTTCTGACCTGTTTTGGCATGACCTCGTGGGTTGGCCCAGCACAGACTGGCTAATGCACCGAGGAATTTAGTCGTAACTCAGAAATTGAAACACCCACACACCCCATTCATCTTGTGGTGATCTAAGAGCAAAGCAGGACGTGTCTTGTGCCTCCCACTTGTCTAAAGCCAGTGCAGATGTATATCTAATGGTCTCCCTGTGCTTCGCAGCAACGGCTCATGTGGCCCCCGTCATTCTTTTAGACCGGCCCCATCGCCCGATAATGAGGGGCCAAGGCCTCCAGAAAACGCTGAGCCATTTTTCATTGTTGTGTCATGCACATTTGTACAAACAGAATGACTTCTGATATTTTCAACACAGCGCATTTGGGGCTGATATCATACAAATGAATGAAAATATCTGATAATGTTTATAATATTTATAATGCTTAAATATTAATTCATGACAATATTTTGGCATTAAATACAAAAAAAAACTGAAAACACTCATCATTCCCACCTATTTAAGGAATGGCTTCTTTTAAGTGTTTAAGATCCCGAAATGTGATTTCCCACGTCAGAGTTACTCTTTACAAAGGGGAGCTCCATTTGAATTGGACCTCTGTGGTTTTTAAACCATTTATGCAAATGTGGCATCAGCTATCAGCATTGCAGCCGCTTTGATAAGTGTCAAATGGGAAGGACAAGCAATATTGTTTTTGCTGCAGTTATCCTTTTATGTGCGAACTGAAGTTGTGGTGAACCGGGTGTCACTGCGATTTTCATGGCAATTTCACAGGAGTCAATCCTTCAATTTACTCTTCTCTGTCTCCTGGCCTAGATTGTATTGTATGAACCAATCTTACAGTATCAAGGGTACTGTAGACAGTATACATAGACACATATAGCTCTGGAAATGCAACACTAATGTTTTATTTTTTGTTTTTATGGTTTTATTACCAACATTCGTATTTGTTTTGTCTTATGTCTGTTCTAGAGACATGTTATAGTTTTTTGATAAAGCTCTAATTGGTTTCCTTTGGAATAGGGATGCAACGATTATAGATTTTGTTGGTACGATTATTGTCTGAGGAATAATCACGGTTTTACGATGACGATTGTTATGCATTTATTCATTTCCCAACATTACTAATGTATAAATTCACATGAACACTCTTTAGATATTAAATTGCTATTTATTGCTGGCATTTGAAACAGAAATAACACAGTAACCAAAAATACAGCAAATAATAATAATAATAAAAAAGACAAACAAAAGTCAATCCCTCCCATTGGAATTAAAAAAGGTGACCTCTGCTCTGTAAACATCCATGACAGTATTTCTCTTTTGAAAATAACAAATGGAAATGGAAATAGATCGCAAAAGTATTTAATGTTTTCAGTTTGTACGTTCTTTTCATTTCTTTTGGACCTGGGGTAGAGAATTTGGAAACTTGGTGAAAAAAAATATTGTTGGTTTTTACTTATGAATAATACTACAACAGGGATAGTAAATAACAAAGTTAATGAAGTAGCCTGTTATTAATATACGACTAATATACTTTTTTTGTCCCACAGGGGAAACTGTTACTAATTATGGAAATAAACTGAAATATTATTGTAATCAATTGTCATCCATACGTATTCATTTTAATAATTCATATGATTTTACATGTGGCCTGAGAAAATCATGTCTATTATTTTGGTTTGTGAGATCGGAGATCGTGCTGCGCACGTGTACAAACATTTAGAAGAACACAAACGTCTTGAGAATGCTGCCCCGTGACTTTTATTAATAAAATAGATTAAATAGCCTACTGGAGAGACACACAGACGCAGGTAGGCTAATTCACACAGACAACTGTCACTCCTATCTCTCCTCTTTTCTCTCTCTCTCTCTCTCCCGATCGAATTATTAATTCAAGTAGCTAAATGTTATAATTAATTAATTCAAATAAATGTGATCTTACTGCACTATTTCATCTCTTTCTGATCTGAAGCGGGCAGAATGCTGAGCTAACGAGCAGTAGCTTCGCGTCAGGTGGTTCTTGCCTTCATGTCATGCATTAAAATTGTTCAATGTACTCGGTTTAGCGGAACCTTTACGATTAATTAACCGTGACGTTTTAAAGCGCGGTTAATCGCGAAACCGGTTAATCGCTGCATCCCTACTTTGGAAATGTTTCAAATTCACACTGAATGCATTTATGAGTGTAAAGCATGTCTGTGTGTGTCAAAATCGTGATTAAAATCGAAATTGCAATCAAAGAAATCATGATAGATTTTTTTTTGTCGCATAGCCCTAATATATACACTACTGTTCAAATAAACGCCGTTCTTTGGAATGTTCTATACATCAAACCATCTTGAAAAAAAGCATCACAATTTCCACAAAAATATGAAGCAGCTGTTTTCAACATTGATAATAAAAATAAATATTTCATAAGCAGTAAATCAGTATATTAGAATGATTTCTAAAGGATCATGTGACACTGAAGACTGGCACTGAAGTAATGACTGCTGAAAATTCAGTTTTTTTTTTTGCTTCACAGGAATAAATGACATGTTGAAATATATTAAAATACAAACTATCCACTTATATCTACTGCAGAATAAACAGTAGTATTACAAAACTGCTACCGGATGAAACATGTCTATCATCATACAGCAAATACCATCATGCCTCCCAGTCGTACTCTGACCTAATTAGGCCTTGCAATTAACCTGACTCATGGCAAGAATACATAACACAGAGTCTGCTGTCGATGCAAGTGTTCACAGCACTTGGGGCTTATTTACAAAACTGCACTTCAGACATGTATCCATGGACTATTTTTAAGGTCTATCAGTGCCAATACAATATGAAAGGTTCCCGCAGAGTTTGACCAATTGAATTCCATTGCCTTATCAGTTGGTTCATGATTTTTTAAAAATTGATGAAAATGAATTTAAAAATATTTACTCATATTTACATTATTCCAAATCTGCATGACTTTTTAACATCCATGAAATGCATAATGATTTTTTTTGGTCATGACTTTCTTTTGGGGACAAATTCTCACTATTAACTACAAATTTCGCCTCAACAAACTCCTAATTTGCTGCTTATTAATAGTCCGTAAGGTAGTTGTTAAGTTTAAGTAATGGGTAGGATTAGGGATGTAGAATATAGTCATGCAGAATAAGGCATTAATATCTGCTTTATAAGTACTAACAAACAGCCAATATGCTAGTAATACACATTACTACTTAGTATTAGTATAGTATTACATAGGGCTGCACGATAAATCGAAATGGAATCGAGATCGCGGTTTGACAGAAGCTGTGATTGTCATGCGTATCTTTCAGTGAAGCATGGTTCTGTGATCAGCAGTAAATCTCCATCCAAAGGCCAGCGGGCGCTCTCGCGCTGAAACTCCAAATACGCCTCGCAGAAGTAACCCAGAAAATGCTGCAGCTGAATAAACAGAAGATTCAACTGCTTTCATTGATTCAACTTGACTAATGAACACACAACTAGGGCAATATATGGTTTATCTGAGTTCTTATTATTATAATTTTCATTAAAATAAAGTATATTTATAATGCAATGTCTTTATCACTGATTAGAATACTATGAATATGTTGCGTGCCTTATTCTGTGTATAAAGCCACATCATCTCACAGAAGGATTTATTTCAAACACTCGACTGACGTTATGAAGTGAGTTTGGAGTAAAATTATGTTATTAAATGTGGTATTTTCACAAGCTTTCAGATGGAGCAGCAATTTACTATACAAGTGCCGTAGTTCACTGGAGAAGCTATCAAACAGCTGTCCATTTATTCGCGAACTATTCCTCGAGTTCATAATCGCGTCTTGTCATTGAACTAGCGGCTATGTGTATTTCATAGACAATGTATATTTCCGCCAAGAACCAAGCATATTTCATCAGAGTCCTGAGCAAACAAAACGCCGAACAACAATGGGCTAATAAACTTTACCTACCAATGCTTCGACATGTATGTAAGCCACATAGAACTCCTACTCTTCCTCCAGTAAATCCTGCACATGCAGGGCACTTGACACGTGAAAATCTCTTAAAGGGGTCATATGATGCTGCTAAAAATAACGTTATTTTGTGTATTTTGTGTAATGAAATGTGTTTTTTGCGGTTTAAAGTTCAAAAAACACATTATTTTCCACATACTTTACATTATTGTTTCTCCTCTATGCCCCCCTTTCTGAAACACGTCGGTTTTTACAAAGCTCATCGATCTGAAAAAGCGAGTTGTGCTCTGATTGGTCAGCTATCCAGTGCGTTTGGATTGGCCGAATACCTCAAGCGTGTGACGGAAATGTTACGCCCCTTAACATACTGTTGATGCCGTGTCCCGGCGTGATGAGACAAACACATTAAAACCCATTACAAACGAGCTATTTGTTGCATCCAGTGGGGACATAATTTCTGATTCTAATGACTTATACTGTCTTTTTACGCAATGCCGCGTAAACATAAAACCATGCCTGCATTTGTGATCAGAGAAATGACAAACAAAGTGCTACTCTACACTGCCCCAAAACTTCGCCTCCACTTCTCGCGTGTGTTTTGTTGTGAAATGTAGTTTGTGGACCAAACAGAGCTGTCGGCGATTCTTCCTATTGTGAAGTCATGCAGTGTGAAACCCCCTGTTGCCGATCCATCGTGCAATGTGAACACAGCTGCAACTGAATGCTACCCCAGATAGTCACGCAGTGTGAAAACAACGGCGATCTGACGAGTTTGAAATCGTGCAGTGTGAACTCGGCATAAGTGCTTTGTTTCACAAAAAACCAAAACAAAAATTAAAAAAAAATCTTACTGACCCTAAACGTTTGAACGGTGTGTACCTGTGTAAATACAGTTATAGTTATCATATTTGGAAAATGCTCTGTAACCTATTTTTTCACATGTAACACAAATTAATGAAACAAAAAACACCAAAAGTACCATGGTATTACCATATGGGGTAACGGAGTCTGATCAAGCTGATGCCTTTAAACATTTTTACATGGCTTCAAATCTACATAAATACAATAATACAAAAAAGCATATTTTGTGTATCTTTGATTTTTCATCTTTTCGTACAGAAAATCCCTGTTAAACAGGTATCATTATGGTCACATGGAGGTATGGAGGTGCTCTATTAATTTAAGCGCTACCTCCACCTGAAACGTCATCTGCTGGTGTCGCTGTTGGACAGTACCACCATAGGCAAAATGAGTGATTTACACAGTGTTCGATTTCATATTTCATAATATTTGTTTCTGTATCTCGTCTCATTATCTTTTTTTGAATGAATTTTAGGACATAAAAGAAGAAATGCGAAAGTTAGTGCTTTGCATCAGAGCGCTGTCAAGACCTGACGTGAACCTAAGCGCTAATGCTGCATTCCTCACACATTTGCTC